>JAIGNY010001110.1:817500-952392 GCA_020152595.1 Chiridota heheva
GGGGGCTCTGATGAAGCAGATCTAGGATGAGGGTCCATGGCTCCCAAAAAACAAATATCGGAAAGAAAAATTTATGATAATAAAAGAATAAGGTAAAAAAAGCCATTATTAAAAAGATGCCGCCCACCCATCTGAAGCTGATGTAACGGTTAACATCCAGCGACAATACTCAAAACTTCAAACTTTGGCAAGAGTGTAGAATTCATGAAAATGGATTTTTATGTATAAAACGAGTAATAAGCAAAATGCTAAATGTTGGACCTTCAATTTTTGAAAAGATTTAACAGCGGAGAACTAAACCCTGTACCTTAAAAAAAAAAAAAAAAACACTACCCATGTTAAGAACTAATGGTGTTAAAAATTCTAAAAATTTCCACATATATTAGAAGAGAAAAAAAAACCGCCATATGGCCAATGCACTTATATGATGCACTTTGTGTGCATGACATAGGACATGCGCAGTAAGAGTATTTACTGAACGTATTTATTATGCATTGATAAGATGATAATTATAGATATTGCTTTTCTTATTACCCCGATGGCATGATAGTGTTGTTTCTTATCTTGCGATAAAACACTTAATACGTTTTTAGCTTAAGGGCTGTAAATAAATACTAATTTGTTACACGTCTTATTGGTTTGATCAGAGAGAATGACATATTCAACACCTTACATATTAGATCGGTTGTTGATATTCTCAAAGTGGGCTTAAGAGATGTTTTCCATGGAAATTTTTCTAGTGTATGAATGAAAATGTTCAAACATTACTGTGTATCAGCTACATTATTCAGTAACACATAACAACTGATTTATACAGTAAATGATATGCATACAACCTCAAAGCCTGCAGCTAAAGAAGGTAAAATATGAGAGAATTCAAACTTACTTTAAATGATACTTTAAGAACTGACCCACATCTTCCTTATCTCGTGTACACGCACTGCGTCCCCCCATCCGTCAGTCCGTGCAATCCCACCCACATCCCTCTTGTAATTGTGTATGCTTCATACTTAATTTCAGAACGATGTTTGGCAATCCAATAAGATTATGGTGGCAATGGACCCTCTGACCACTGGTTTCAATGCCACTGGACATTTCAGTTGAAATAGTTCAAAGTCGTGTGTCATACTATTTAGGGAACTGATTAATGACCCTCTTTATATGTGTTGTTATTAAAATGAGAAATCTGATTTGTTTTAGAAAAATGAACTTTTTAAGTCTATCGTGAATAAAATGTGGCGACGTACATCTTATTCGAAAACGATTTCGATTGGCCTATCGATGTAAGTGCACGCTGTACCATTGTGTTTTGACCAATCAGAATACACGAATTGATATATATTTACCTCCGCGCTAAAAAGACGATAACTGGCCTTTAATCTATATACAGATAGAGTTGGCGGAAGGACCTACACTGTGGATTTACAAGGAGCTAAAGGAAAAGATGCGTGGGATCTCGGAGGGCAATGGGTTGGCAGGTAAAAGAGATTCATCACATTACCTGCAATCCAAATTAATCTACATAAATAAACATATCAGACCTTTGCTAGGTTTCTGTTTGTCAAATATTCTTCACAGATGTACCTCAGCTATATGTATAGTGATATATTCATGCAGACACTAAGTAGAAGTCGTTAGGGGTGGAAAGGGGTTCGGCGTCACAAAACTCTCTTCAATGAAAAGTATTACAACCATGTGTTCACACACACAAACACACCAATACGCACACATTCCTTCGGCCAGCACGTCCCTGGTGTCACTGCTTGTACGGAACACACAGACGTTCAACGCGATGATTTCATGAACACAGATTGTTGGTATAATCAGTCAATAGAATAGAATATATAATTATGTGTTTTATATGTATATATTTGCAATATTATGATCTGGATGGACTTTCAAAGAAATGATCAGTTAATCTAGTTATTTGCAGGGTCAAAATTTTGACGACCAATAAGAACGCAAGCTAAGAAGTTTTGTTATATTTATTATTGGATTTCCTCCAACTCAATCTTTTCATAACTCGTACATTGAAATCAATATTTACAAGATTGATTGAAAAATAATGATATAATCAATATATGCAATCTACATAAGTTTATACAGCATATGAAAACAGGTGATTAATTAATTCATGTTGGCGTACGAAATATTCGGCATCAATATCTTTGTAATTTGCTACTAGTTGGTTTTTTGCAGTTTTGAAAGCATTGAAATCAATTTTCATTTTTTTCCTAGAGAAGAGGACCTGCATCAGTTCCGAAATTACTTAAAGTTGGTGAACAAACGATCCCATGATTACAATGCTGAGGGGACGTAGTGACTTGTTTCTGTCCTTACTGCATTAATTTCGATGCAGTACTTTTCCATATGATTGTTTTATGTTGTTTGTGTTGCTATTGTCCCACACGCCTTTTGTGTCCCAGGTTTTAAATGATGCAACCACCACGTCACCAAACCGGTGGACTAAACATGCCCAAAAGTCTTCTAAAAAAAAGATCATTGACAGTGCGGCAGTGCCATGGGGAGGAGGTGTTTGCTCTCTGCGATAATGGGACTCCCCACTTTACTCCAGTCCGCATAACACGATGCATGGAAGGATTTTGTTTGGCTTATTTATATTGGAAGGGTCGTACCTTTCGCTCCTGTTTAAGCTTATTTGAATACTCATGCCACACAGTCAGAAAAACTTTCTGTGCCTGTACATGCAAGAGAAGCATCCAATAGGGATCCATAATAATTAGTCCTCACCGTTCGTTCGAGTGGTTAAGGAGGAAACTCTCGGTCTCCGTCCCGTCTTCATCTACCCTAATATTCACTTGGTTTGTGCCACGTCACATCCGGGAGCTGACGTCATTTTCTGGAGTGAAAACAAAGCTTTGCGCGTTACACAAACAGCAAGTCCGTGTTTGTCTGCATGTCGTATGTAAAGTCTGACAAAATTTGTATGATTACCATTTGTTAAGCAAACTCCATTTTCATTAATTAGATGCTTCGTTAGTTGATTGTGTAGTTAAGTATAACAATTAATTGAAGTTTATATTGATTTTTAGGGACGATCAGACATTGTACGTGTTACTGGTACACCTGCTGGGTATTTTAATGATGTCGAACACACATGGTTGAAACTTGCGTTAGTCGCGCAAATTTTTAATTGACCAAAACAGTGATATATTTTTACCGAAAATTCATAATCTGAATCGAAGTTGGAACATTGATTAGTCAATATTTTAAAGAAAAAAAAATCGCAAATTTGTTGAAATTCAGGCCTATCATGCTACGTATGGCATATAAACAAACATAGCTGATCGCTTTGTTTTCACTCCAGCGGCACGCGGTTACTTATTGATTTAATTGATTTAAAAAATTTAATTCCTGAAATAAGTTCAAAAAGTTCAAAAATGGTCAGTTAAAAAAGATTTTTTTGTGCCCCCAAGTTTTTTAGCCGAAAACACCGTTTTCTGAGGTGGAAAATCAGGGGCGGAAATCAACGGGTGGAAACTAACGGCCTCCGGCGATGTCCAGTGTTATATTGAAGTTGAAGTTGGAGTTAAACAGCTGATCTCTTTATTTTCCGTCCAGCGGCGCGCGGTTACAATGCGGTCTGATGACCTTCAGTAACGAAGCTTTGGGATATCCAACCAAGCGAATATGTATTTTGGTCATGCTCATAAAATCAGAAATGCTGTTTCTATTTTTCTTTTCATTTTTATTCAGAACACAACATCACATATTTTGGCTGCTCAACAAACTGGACATCGATACTTATGACCAGTATGTTACAGGCACCAAGATGCTTCAGATCGGAGGGTCAAAGATCACGACCTATAAGAGCACTCTACCTTCACTATCATTGTTCGCTCTCTTAGACCTAGACAGGTTCATGAAAAAGGTATGTGCAGAACCATAGTGATACATTGAATTTATTACAAATCAAGAATAAATTACCAACTTGACTCGATTAAACGATGATAATTTTCACTGTTTCTATTTCCCTTACAAAATTCTAGGATCATATCAATTTTATAATGGATTACAATCTGAGATAATGAGGCGTTATATGGCCTGATCAATCCCAAATCCCAGATCTGGCCCAGATCTGGCCCAGATCTGGATTTATATGTGGTGTTTTTGTAAGGGTCAAACCTTAATATGAACATTTTGGATGTCACCACAGCTATACGATTCTTATGTAAATTTATTATTTGTAATATTTTGCCACAATCAGACAACAGTTTGCAATAGGCACAACACGTCTGGAAAGCAGAGATTAACGATCAGTAATTTATGAAAATTGCGTTTATAATTGCTACAAATAACAAGTAGAAATAGTTATCTTGATAAAAATTCACTTCAACACCAGTGGCGCAACTTGAGTCCTGGAAGCCCGTGGGAAATTGGGTGTTTGGGCCTTATAACAAACATATCTAAGTGTCATTGCTCGGCCCCAAATCTAAATTATTGATCGGGGCCCGTGGGATTTAACCACCCTACTGTTGCGCCACTGTATATTGCAGCAGTTGGTGTGTTCCTGACCTGGTGTGCACACAAGTCTAACTGTGTTCTCGGGGTCATGAAAACGACACAAAAGAGATAGAGCTGCAGAGGGATTCAAGAATAGGGAATTTTCTATGAAGTCGATGACTGGAACGGAACTGAAAAGTAGTAACACTTTCTATGACAAAAACATCCCAAAAAGGTGTTGTTTGAAGCGTTATTTCTATTGCCATGCAATGGTGTAAATTCCTGAAATAACGCTTTGGAAAGAAAATCCACGAACTGAAGAAAGACCTCTTGACCCTCCTCTCCTTCCGTTGAGAGCAGTTCTTACCCCGTTTCTCTCATACGGTATGAAGGCCCAGGGAGCATCGACCTCATATTGCATGCGGTACGGGTGTACTTTGCGCCAAACCAGTATGTACCAGGCTCGGGTTCGTTATTCAATAGGTTGACCTAAGTTAGTTACTGATGAAATGATTGTATATTGTTTTGCAGATAGAATCAGACACGGCAAAAATCTCTGAGAATGATCCTCGACAGGGAGGTGAATTTGCAGAATTCGACAGAATAACCCTCATGACGTATGTCAAGAGAAATATTCGGACTTCCGGTAGACAAATCAATCAATCATTATATATAATTCAATATTTGTGTTTTATTGCTAAACAAGGTTGTGGTTAGACCATTGTCGGTGGAGTGTAGAAAATACACTTTATAACGACCAATATCGAAGATGTTTGAAAATGAAACTGAAAGAAGAAGTCACTGTCTATTTGACCAATCTTCTAAGAGTCAACAACCAAACAAGATTAAGGAAATCATATGGCTTTTATCAATCATCTCTAATCGAAAATGTGTATAAGGGTATAAATTTGGGTGTAGTAAAATGTCAAAATTTCATGTCCCAAATCTGGGAAGGGTGGAGAAATTTCATTTGCTCCTGCGAAACCCTTGTTAGATCGCTTTATGTTTACTAACGAAAGCATTGCAAATTTGGATTCATTTGACCTATTTTCTGCTGTGTAAAATTACATTTGTCCGAGGCTTCTGAGGAGTTCCTCTCCTTGACCCCCCCTCCCATTTAACCACCTTCTCCCCCCTCCCCCCTTCAACAGCAGATTTTCCCCAGGGACCCTTAAGTGGGTCCATGGACCACAATACAACATTCTCGCGCTTTGCGCTTGTAGTGTAATTATTTGGCATTGGCGACAATTTTATTTCTCAGATATTAGCCACGTACCTGATGACATACCAAAATAGCCTTATCTTTAAAATTATTATATGTTTTATGTATGAAATTATTCAACAGCTGCTTACGATTTCGTCAAAGTGGCATTTGAAATGGTGTGTGGAATACGTATGGAAGAAATATCGTGTTTGCATGGTTTGTTCTATGCAGCGAGTGCCGGTAAATTCCAGGCATTACTAGAGCCAGAAAATGGTGGTGCTCAAGAAGGCAAGATTCACGTAAGTCAGTATTTTTCATAAACATACGTGAATCTTGCTTTTAAGTCAGTATTTTTATAGATAGTAGTTAAAGAAACTGTATCATGAAAATGATATCTAAATTTCAATCATCATTGTGTGACTAATTAAACCCTTTAATGACGACACGAGTGGAACTGAAGGCATACGATGAGAACCGATCTGCCCGGGTATGTGGACCAAACCTTTCTGGTTATGAAGAAAATGTCGGTGACGGTGCGGCATTTGTTTGGCATCTGTCACAACTGGAAAATTGCTTCTTAATTGGGGGGTTATTACTTACATTTGTAAGTAATGGTTACCAGTCCTATCTCTCATAGCTACACCTGACGTTAGAAGAAATCCCCATACTGTGAAAGAACTGAGACGGATTGAGGCAAACCCTGACTTGCGCATCCATATTGATTTGGAAAACCTTTCTCCTCTTCGACTGAAGTCTCGCTGTCTGGCAAATTCTTCTAATTGGCTTGGCAGCCAAAGAACTTAGTGAGAATAAAGCAATTACTGAAGGTTGTTTGAAGAAATGAACCAACTGACTCACGCCCACAAAGACTTGTTCTAGGATCCCACAACCAGAGTTTGACTCTCACCCCAAATATGATAATCTGTCAAAAGGATCAGAACACAGCATGCCAGGACTGCCCACAACCTTCCTTCACAAGTGGAACCTAAAAGACAGCCCTGCTTGCAACTAAGGACACTCAGATCAAATTTTAAATCACACTTTACCGAAGTGTCCAAAAGGACTGTTTGATATAGATTTGCTCGACCTATACGCTCACTGATGAGGCCCTTAATTTGGACATTCCTTTATGAATCACATTTTTGTGCACAACATTTGAATGTGTGCATATAAGAAACATCATATTTTAACTGCAGAAATTTGTATTTTACTTTATAAATGCTTGTTGTATATTGGCGTTCATCATACGCAAAAAAACTTACATTTGTATTTTGGTTGTCAAATTGTGTCTTCCCATGAACGTTGTTGTTCGTCAACCCAGCCTTCAATAACAAAAAATTGTTGTCCGGCAGAAGTGCAATTCCAGCACTGGTGAAAAAATTATTGATTGTTCTTTGTTTGTTGAACTGAGTGGTTAGAAATGATTTGATAACGTCTTTCTTTATTTGCACGATCGCGCACCAAACAACGCCTTCCTTATACTATGAGACCATGTACTGATGTACGACTCTTTATTATAACGCATTTGAAAGGGTTATTTCAATGGTCAGATAAATGTGACATGATAAATGCAGGGGGTGTGTGTGTGGGAAGGGGGGGGAGGGGTCGTAGAACCAACGAAAATGATGATGGCCTAAAATATCAAAAACAGTAGCGGTATATTCAGGGCTAAATTTTAAAGAAGAGCAAAAATGGTCAGTGTCTCAGATATCGGGGCCTTTTATTTGCAAAATATCGTGACCTTTTAACAGCAATTTTTGGATCCTTCAGCAAAATTTCTGAACATTTTTACCTTTTGGGAGCCGAGGGGCTTGAACGATCCGGATTACCCCATGGTTACACTCAGGGCCGTAATTTCCGAGAACAGGGGCCATGTCCCGAACTTTTCCGTATGATTGTTAAAAATAGGGGAAATTTGCCTTTTGTCCCGCCCACTTTTTGGATAAGAGGCCATGTCTCCTACTTTCTGGATGAGAATTACCGTGGCATAAAATGACAAACAGACAAACGGAACTGTCTGGAAGCAACTGTGATATCATGTTCCGTTCAGAACATGCGGAATTTGTACAGTTGTAACAAATTGTGATGGTCAAAACTACAAGCACGATTTTACACATGAAATAATTTACCTCCATGATGAAATTTATAAGCTATTTCGAATTACGTTTCTTATTTTAGGGAGGTGCTCAACAAATAAGCATCAAGCTAGCTGAAATAATCGGAAAGAACAACGTCATTTTAGATGAACCTGTGTGGGCCGTGGATCAAACAGACAAAGATATCATAAGGGTCAGCACGACAAGGGGAAAGGAATTCACGTGCAAATACGTCATCGTTGCTACGCCCGTCCAACATTCAAGTGAGTTACATCAACTATGGATGAACACAACGCATTGCTATCGTCTGGAACTGAATGCGTTAAATGAATTTTAATTCTTTTTCTGAAAGAGGATTATTAAACAACAATAATTGTGAAAAAACGTGTCTTGATATCCTTTTCCGTTTAGACGTTATTACATTTCAAAGATTTTACCCCTTTGTTGAAAAGTGACTTGAGCAGTATAAATTATGATGTCATACCTACAGATCCATAACGTTTGAATTTTTATTTTTATTTATTGTTGTAATACTCCTCATGAACATTCACATTCACGGAAATTTTCATTATATCACCACTAGTTTCCGGTTATTCATTTCAAGCTACCTGATTGGCTGACAAGATGCATTTACATAATCCTACTGTCCGGTTATTACTCAACGAACGGACAGTAGCTGCAAAAATGGGCTCGCAATTGCAGTTTTTTCTTAATTTGAAGGACTGAATGATAGGCCTATGAGTGTAGTGGTCAGACATGTATGGTGATAGACGAGAAAATAAAAAATAAAAAACTGTACAAACTCTAGGTATGGTGTATTCTAGGTAGGTATATTCTCCTTTGCAACTTCAAAATTTAGAATATCCGTCAGCTAATATACTGTTACGTCATGCTTATGACGTCAAGTTAAATTCATTGCGGCTATCCGAAATCAGCTTAAGTCATAAGAATGCAAAACTTTTGCAGTGATGTGATATTTTACATTGTTTAAAATCTGTCGATCTCGTGGGTAAGAAAGTTATCCTTTTTTTCCCCTTCAGAATTGTATAGTTTTGTTTAAATGCATGTCTCATCCGTGGACTTAAGTGATCTTGACTGTGTCTCTGACCAAGCGGATAAAGAGCGCTTACATGCAAGGGTTTTACAAACTACAGTTAACAATTAGAAGAATATGTACTTCTATATTCCTTTCATATTTCAAGGAATTGATGTTAAGACATAGTTATTCGTATATCGTTGCGAAAATGTCTTATGAATATGGAATGTTTGAATTTGAAATACATGGTTGCCGCTATTGAGCCCAAGTCATGAGCTTAAACCAAAGAACAATTTCATAAATTTTGATCAATCAACTATTCTGTCACGGCAAAGGTTCATCAAAAAATATCCTTTTTATCGCAATTAAATCATTTCAATTTTTGTTTAGTATGTATGACCTTGGTTTCTATCTTTCTGCTTGTAGTAAGGATCATGTACACACCTACGATGCCTAAGGCGAGAATGGCCCTAGGAGAGAGAATGACAGTGGGCAACCTGTCAAAGTTTCTTATAACTTACAAAACGGTGAGACCTCATCAGAATGAGAAGAAAAAAAAATATGCACGACAACTCCCTGGTCAAAGTATAAAATTCCGGAATTCAATGTCTGCATATGATTCCACATATCTTTCCTTGACCAAGGTCATTGATACAGGAATATTTGACCGAGTGGGCAGGTGGGACAGTGGTGAAATAGCTATCTGGCACAAGGAGAAACTCGCCTCAGTCGATGAAATTTGTATTTTACACCGCGGTGGCGGAGGGAACCCTAAAAATATTGAGGTACATGACTAAAAAGGCTGATTAACGATGTTACTTTCAAAAGTAAAAGAAATGCCCTCTCGATGAACACACAATGGTACCGCCGCCCTTTGCCCCATACATTACATTCTTGGATAATTCCTGTTCCGGTGAGGTTGTACATCCAGCTTGATCACTGTAGTGGGGGAAATACCATTCATTCTTATAGTTATTGTCAAAGTTGGTGCATAAACTTAACAAAACAAGAAAATCTCGATGACAGGCAGCTTTCGGAAACCTCATTATTAAGATTCGTTAAACTGTCTCTGTCCAAAAAGCTTCCACACAAAGTGTGTGGAAGCTCTTTGCTCGGTCAATGTAACACCTTTGGAAGAAATGTCAATGCTCCCTCGTCATTCAATATCATTGATGATATTTTTGTCCGAATTTGACAACTAAAACTGTCCTCCCAGTATCTTGAATGACTTTGAAACTAGCAATTTATATTTTTGCTAATTTCAGGCATTTTGGCGAGAAAATGGTTTTTCGGGTGAGATCGTTAGTAACGGGGGACCGAAGGTTATCCCTGAATGCGATTCCGGCCCTATAGCATGTGTACTGGACAGCACAACACCCAACGGAAACCCTGCTTTGGTTGGATTTTATGCTAATGCATGGCAGTGGACTCTTGTGGATGTAAGTTAATGAATCTCATGTTTGTTTGCTTGTACAATCGTGTAAGAGTAGCATATTGTACTCTTATATGCTTAACCTGATCGTATCAGGTCATAAATGTTTAACTTGTCATTTCGTCGTAATAAAATGAAATGAAAAACTACACGTACCCAACATGCTTCAATAAAAGGAATTAGGATAGACATGATATACTCTCTCGCTTTTGCAAGGGATATGACTGTATGATTAACAAACACATATCACACACACACACACACCCACCCACACACACTCTCACCCAACCACACCTCCCCACGCACACGGGCACCCACACAATATTATGATTTATTCAAATATCAATATTTGAACAAATAATAATAATTTTGGGACTCTGTAAAAGATGTTTGTGAAATTGTATCCCAGCCAACCAGGGACCAGTGCAGTCGCGTAGCCACGGGTGAACGTGGGATTTGGAACCCCACTTTTTCATAAATTATGTGATCAAGGTCCCTTGGACCAGGCCCGTTGTACTCCTACACGAAGAGGCCAATGACAAAACGTTTGAAATAGTAACAAGACAGTAATCCATAGAGTTGCTGATCTCATCACCTTAAGCATGCAGCATAGTGGGGGAATAGCTAATAATAACTATAGGGGAAATGGTTAAAAGGGATCAGTAGCTCTTTGACCTTTTGACCTCAGAGTTTACATACACGTACCATGTAATAATACAAATATATGATTGGTATAGGTCTTGCACTTTCGGAATTTAAAGTGGCACAAAAATTGTACAAATTAGTACATAATTACCCCCTAAAATCACACATATGAGCTCTGGCCCTTGACCCTAATCACTAAAACAACATCTGAAATTTGTCACATTTATTGTATATTACTGTATGACACCATTCATGCTCACGTTACACTTACCATTCATAACTAAGGGGGAAATGGTGAAAGTGGTCAATAGCTCTGTGACATTAGGGCTTAGACCTTTTGACCCAGAGTCTACGGGACACAAATTCATCTACCAAGGTATCGTAGTACAACATAAGATTGTATAGGTCTTATACTTTTTGAGTTTAAAATGGCGCAAAATTTTGCATAAAAAGCACTTATTTGACCTTTGACCAATTGACCTCCAATTAATTTTAATTTTGTTAGAATGTTAAACCCTACCCACCTATGCAATTTGTAAAAATACTAATTAATTCCTTCAAAAGATACAGCCATTACACCCAAAACTTGTTTAATTTGACCTGTGACCTTTGTACCCTAAAACCTTGCAGACAAAAGTTTCGGGCGAGGGGTAAGCATCCACCAATTTTGGTTCATGTGTGCATTACATTTTTTGAGTTATAAGCGTCGCGACACAAAATTAATTGTTGCATACGCACAAACGCACACACACACCCACCCTCACACGCAAACCCACGGACAGAGGCAAAAATCACCAAATTTTGTTGGATGAGAAACCTAATGGACCCTATCAGCCCCTTAATATCAAGATCAAGGGGATGGGCATGTAGTGTAGGAAGTATTGGCAGTTATTTGCCTAAACAGCAAAGTGACTACAATAGCCCATCTCCACATACATGTATATGTGGGGATGAGATAATTATAATGTTGGTAATATAAAGCTCACTATGGTACTAAGACTTCCTCAGATGTGCATTCACTGACAAGTATTTTTGGTTATTGCTCTTAGTTTATTTTTGTCTCTTTCTTTTTTGAGTTATAAGCGTCGCGACACAACAATAATTGTTGCATACGCACAAACGCACACACACACCCGCTCCGCACCCCCACACACACAAACCCACGGACAGAGGCAAAAATCACCGAATTTTATCGGATGAGACACCTGGTGGACCCCACCAGCCCCCTTATCAAGGGTGGGGAGGGGGTGGCCATGTAGTGTTGGAGGTATTGGCAGTAATTTGCCTAGACAGCAAGTGACTACAATATCTCATCCTCACATATATGTATATGTGGGGATGAGATAATTATAATGTTGGTAATATAAAGCTCACTATAGTACTAAGACTTCCTCAGACGTGCATTCACTCACAAGTATTTTTGGTTATTGCCCTTAGTTTATTTTTGTCTTTTTATATATAGTTCGATCGACGAAAAGCGGCTGTTCTGCATCATCTTGTGGAGTTCTTTGGACCAGAGGCAGCAGATATCATTGAATATGTAGATAAAGTAAGCAACAACAGAGCGAACTTACTTTCAATTGGCAAGAGAAAGCGGGTCCAGATAAGTTGCTCAATTTGTTGAACAATTTTATTTTTCCCTTTCTCATGGATGGATTCAGTCTTGGTCAAAAAGTCCACTAATTAGGTCTTCTTGCTAGTATACAGCTTAAACCTGCTTAGCCAAATAGGTTATGAAATTATCCGACGAATTACTAGACTTAATCTAAGGTGCTGTACGCTATAATATCCATGTGATTTTCTTCTGATTGGCCTTATCCAAGGTGGCGCCAGCATGAAATATATACTCCCATTGGGCATCCGGGGCATCTGTATATGATAGTCCCGCTCCTGTCTGCCTGTCGAACATTTTCGTTAAGTCTGTCAAGGGAACAGTAAAAAAAATGTTAGGCTATGAAGGTAGCTTTTACCCGATTGGACACATTATATGTTATCCCTATAGTTGTATAGTAGGCTATGAATGTGGCCTTTACCCGATTGGATGCATTATATATTATACCTATAGTTGTTTACCCTCTAATGAAAAGAATTGTGAAGAGTATAAAAATCATTTAAAATCTTCGAACAGAAAAAAAAGAATAAGCTGTCAACAGGTCAAAGAGGTTACAACCACGAACTATATTTAACTGCCCAATGGACTGAGTGAACATACAAAATTCTTAAATGATCCAAATGAAATTATTTACTGATATTTCCGCATTATTTTTCTTCTGTGTCTAAGGACTGGTCTCTGGAACCTTACAACGGCGGCTGTCCGACTTCCATTTCGACTCCGGGAGCGTTGACTTACTACTACGACGCTTTCCGTGAACCCCTGGATAGGTAAATGTGCACATTGTGATCAGAGTGTAATCACACATGTTCATTATAGTGGCTGCTTCTCTGTTCTTAGGCTTGGGGTATAATAAAGGACGCTTGCATCCTCGAATTCCCATGCTCCTCACTGCATCGGGTAACGAGGCAAGCAAATGGAGGGAAGGGTTGTTGTGACTTTCCCTTTGTCTTGTTCGCATACAGGCGTCCCTGTTGTAATATGCACTTGAAAAGGTTTTGACGTAAATAACTATGACAAAAAAGTCACCGAGTTGCTGAAGGCAAAGACAGGAACAATTAGTTTTCTTGTATTTTCTCCATCATATTTCATGCTGATGGAAATTGGATAAACTTTTATAAGTAGACAACTTTTGAAGTATATTGAGATGTACTGATGATGTTTGTTCATCGCAAGCGATGATGACCAAGGCTACACACAACGAGTCTGCTGTTTGGTGCGGTGTATACGTAGATGACTGAAGAGACGGATTTATGAACGGAAGTCTCTTCCACACGTTGCGTAAGCATGGGTAGATCCCATAAATCAGCACGCTTCCTTTGCGCCTCAAGTAGCCTAATCTGCATTGCTCGGCAGTATGAACCCAACTCCTCAGCTTGATCATGCAACTCACAAGTTGGTACATCGATGCAGAAGCTTTTAAGCAATGCTTTTAAGACGTCCTTATAGCGTTCTTTCTGGCCGCCTACTGAACATTGATCATCACAGAGCTCACCATAGAATAGTTGCTTTGGGATGCGATTGTCTTACATGCAGACCACATGTTCTGCCCATCTGACTTGAGCCTTTTGGAGAAGGGAGTAGCCACTTGGTATACAAGTCCTAGTGAGAATTACAATGTCTGGAACTTTGTTGTACCGCTTTATTTTCAGTAGCCTTCGGGGTCTAATCAGGTGAAAATGATTAAGTTATTTGGTGTGCCTGTTGTACACAGTCCATGTTTCACAAGCATACAGTAGGGTAGTGAGCAATATACTGCTTGGAACCCGTAATGTTTACCATATTCTTGCGTCTTTTGACGAATTAAATGTACCAGTCGTTTATTCACTTTGAAACAACAACAAAAATCCCTTCTGTCTGCCATTTTACAGGGTGCACTGGGCCGGAACAGAGACTGCAACTCAGTGGAATGGTTACCTAAGTGGTGCAGTGCAGTCTGGTCTGCGTGTGGCAAACGAGGTGATGGACAAACTCTACCCAAACGAAGGCTACGATGACATCCTGGAACAGATTGACTCCAAGAGGGTCAGAGACAGAAGTACTTCTGCTAATGGAAAATGGATCTTTGCTTCTGTGATGAGTGCGGGCATATCCACCGCGTTGGGATATCTTGCGTACAAGCGGTATTGGAGATGATCATTTAGGACAACTTACTTATGCGATATGAAATCAAAGAGTATATATGGAAACATGGGCCTATGTCCTCCTTTATGTAATCGATATAATTGAAAGGTATATGGGCGTGTAGACGCAGCATTATCTAAACTGCTTTAAAAGTAACATCCAAATGGCTTAAGAACGAATCATAAGACAGGGTTTTGATTTTTTAGGCATAATTATGCAAATTTATGCTAATATGTGATGTATTACAGGGCGAGATTTTTTTTTATGTAAATACTTTGTTTCAATTGTCTGCCATTTTTCTTTGAAGGAATGTAGCAGTTCTGACTAAAAATCTTTACCATATCCCAATCAGCCCATCAACTTGAATAGACTTTTACATCATTGTCAATAGCCGAGCTTTTGTAAGAAAATCTAAAGAATTATGTAAAAATGTAACAAATATGGTATAAATTAGAAATCGATCAAAATTTGAATAGCCAGAAGTAAAAACCTGAAAGTGTTATTCAGGGCCATCGAGATCCAGGACGGGCCCCGGGGACAAGTATTTTGCCGTGGCTTCCTTTTTGACTTTACTAAATACGAGCTTTTAACTGCGTCTATGATAAAATATTTAGTCCTAATCAGTGCAATGACGGAGCCCCGCCCATGCTATATCTTGAAGTTAGATCTAACAATAATTACTCATTAATATAGAAAAACGTTCACATATCAAAAGGATTTAATTCTGGGCCCTATAAAGCTTTTGACTATGTTTTGAATGAGTTTCTTGTATTTAAACAAATAAATTCATCCACTCTTAGGCTTCCAAATGGCAAAAATAAAAATTGCAGGGCTTTCGAGGGCTTCACCCTTGGCTCCCACCAGGGCTTTGCCACTGGACCCCAACAAGAGCCCTTAATCGGGCCCCTAGATTCGTCGTATATAAAAGCACTTCATACTTAAAATATATAGCCATAATCACCTTTCAGCACCCCCGCACTTTTCAGCAGCGATTTCTTACACTGAATGTTTATACATCTTGACCAAAATTGCAATATGATACAAGATAATTATTGCAATAGTACCCCATGTCACATGTAATATCATGCATCATTTCTAAACGATTTAAGTCAAAATAGTTTGTTATTAAACCTATATTTAGCAATGTATAAATATGAAAAAAAACTTACATTACGTCGATATTTCAACGATAAATAATAGAGTTTAATAGAGGGCCCTTTTAAAAGGGATAATTAATGACATGTAAAATTTCATATAACTTATTATTATTATTATTATTATTTTTCAAACGCTTCTATAGTTCAATATGCTTATGTATGCTGCAAAAAGAGTACTAATATTTGTTCTCATATTTTCTCCGGGCCCCCAAATGGCCCGAGCCCTGGGGCTGCAATCCCCCTGACCCCTTCCCTCTCCCCTCCCCTCTCTATGGCCCTAGTGTTATTTCCTGATTTTCAAGACTAAAAAACTGATGCGCTCAGATTCTGGCGTTCTGTAAAAGCGTCCATAAACTGATAAACAACTATGGTTCCATTGTCATTGATGTTTATTTTGTCCTGTTAAATTTTCTTAACAAGTGCAAGTGAGCCTTAGGCTGTCAGAAGAGGTCTTGTAAGACTTCTAGCCCTCTAGAACATATCATGAGGAGAATTTGCTTTCGTAACCTGGAACATATTATAGGCCTACTTAAGGGGGAATCCCCTGTGCGGGAATACAAATTTGCATGGCTTAAGTTAGTTTTTTTGTCATATAGATCATTTCACCTCATGTGACAGCTGCCCCTATCTTGCTCCTAAACTTACAACATCTGGTGCCGACACCAGCGGTATCCAGATTGGACAGCCAGAGTAAACAAAATTCAATGTGATCTAGTGCAGACAAGAATGCTTAACTAAAATTCAAGTAAGTGTATAATTAACAGGGTTGTGGGAATGCGACCCCCTTCCAAATATTTATAATAAAATCACATGAAAATTCACTATAGTCGCTCAATTAGAGTAAGAAACTTCAAAACAAGATAACAAATTTCTTCTATTAGCGCCGAGATTTTTGGTACAACATTTTAAATTTTGGTCTAAAATTATATATGTTTGGTCGAAAATTGCGGATTATTATTAGTCCCAAATAGAGAATTCTTAATATCAAATTGAGAATTACTCGAGCTGACATATGGACGGACACAAAACAGGCGCGGATCTAGGAATTTCCGAGGGGGAGGTGGCGAACATCAGTTCTGACTAACTTTTGTGCATGAAGTTTGATACTCTTTTGTGCCAAATTTGCAAAGACGTTATTCTTATTACTATAGCTCTAAACTAATGTAGATATCAACCGTAATTTCAATTCGAATGGGAACCTTGAGCAAAAAGATACCAAATTCGGAGGAAACCTGTGGTCTGAAAGGGGGCGCGTGCCCCGCGCGCACTCCCTGGATCGGCGCCTGCAAAAGGCCATCACAATCTTTTTAAAAGAATATTTCATGATAGTCTTCCAGAGGGGAAAAGTTTTTTCCCATATCTGTATATCGATTGCTCGACCGGCTGACTGGCGCGTCGGATGAGTCACTCTACAATCCCCGACAAAATTAACGAAACAAAGCACTATAGAGATTTACGTCTTATTCAATTCGGGTCTCATCCACATAAATTTACAAGCGCACACCACCCACAACCCCACCTCCTTCCACCCCTCCGCCTTTTTTTTTTTAATGGCAGCTGCAAAACTGTTAACATTTATGAAGGCAGCTGGTTTTGTTTTATTTACTTTTGTTGGGGATCGTAGCTGTGCAATGCTATGAATTTTAGTTGAAACCATAAATATCGGGGAAAGTTAGTTTTTTAATTTCTTATATTAATTGATTTTCAGATAGAATACTGAAAACTGACCACCTTATCTTTTGAAAGTAGATACTATTATAAATTTAAGTTAATACTTGTATACATACCATCAGACTATTGGGCAGGCTCATGATGAAAACAAGGGCGCTTGGTGTGGAGGGAAAGTGTGCCAGTTGGATATATTCTTAGTGAGTTGACAGGTCACAAAGAGTTGTTGTTAATAGTGAAGTATCTCCATGGAAGAATATTACAAGTGATGTTCCTCAGGGTTCTGTATAGGGTCCTCTTCTTTTCTTATTAATCTTCATTAATGATTTTGATGTTTCTCTTGGCTCAGGGATTTGTAAATTTGCTGATGACACTAAGCTGTACAGGAGTGTTGATGATGCTAGGGATTCTTCATTTTTGCAAACTGATCTGGATAAGTTAGTTTATTGGTCCCAAACATGGCAGATGTCATTCAGTGTTGATAAATGCAAAGTTATTTTGGTCAGAGCAATTTGGCTTTTGATTACTACATGAATGGTTCAAATCTTGGTTGTGTTGATCAAAAAAAAGGATCTAGGTGTTGTCATTACTAGCAATAAATCTTCTAAACAGTGTGCTTTAGCAGTTGCAAGGGCAAATAGGATGCTTGGTTTGATTATAATTCTTTATTTTTTTCTTGGTAGAGAGGTTGTTCTTAATTTGTATAAGCACTTATTCGGGCCTCACCTTGAGTATGCTATCCAGGCTTGGAGTCCCTTTTCCGAGTTTTACGCGAAGGATAAGTTCTTTGTGGAGCAGTTTCAGCGAAAAGCCACTAGACTTATTCCCGAAGTGGTTTGACCACGCTTGAGTTGATAAGAAGAAGAGTACGTGACAATATGATCAGATGATTCAGGTTATTAAATTCCTATCTGGTAGTGATGATTGAACTTACTGTAACTTCTTGCATATTTCAGCTAATCCTCATGTGACATGTGGTAACAGTTTGAAGTTGATCAAAGAGTTCTCAAGGATAAATATTCGGCATTTTAGCTTTTCGCAAAGAGTTGTTAATAAGTGGAATAGTTTGCCTGAGTGGATAGTTAGCTCCAAATCTGTTCACAATTTCAAAGTCAACATTGCTAGCTTCTTTACTAACTCTGGGCGTCTTTTTTTTTTTTTTCAGGTGTGGTGGTGGTGGCGTTAGTTTGGGATTTTTATGGGGTGACTCACCTTTCTTAGCCCGTCATCTTGTTATGTTATGTAACATATATCGTCATTGACTCCCAGAGTTTCCCACATTCCATTCAATTCCATTGCCGAATTCTTCCACAAAAACGTCCCTTGAAAAATGGGAGATCATCTCCTTCCTGCGCCATCCCTATTACCAGTTGAGTAGCTAGGATTTCCATGTGGGGAGTGGGGTTCGGGTGAGGAGGAGGAGGAGGGGGTTATGAAAGTGAAACAACAAGATGTACCGACATGTACAAATCTTAACCGACGGAATAAAATATTGGGAGTTATCGCCCCCGACCCCGCCTTCTGGCTTTGCCACTGCATGCTACGAAAACTGTATATTATCTTACCTTAATCCCCTCCTTTCTATACCTATACCTACTGCATTATGAAGCTTCTGCTCATACTCCTCTGACAAATTCAATTTCAACAATACAATATGACCATATGGCCTTAAACCTCATAAAAAACAGAAGATTTGTTAATTTTGATGCTCCAAAATAGCTTACAATCCAGACACTAGAAGTTCTAAAATTTAATAAAGGAAAAGAACCACTGTTGGTTACCATTAGGTAGAGTTAGGTAGAGAAGAACTTTACCTGAAGAATTAGGTGGACGGAACAAGTTTGCCCACAGAAACTTTGATACAGCAATATGATGCCCCCTAGCCTCTCCCTTGGCTCTATCCAGTCATTTCATGGTACGGCCCCTAAAGTATAGCAGCCCGACTCCTGACTTCCACATAAAAGTGGAAGGGATTAACCCACTAGTCGTACTCTTACTGGAAATTTAATGACTAAATTTATCAAATTTAATTGTTATCTTAGCAAAACTATGCAAAACTTTTCTTTCCATTAGTTAAATGTATTTTTCCAATAACCAAAACCTAGCACTCATCCCTTTGGCACTCACTACGGACGGTAAACTGACAAAAGTAAACTGTTGAACATATTCAGCTTCTCAAATTATCATTATAAATTTTGGGAGACCAATTCTCCTGGCGGACAATTTATCCGGTGTCTGGAAAAACAATTTCCCAGGGGAGACTACATCTCCTAGGAGAAATGGTCCGGGAGGAGGAGGGAGGAGGGGGGGGGGAAACAAATTTTCCGGGCAGGCTAAAAAACTGATTAGTTACGTGCTACCAGAAGCAGCTTACGAGTTATGCAGGAAACAAGTTTGTTAGGCCTAAGTCGTACGTTAGACTAAAATGAAAATAAAAACAGGTGTTGAGACCTAAAATTTAACTTATTCTGGACTACGACGAATAAGTAGAAGTGTATCTGCAGAGAATTTACCTCAGTACATGCTAACTCTCCTGTCAGAGATTGAGAATCTAAGTGGTAGGCACGAGTCTCGGGCACAGTTGTTTGCAGAACTGGTACCATTGGTACCAATGTCCAATATTAGTTTGATCCTCAGAGTTGTCGGTTAAATGTGCCCCCAATATCGTCAGGTCTGGCTACATGCATGCCAAGCTATACAATCATGTTGAAACCTTGATGGCAGCAAAGAAAACATTGTATTTTTTACCAAAACCAGGTCTATCTCAGTGTGTAAACCCTAATCCAAAACTGTATGCCAAAGTTTTATTGCTACTAACCCTAACTGTGGAATTTTAAACCTAGATTAATTTGAAAGTGCTATTGAGAACTGTAGGCCTAATGTCTTGCAAAACGTGTTCGTAATTTAGTTGCAGATGCCGGTAGCATCGAAATACTATGCCGGTAGCACCGGAATGACCGACCACATCAAAATGCCGTGCCAGCAGCATCCAAATACCGTGTCGGCAGTATCCAAATACCGTGCCAGTAGCACCGGAATGGCTGACCGCATCAAAATGCCATGCCGGCAGCACCGGAATGGCCGATTGCATCAAAATTCTGTGCCAACAGCGGAATAACCGATCGCATCAAAATGCCGTGCCGGCAGCATGGGATTGGGCAGCACCGTAGGATGGTCGGCAGGGTGGGAATGGCCGGCAGTATGGGAATGGCTGGCAGCTTACAGTAAGTCACTAAATGGTGGAAAGATTAAAATTTCACTCCACTTTAATTGTCATTTCCTCAAAAATTTCTTCTATTTCATCACTGTAGGATGCAGTTCAATCAGCTGTCTGATGGCCAATGAGCAGATTGATAACGGACAAGCAGACTGAGGTACTGTGAACAGACTTATGAACAACTTTATTGCTTCCAGAGCAAAAGGTTGGTGGAGAGGTCCCTTTACAAGCAATGTAGATCTGGCTTATATCAAGTCACATCAAATTTATAACAAGTTATATCATTCCTTTTTAATTCTTTATCTGACCAAATCTGGGATTCATATGAAGTCTAGATTTTATCTGGGATATATACATTTTCTCTAAGGGGACATCTCCAACAACTTTTTTTCTTTCTTTTGACTTCCTTAAGAAATATTATTCCATTATAAAAGAAATTTATCTGTATTATTTGCTCCCGTAATCAACAAGCAAATTATTCCACAGTGAGCAGATTAAAGACCTGCAACAATGTTTAAACATTCAAGGATAGAAAGGGTTATGACCATGAAGCGGCCAGGCTTGCATCCTGGGGCGGTCCCGCAGTCTGTAATTCCGTTACCGACTGCGGAATTGCCCCCAGATTATCCTGGAAGGGTCCTGTTAAAACTTTATGTCACATCATTTTGGAATAAAAACTGTAATCACATTAATTAAGAAATACTTCATAATCATTATGTCCCTATTGGGGAAATTATGTCATCATGCATAATATTTCAATACAGAATTGAACAAAATGGCAGCCCCCATGAGTCAACTTCAAACATGAATAACTTGAGACAGGAATAAGATTTTGACTTGCTGTTTGTGGCAGTTGGTTACGATTTGTATCCTCGATCATATGAAATAATGATTGTATCAGACTTTGTGTCTCCTTTAAGGATGTAGTACGGTCAAAGGGGTGGTTTCCTTCGAGATATATATATGAGAAATGTCTTTTGCAGGTGACACTGGTAACTGCACATTTAGTCAATGAGCCAGATAGGTTGGATGATACCATTTGGAGGTGGGGGGAGGGAAAATTGTCACTATTTTACCTTTAATGTAGTACCCAAAGGAAAATAATTTTTGGATGATACTAGACTTTCATAAGTGGTAGCTTTACCATTTAAAAACCAAAATGACGTCCAAAAGGGCGCAGAAATAGATTTTTTTTTAAACATTCCTGATAGCCTCAAAATATGCAGTGAAATCATCAGTCGAATCACATTAAACATTTATGGGAAGTTATGTAAACCGTTTTTAACAACTTTGCTTAAATACGATGCTTTCTATCCAAGATTGTTGTCAGTATCGCCGCCTCCATTGGTATTCAAACGTAACCATGAAAATTGGTTACCTAAAGCTATTCACCCTTTTAGCAACTTTCTCCTATATATTTTAGAATTATAACATAGATATATAGGTCACAGAATTAAAGTTTGTGTAAACATTTATTTGAGTAAAATAAAATACATAACAAATCGTAAATGTGCCTCATGGTACCCCAAAATTGCCGCTTTGAATTGTCAACTTCTGTATAAAATACAGTCATATGATACTCCAAGAAAGATTGCCAAAATTGAAGGAATATTCAGCGTTCGGAAAATGATACTGATTAAATTGAATAATAATTTTTTGATGTATATGAAGGAAACTGCTAAGTTGGCCATCAAGATGGTAACTAAAATGGCAAACAAGATGTCTGCCACGATGACAGCGAACATGGGTGTCAAGTAGGCCGTGGCTACTGGCAGCAGAACGAATATCCAAAACGAGAGCCTATATCGATTTGCTCATGATTATAGACGGTCTTATAGACGAAATAACCTTTACAGGGACAGATCTAGGAAAATCACAAGAAGGGAGTTCTGGTTATTATTGAAGTAATGAAAAATTTTGGAACTTTTTCAGAGGGGTGGTTTTAACCCCCAGAGCCAGGGGCAGAGCCAGGATAAGATATCAGAGGGGCCAAGCCAAACCAAACCAGGGATGATGTGATAACGTGTTTGATAAGCAGTTTTGTCATGATTAATGGAACATATTGGGACATGGGTGCACTCGGGATCTTATAAGCAGGGGAAAATGTACTCTTTGAAAGGATTACACCTTCCCAATTGCATCTTTTCTTTCGATTTGGAAATTATTAGCAGAAAATTGAAGGACAATTTGCCCAAATCATTGGAAATTTTGGTAAAATTTGGCAACATTTCCCAGTAATTGATGAAAATTTACCGAAAATAGAACAAATATTGCCCCCAAAATGAAGAAAATTGCACGAGAATGAAAGTAATTTCCTAAACATTGAAAAAGACATCCCAAACATTGAAGGAAATTTTCCCAAAATTTGATGAAAATTTACCGAAAATAGAAGAAAAACTGCCCCAAAATGAAAACAAAATTAATTGAAATTTACTCGAGAATGAAAGAAATTTCTCAAATATGGAAAGCCATTTTTCAAGCATGGAATGGAATTTCCTAAAAATTGAAGTAATTTCCAGAAAATAGAAGAATTGCCCCAACTTAAAGGAAATTTTCCAAACATTGGAAGGGATATCAGTAGTAACATTGAAGGAAATTTTCCAAAATTTGAAGAAAATACAAGAGAATTAAAGAAATTTCTTTAATATTGAAAGTGATTTCCCAAACATTGAATGAAATTTCCAGCAAATTAAAGTTATTTACCGAAAATCAAAAAATAATTGCCCCAAAATGAAGGACATTTTCCGAAATTTGCACGAGAATAAAGGAAATTGCCCAAACTTGAAAGTAATTTCCCAAACTTTCCAGAAAATTGGTCGAAAATCTAAAGAAAAAGAATCCAAACATTAAAGGGCTGAACTGAAGGAAATTTCCTGAAAATTGAAGAAAATTTACCGATAATCGAAAAAAATCGGCCCAAAATAAATTCCAAAAATTGCACGGGAATTAAGGAAATTTCACAAAAATTGAAAGAGATTTTATGAAATTTCCTGAAAATCGAATTTTTTTTACTAGGAGAGGTTCTGAGAATTGAGTAACGAAAAATGGTGGATTTTGTTCGAGGGGAGGGGCGTTATAACCCCTAGAACTCCCCCCTCATCTCCCCACCCCACCTTTAATGCTATAACATTTTGTGAATGTGTACTTTTTACTTGAAATACTTTTTAGTTGAAATTTGCAATCTCAAATATAAAAGACAAAAAATACATTTACATGCATCTGAATGATTCAAACAACAAGTTCGGTAAAAACAGAATTTCCTTGGTTCTCGTATTTCACAATCGGCGTGGTGAACATATACAAATGTCATAACATTTTAAGGTACTTCATCGAGTCTTAAGTTTCATATCTTGTAGTTAAACAAAACTTGAGTTTCCACTATAGTGAACCATTCTTAGGCGAAATTTGATTTTTTTCTTCTTCAAATTACTACTGTGCAAGAAATATGTAAACAATTTTTATGGATTCTTTCTTGATGTTTTTAATCACTTACTTTTGTTGCATGATGAAGTTTCAACGTAAACAGGTACATCACTAACTATTCTATTATCTTCATCGTCATATATATGTTTCGTGAAGTCACAATTTTTTTTGCAGACATGCATGTACTGTGTAGTATGTTGTCCTGAATTAACATTTACTGGAAAACCAGCAAATTGAAATAAAATATGGTAATTCGAAAGGGAAGTTTTTCTCTACAACTTGTTATACTTGTATATTGTCATAACGTTATTCAGATTATATCCCTTCGAAATATTTTACTTGCATATGAAGGAGCAGATTCGTGACAAATTTTGATCTGGTACGTACTTTCTCATAGGGGCATCATATTCGATCATTGTCAACTGTTCTCAAAGCTTGATTTAATATATTCATATGCAAGGGCGTAGGAAGCGGGCGGCTGGAGGCGGGGGATTTATCCCCCAGTCAAAAATGTGAGGGGCGGAAGTACCCCCTCACACATACACACACACTTTTCAGGAAAGAAAACCCCTTGTTGGGCTTACTTGTACCCTCTGTGAAATATATCAACCTTTTCGGTGCTTCTTCTTCTGATTGATTCGATTATAATTTATAATACCTCGATCTGATTCAGGTTCCGACTTTAATTTCCCCAATTATAATCATTTGAATTGACCACACTTGGCCGTATAGCATTACATCGTATACACCGAAGTAGCGCCAGCATATTTGTAACATATTGCCTGTAGTTAGTACAGTAGTGTACATGCAGGTCACTGCACTTCGAGCATGTATGTACGCAGGTATATTCTTCTTTGTTAAAAAAATAATGAAACAAATTTAAAGAAAACTTCTCACAATCGTGAAAATTAATGACAAACATGAGACTTTTGAATGAGGAGGAGATTGAGGTTTGTGGTAAATAAACTTTTAGTCTCCCGCCAAAAAATAAAAAATAAATTTCCTTACACGTTGTTCATAGGCATGTAAAACCGACCAGGAAATGGTGGTCCTTACTTTACCTGGTTGTTTTATACCCATGATATACATAAGGATTTTCCACCTTTTCCATGGTTGTCTGACAAAAGCACATTTGGTACTATTTATCTGTTTTCTCATGTTTGACAACCATCGCTTGGTTGGGCTTTAATGACCACCTTTTCCAACGTTTTACTTGACACTCATTCCCCCCTACAGCCCTATCATACATTTTCAACCAAAAACCAGTGCATTTACACGACAAAGCCGACTGTTGGTTGGCAGTGGTGGTCAATGCCAGGTCAATGGCCATGACATCATGTTTTTAAGTGTACATGTACATGTATTGTATTAAACAAATTATATGTTATAGACAATACCGTGACGGTTGTCAATGCAGGTTTAGTAAAACCTTCAAATTCCACCATTTACAACCAAGTTCATGCCTTATATAAAAACCAACATCTTGACCACCATGATGTGGGAAAAGGTAGTTTTCTAGGGAAATCTGATAAACAACCATAGTCTACCCACCACATAAAATATTATAAATGGGTGTCAAAAATGAAAGTTAATGTATGCTGATAGTTGTCATATAATGATAAAATATGGGCTAAAAGGGTAGGAAAGCAAGGGTGATTTTCATTGTTATATGAAGGTTTTGGTGAGAAAAGTGGAAATTGGAAGAATTTGTTTTGTTTTTTGTAAGGGTAACGTAAAATTCTCCGGGTATTAAACAGTTAAATCCATTGAAGCTGAAGAGATTCCCAAATCTAGTTGTCATGAGCCATAATGGAATCGAAAACTTTCTTATGTTCAACGAATAAAAATACATCCACTTTCAATGACTTAAATGAAGAGTTTTGCACACTTTTATATATTCTGAGGACTTTAATTCAATTCAATTTATTAGTAAACTGGGCCATCAGCCCTTGACATATATACAGAACGTAATACAACAAACAAGTGATATACAGTAACAATTGAGGGAATTCAATCCATATAAAAAAATCATAATGTGAAAAACAATAGACTGATAAATAGTGGCATGATGTTAATCGGCAACATGATTTTCACGGGCTTTCATTGCATATTTGATAAAAAGATAATAGTACATGACAGGTGTGCTTCGAATCTGTAATCAGAATATTTTTGAACTCCAACCTGTCTGGGTGCGTTATGTAGTACTGCGGTAAAAACCTCTTACGAATAATCGATAAGAATGGGCAGACAAGAAGAAAATGGTATTCATCATCTACCACATTTATATTACAATGTGTACAAACCCAATCCGCATAGTCAATGGTGTTATATCTTCCGGTGTGTACAGTACATTGAGTTTCAATGTACCACAACGGAAACTAGCAATCAATTTTCTTTTATAGAAATTATCAAAATACATTACATAAGTTTCAACATAATTTTCACTCTTGAATAATCTATAAGTACAAAGGCGACGACGACGAGTGAACACACAATTACAATGACGGGGTCGTCACCTGCGTAATCGGTTATGATAGTAACAATGCTATCACGAAACGCTTAATACGACCCGGACGAGAACACAAGTACAACGTACGGACAGACATAACATCGACAATCAAGTCAATGTCCATGGCCTTTGATAACCAGTTGTGGTGCACTGGCGTGTCTACCCAACCCAGGCTTGAACCCAGGACCTCGTGGTCTTAGACATGTATGATAACCGCTACACCACAGGAAGTAGATAAGTACGAAGCCTATCCCTATCCATAAAACTTATATTTGAGATCCAATCTCGCCTATCTACGTCCAGAAAGCCTTTGTTTGAATAAATAGAGAAAAACATTTACATCACCTACACCTTCTAACTCCATGATTATACCAAGCATGCCCAAATCCCAAGCTCAATCAAATAGCTTTTGTATGGAGACCACACGAGAAAGTATCGTTGTCAGCAAGAATAACCTGTTCACACTAGCTCTTTCTAGACTACGTTCTCATCGTACTTCAGTAATTTTAACAAATAGGCGATTTGCTTGACAATAGTAAAATATTTTAAGGAATTAAGGACGACCAAGTTCACCAAGAGGTACAATATTAACTGATTTCAGAGGCAGCCCCAGTATGTATTTAAGAAATTGATTATAGACAGTCACAACACCATAGTAGGGATCAGAATCCCATATTTCTGCCCCGTATGTTAGAATTGGAAGAAATTTGGAATCAAAAAGCTGTAAGATATGACTTACAGGTAAATCGGGTAATTGTGCAAGTATTCTCTTCAAATTAAAAAAGCTTTGTTCGCTTAACAACCTAAATTAACCTGGGTCGAAGTCTAAACCCCTTTTGGTGTAAACGTTAATCTTAAGTAATTAAACATTTAAACAATTTTAAGTGGTTTACCTTGAAAATACAATATCTCGTTTTTAGCTGGATGGCCACCCTTTCTGAGTACCACAATTTTACTTTTATTGCTATTTACAATGAGATCATTTTCGGCACCATATGAATTAAATATATCTAAGAGTTTACTTAAGGAGTAAGCATATATTTACTAGATCGTCAGCATATAAGAGACAACTGATATCCTTATTTTCAATCTTCACACCATGGTAAGTAGATTTGGTAAAATAATGTTCTAAATCATTTATGAATAACGAGAACAAAAGAGGTGATAAACTATCACCTTGTCTCACACCCTTAGTACACTTAAAAACCGAAGTGAGACCATCTTAACATTTAACTTATGCTTTAACATCATTGTAAAGTAACATAATTCTCAAAAACGTCCTCTAATAACCACATTTACTGATCATAACATTTCTACTTACATTATCAAACGCACCTTTGAAATCAATCAAAGCAGCATAAATTTTACCTTTTGGTTCACTAAGAACTTTAGAAATTATCGTCTGAATAAAAAAACAGTTATCTAATGTTGAGAAATTACTCCTGAAATCTGTTTGTGCTGGCGTAATAATTTTGTTATCACACCAGCAGGTAAGACGGTCACATAAAATGTTAGTAAATAACTTACATATAACAGATAAAAGAGTTAGTGGCCTGTAGTTAGTTACTAGGTAAATCTTTGCACCCTTTCTTATACACCGGGTTAATTATACCCACTCACCATTGATCAGGATAGACACCAGTTGTAAAACATTTATTGAACAGGTTACACAGCATATTGATGAATTCAGGAGAAGAATTTATAATAATATCGGAAAGAATACCATTAAGATATGCAATCTTTATAGCTTTCGGGTGCTTCTCCCCTACGGTCTACGCCACCATAGACCTTTAAGCAAGCCCTAGATCCCATAGTATAAGGTTCATACTTTGCTTGCACATACTATATTCAGGTATTTGTATTGTACATGTAGGTTTGTTTTCCCCCAATTTGTTTTCCGCGATGACCGTTGCTCCTCCCCCACACCCAGAAGACTATGTTCCCAAATCTGAATAACTCACAAGGCGCTAATAAAATGTGAAAAGTCAAATATGATATTCTAAAAATGATTTAATATGGAAACCCTTTGTTCAATATTCATATTCAAGACTATAACAATTCAACACTTTTTAAAAGATATAAGTATGGGTCGTATTTGCTAATAACCAGTCGAGGAGATTGCCCAGATCAAAGAACCCAAAAGTTCCCCGATCCAGGAACTTTTACGCCCATTGGTGCAGCCATTTCCCCAAAATTACCCACAATGCTACGCGTGTACCTCATATGTCATTGTAGTTGTGTGTTCACTCATCGTCGTCGGCGGCAACTTGAAATGGTCACATAAATTTTGTCCTTCAGAGGGGAAACATAAAATGTGGCATATGTTATGCGTTGCAATCATACGAACACTTTTTCCACTTCCCTTTTATATGTTCACCAGTCCGTTTTTTTTATAATGAAAACGAAGAAAAACCGTGTGAAGCTCAACGTCTCGAGATAGTGCGCACTGATAGGCTTTGGGTTGTGTGAAGTATATATAACGCGGTCACCAATATCTGTGACGGTTTTAAACAAACAAAGTAACATAGCGATGCCGAGCAGAAATTTACTTTAGTTCTTGGGAAAATCATTCCTTCATTTTCTGGAATTTTTTTCAATCAAGTTCGGGAAGCTAGCTATGTTTTCATGAAATCTTTTTTTGGGAAATTTTCTTCATTTTTTTTTTTCATTTTCTAGAAATTTTGCCAAAATTTTCAATGATTTACGACCCCCTCCCCTCCACACACACACCTATTTTACCCTGGCTCCGCCGCTGTCAACACCCTAGTATTTACACCCATGCTTATGAGCTATGGCCACATGAATCGTATTCTCTTAACATACAATGTTAATGAAAATAAAGAAAATACTGTAAAATAGTCTATTTTAAATAGTCTACGTAGCATTAGAAACGGCTCTGCTTAAAACCAGGAACATCTCAAGCTGCCCTCGAATGGAGCAGGGCCGGTCGAAGAAAAAGTAGGGTGGTGTGTTTTCCAGTTGTTTGGAAGTATACAATTCTTACTTTGTTGAAAACAGTGTTTGCTTCACAACCTTGAATGAGGGTTCTGTTTTAAATAGCATATTCATATGTACCTCCGAACGAATTTACTAATTGATTCAAATGCAACTCGAAAAAAAAAGCTCAGCTAATGAATGAATGAAACAATAGCCACGGGCCTTATCATGCAGTATTCAACGCAGACCTGGATATCAAAAAGTATTGTGATTCAGTGCTCTCAAATATTGTTTTTTTTTCGTCAGGAATTCAACATTTTTTTCAGGGTGAGTTTTTACCATATTGTTGTTTTTTGCATGTTGTCCGTCTGCATAATTTACTGTTTTTGTTTTCTAAAATTTCCTTTTGTGTGAAATATTTGTTGATTTCTTTTGTTACTGGTTCGTGTGGTATTACTAACTCTTATCCTGTTATACACATTTTATAAATGGCATTGTAAACTAGGTCTTTTGTATTTTTAGGCTTTGTTATTTTTCAAATTTTAGTGTAGGTGTTTGTGTTGAGTGTAGGCTGATTGAGTTTGTGTTGAGTGTAGGCTCGTTGAGTGTATTAAGGTATTTCTTTAGCTATTGTTGGGCCTATTGTTTCTTTTTGGGGTTATTGCTTATGGTTTTCTGCTTCTGTTAAGTGTATGGTAATGAGAGTTTTATTTGTTATGATAGCTGTGTTATGTGGGTTGGTTTTAAGGAGTCCGGTGTGACATGTAGTTTTGAGAAAGTATCAGTTGATAGTTTTGTGTTTGTTTGTTCAAACACAGGTACGGTGTTCCTAACGTTATGGCAACATATATACTTACTACATATATATAAAAAGGTAGGTCACTTTCTAACGCGAATTTCGAACCGTATATGAAAAATCCTTCTTTTTTTTGACCACTCGCGAATCTTGATTACATTTTTTGACTTAATGCACATTTGCTGGAGAATCCCTTCTTCGTTTATAAGCCACAGTATTTGCTTTTTTTTTCTAATGAGATGTACAAACGATGAATTTTCTACCGACATTACAGTCGTGACCGTGTAAGAGCCTAACAATTTGCTGCAAACCAATTGAAGTGCTGCTTCTTCATGACGTTATCGCAACGTTTCTTTGGTTTGCAGCAAATTCTTGGGCTTTTACACTGTCATGACTGTAATGTCGGTAGAAAATCTATCGTTTGTATATCTCATTAAAAAAAAAAATGCTGTGGCTTATAAACAAAGAAAGGAGTCTTCAGCAAATGTAAATTGAGTCAAAAAGATATCTGGATATGTGATGTTGATATTTCCGTGGGTGAGGAAGTTGATAGGGCTTTTATTCGGTTATATAGTCTTGGATCGGTTTCTCTTGACAGGCCTTATGTCGGATTGTCTGTAGTTGATGATTGTACAGGTGCCATTGGTAGTAAGGCTTTTGATTCATCTGGTACTTTGCCTGTGGATTCTGTTAGGGATAAGGTATTATGGATATGAAATTCACTTGTAAGGTATGTTGACACATACTTTTGTGGAGTAGATTGTAGTAGCAGGATTATGGTGGGTCTTCCAGGGGCTAGAGTTGATGACGTATGTTCTTGTGTTGAAACTATATGTAAGGGTGAAGATTCTGTGGTAGTTTCAATTGGTACAAATGATATTTCAAGAAAAAAAGGTTGATTCTGTTAGGCGTAGTTTCATGGATTTGTTATTCAAGTTGAAGGACACAGGTTGTAGGGTCCTAGTTGTTGGTCTGTTGCCGCGTAGAGGCAGCTTCTTTATGATAGATAAGATGATGTTGATAAATAATCGTCTGTCCGAGTTCGGTTTTGTAAATTTCTGGCATAAGTTTCAACCTCGAGTTGATTGGTTCATAAGAGATGGTTTTCATTTAACTCGGAAAGGTGCTCGTGTTCTTGCTAGGGTGTAAATAGGGCAATTAAGGATCTGAGCTAGTCACGGGGGTGAGAGTTTAAACCCACCTGCCAGGCATGTTTCTGTGAAAAGGGATTGTTTTTCTAGTGGTAGAATTAAGGTTATGATTTCAAATGTTAGTAACATTCCGAAGAAACGTAATTAGCTGCTGGCTGAAGTTTCAATCAGTAGATCTTATATAATTGATATTACTGAGAGTTGGATTTATAGTGAAATTAGTGATTCAGAGATACATATTCCAGGTTACTCAGTTTTCAGACAAGATAGATTAAATATTCTCAATAGTAGAGGAGGTGGTGTTCTATTGTTTGTAAAGACAGTTTTAATTGCATAGACTATTGTTTGTAAAGACAGTTTTAATTGCATAGATAGGACTGCTCAGTTTTCTTTTGGTTTTTCGAATTGCCTATGGTGTGATCTTAAGTTGTTGATGGCGATGTTGGTACTTCAGTGGTTGTCAGTGTTGTTTATACATCACCAAATTATTGTCCTGAGAACAATCAGAAATTGCTTGACTGCTTTAAGAAAGTTGCTTCTAGGAGGGTTATTGTGTATGGAGAATTTAATTTTCCAGACATTGATTGGAATCTTGGTACTAGTAGTCCACATGGTAAAGATTTTTCGGAAGTTGTATCCGACTGCTTTTTCACCCAGCATGTGTTGCTTTCTTCGCGTGGTATAGTAATTGCATGTCTTGATTTGATTTTCAGTAGTGAAGACTGTATGGTCAGAAATGTGCTAAGTAGCGGTAAGGTAGGGTGTAGTGATCATGACCTCATTAGTTTTTATTTGTATTGTTTTACAAACTAGGTTTCTCCAGCTAATAAACTGGTTTTAGATTTTAAGAATGCTAGCTGACTTTGCTGCACTTCAGAGTAATTTGTCATTTGATTGGACTTCTTTGCTATGTGACTTAGATCCGTCTAAAGCATAGGATGTTTTCCGAACTAAAGTTTTTTGAAGGGTGTAAATAGGTTTGTCTCATTAAAGAAAACATGTAGGCGTAATCGGCCAGGGTGCATGTCTCGGGATGTTTTTTGGGCTGTTCGGAAAAAGAAGAACTTGTGGCCTTGTTATAAAAACAGTGGGTGTCCTGCGGAGCTTGCTAGGTATAAGGATCATGAAAAGTTTACTAAGGGTTTGATAAGAGATACTAAAGTGCTTTTTGGAAAACATTTGTCCAAAGAGGTCAAGATTAATCCTAAGTCATTCCACTCTTATGTTCGCTCGAAGCAAAAAAACAAAACAAGGAGGTTGTTGGTCCCCTTCAGGGTAATGACGATGTTATTATCAATAGTGGTATATGGCTGAGGTTTTGAATGACTACTTTGTGTCTGTTTTACTAAGGAGTCCCCTGCTGGTGGTGTTGTGGATTATCTCAGTGTGCTTTCTTCAGTATCCATTAAGGATGTTGATTTTTCAGTTGATGTTGTGTCTAAGAAGTTGAAGGGTTTGAAGTCAAATAAAGCACCCGGTCCAGATGGTATACATCCTACTGTCTTACGTGAGTGTTCTGATGTTCTTTCTGTTCCCCTAAGTATTATCTTTTTAAAGTGGTGGTCGTGGTGTTAGTTTGGGCTTTTTATGGGGTGATTCACCCTTTTTAGCCCATCATCTTGTTATGTTATGTTAGACGGAAGCAAAGTTTTATTGCAATGGCATTTAATCTGTTAATCACGGAAAGCTGTATTGTCACCATGGATTGTCTCCATGGGTGGATCTATTGCCATTACCTCAGGCTACAACAAATAAATGCGCCGCTCAACTATCTAACTATGCAGTTAATAATGTCGGTGTAAATGTTTTATCTTTAAAATCATACAGAGAGAGCAAAGGAAAAGTTGCCCTCTCTGTGCAATAGTGTTTGCATTTTGGAAGTACTAGTATGCAAATTCCAGTCTGCAAAATAGTAAGACTGTGGCTTAAGCTCCGTTAGATTAGGATTTCTAATACAAATTGTGTCATGCCGCACGGTTGCACCTTGTGTGCAAGGGTCTCCAGACTAAATAATTAGAAATGTAGAAATTTGGAAAACAATGTGGGTCACACTATTACGTTTACATGCTGACCTGATATTACATTCAACATTATGCCTAACAACAGGGCAAGTACTAGTAGTTGTCCACCAGCACCAGTAGTAGGTCTACAGTATGTGAACCAGGTAAGCGAAAAGACCACTTCCAAGGAAAACGTTCACAACAATTCCGTGTTTATAGAAAAATTACCGATGCCACCGAAAATTGGTAAAATCTATTGCTTTCCGCCTATTACAAGCATCGATATTGGTTTCATTGAACTCTTTAGGAAATTGTAATGCTATTTGTGAGGGTGATTTTTCTAGTCATACTGCAATGTTGTCTATTTACTCAAACTACTCAGAAATTTGGAAATTATCAAAAATTTGTTTTTTGCTAATAGTTTTTCTTTAAAACAGGAAGAACTGCAAATATGTTTTCTGTCTACCAGTGTAATTTTGATATTGTGTCAAGATTTTATTGTAAGTTTAAAAATTTTAGTCATGGGACCAGTTCCTCTAAAACTTTTAGTTCTAAAATGTGTAAAATGGAATGTTATGTCGTGATCACAGAGAACGATGGAATTTGTTGTAACATACACCGGCATTATTCTAGTCTTACCTTAAGGCATTAAGGGAAATTTGAATTACTTGGGAAATACACATAAGCCCTACCTACGAAACCTACAAGTTATGCAAAAATATTGGTGATTAAATTAATTTTGGCACTCTTTTGATCAAAATTGAAAGAAAATAACATAAAATGCGATGAATATATAACAATTTGTACTTGGAAAATGTAATTGCAAATTGTTCTGCAGCAATTCTAAAAACTAACAATATGAGACAATTAAGGAAGTATGAAATGAAAAAACACATTTTTCCTTGGAACTGAACCACATACTCACAGGTGTTCCTAGGCAACCTATATACTTATTACATATAATCCAAGGTAGGTCACCTCCTACCGCGACTTTCGAACCGTATATGAAAATTCCTTTTTTGACCACTCGCAAATCTGAATTACATTTTTTTACTCAACTCACATTTGCCGGAGCCTCCCTTCTTCGTTTATAAGTCAGTGAAATATGCACCGCGGGCCAGTGTATGCACCACGGGCCACGATACACCGCGGGCCAGTGTATGCACCACGGGCCACGATACACCGCGGGCCAGTGTATGCACCGCGGGCCGCGATACACCGTGGGCCCGTGTATGCACCGCGGGCCAGTGTATGCACTGTATGCACCTTCCCAGAGCTTCCCTCGCTCCCCACAACTCAATTGCCGAGTTCTTCCAGAAAAACCTTCAGGGTAGAATTATCTCCTTCTTTCATCATGCTTCCCTCTACAATCATATTTAGTCCTCCTCTCCCACCCCTTCTCTATACTTTGCTTTTTCACCCATGCACCTCCTCTCTCGATCCCAGCTTTCTGACTTTTAGAAATCGCATTTCTCTCAATCTTCCCGTTTTCTTTCCTTCCTACCTTTAGAATGATCTAACCTCTCAGGCACAATTTGACCTTCGTTGTCGTGGTGCCGTTAAAGCCCTTATCAAACAAACAAACAAACAAACAGAAAATATAACAAAATGTCCTTAATACAACCCATTTAATTTAGATTTCCCTGAAAATAAAAATAATTAATTTACTTTTCCTGCTTTAGGGGTGGGAGGAGGAGAAAGCAAAGCAGGGGTAGGCGCCGAGAAGTGGAGGGTAGCAGGTGGTGAATTACCCCTGGCACATACAACCCAATTTTCCCCCTAAAAAATAGGTTGAGAGATTTCTTATAATCATAAAATGACAATCCTCAAAGGGTTTTGTGAAATAAACATTAAGACTTAGGGTCTCGCAGTAACAGTGACTTTTAATGGATACTGCAGAGGGAATCGAGGAAACAAAAATAGCTTTATACATATGCTTTGTTGCATTTTAGAGAAGAAATATTACAGGTCGTGCACCAATGTTGTATACGAAAATTTCACACGCGTGAACTATACTTTTATCTTAAAGCCACATTTCTTGTTAATTTGTTAAAGGCCCTTTTTTACATGAAGCAATGTTAGTTACATCATAATTGGGTTTGACAGCTTGATGTTAGTCATGAATCAGTACTGTTCCCAAGGGGTGGTGCCTGGGTGCAAATTCCCCCTAAATTCCTCGTACCCCCATGTTCCCCCAATCAGTTGCCAAGCTATACCCTCTCACTAGAAATTTCCTTGTCAGCTTGTACCTCCGGCTTGAATTGGTGCATTGTGCTTTCCCCTTTCTGACAAATTCCATTCACGTTTTCTCCATAATAGTAAACTGGTAAAGGAGCTCGAATGAAAGTTTTGGAATGACTGACTGATGGGAAATATTTCAAATATAGGACACAGCAAGAGTGCGAGAATTTCACTGTGACATTTTGTAGAGGGTTGTGGAATAGTTGGAACAGTGTGGGAGCTGAAGGGCTTTAGCAGCAGAACAAATATTTTAGTGTAATGAAAAGTGACCGGTGTAGTACAACAGTGCCACAGTGATGCCATAGGTGGAAAATCTACTGGACACTTTTTATCTGTGGTTCCCTGATAAACCAAAACTTAGAAATAGGAAAGGTTCAAGCTCTTTATCTCTCTTTATTAAATGTTACCACATATTATTTTTACCTAAAGTGCTTGTTATAAACATCCTGGCCACCTTTCCAGTTTCCATCCTCTCATTTTAGGATTATCTGAAAACCTAGGTTTCGTGTACAAATTCCATGGAATCATCTTTTGTGTTCTTTTATCGAACAGTGGTTCACTGTGGGACTTGGTACCATCTCTGAATTAACGAAGTGGTTTAGTTAATTACCCATAAGATGTCAGTCACCTTATTTTAGTTACTTTGTTTTAGGACTTGTTGCCAACCCAAATAGAGGGTATTTATTGGTTAAAAAGTAAATGTGGTTTAACTTTATGATTGGCCAAAAGTAGTCGTGATGGGTGATAGGGTTAGATGTTATTGGTTTATATCTTATTGTAGGTGGGGTCAGGATTTATAAATATCTATCTACAGAATGATAATCTTAACTTAAGAGTTCAGTGGGAGTTTAGACATCGTTTTAGTTAGTTCAAAATTAGACATCATCGTAAACAGTTACGACTTAAAACATCATTTTGATAAGTTAGTTTTTAGACATCATCATCATTAATTGCTTTTTTCTACATCATCATCAATACATCATCATCATCAATGCACCATCGTCATCAATACATTATCATCATCAATACACATCGTCATCAATACATCATCGTCATCAAACATCAATATCTAACGTCAGTTTATATTAGAAACATATAACATTGTATTCCTGTGATCATCTCAATACAGAACATTATTTGAGCATCATACTGACTTGGTCTATTATCAAAGCAATCAATGCTACAATACTGCTTTGAAAAATTGGAACTACTGAACTGATACAGGCTAGTGACTAATATGCATAATTTTTTTTAAAACCTTTTTTTGCAGTCTGATGATTATGGCAAGGACTTTTCCACCAAAAATGGCTTGATTCCGCTGTTAATGATGTCGTCGGACAACCTTTTCCACCAAATTGGGGAGTTTGGTCCATACCAGTACCTCATCATACTGCTGACATGGTGGCTTCTATTGTGCATACCCTTCAATAATTATGCGATTATCTTCCTTGCATGGCCTTTGGACCATTGGTGTACATCCTGGTCACATGATCTGTGTGATGCCTGGAATGTGTCGGAGACTGAGTGCAATACATTGAAAAGGACTATTTCTGTACCTGGTGAGAACAATCAGAATTTAAAAAAAAGATTGCATATACATTAATGCAGTATTCTTTTCACAGCCTAATTCATTATTTGCCTTCTTTAAGGTCAACCCTTTAGTTCACTTGCCAGATTTTTGGTATACTTTCGGCCACATGAATACCAAATACCATATCTAGACAATCATAATTATTAGTTATCAGTCATGGCTATTATTAATCATGACTAAGTTAAACTATCTGTTATCGGTCCATAGCTATTGACTATCATTTATGGCTATTAACTATCATTCATAGATAACATTTATGACTATTAACTATCATTCATGACTATTAAGTATCACTTATGACTATTAGCTATCAGTCATAACTATCATTCATGACTACATGAAGCAATATCTTTCCTTAGGAGGAATGGTTCGTCAATCATTCACAGTTAATGCACATTATTACCTCAGGAATTATGATACACAGCTATTTTTATCTTCAGTTTGAAAACAAACTTTTCCCACTAGGACACTTACAGTAATATGGATGAGTGATGGATTATCCAATCCTTGCACTAGTCTTACAATATCCTTGCATTAGTCTTACCCAATTCTTGCACTCGTCCTACACTGGTCTTACACCATCCTTGCACTATTCATACACAATCCTTACACCCATCTTACACAAACCTTTCACTAGTCTTACCTAATCCTTGCTCTATAGACCAGGAACCCAGACAGTTTGTTCAGCTGAAAAGATACAAAAGGTTACAATGTTGGGCCATGTCCACCAGGACCCAGGACTCACTAATCAATGTTGCTGCCGGATCACGTCCTGTACCAGTAGCCAGGGGACACAGGAAAGGGGCTTTAAAAAAAAATGACTTTATTCAGCCGAAGAGATACACAGACAATATTTGTTGAATTATGCTCCCAAGAGGGTACTCATGCTGGCCATAGCCATGACAGCAACTTATGCCTGTACCAGGAATCAGACAGTAGCCGTAAAGGGGCCCACTCAGGAGGTTATTCAGCCAAAACGATACATGGTTGAATCCTCTTCTATTGGAACCATTATACCGTGGGGTTAACATCAATACCAATGACAGCAACTTTATCCTGTACCTGGGTCCAGACAGTAGCCTTAAAGGGCCTCTGTCCCTCAGCTTGTTTACTCAGCCGAAAAGATACATGGATGCATCTTCTTCTATTGAAACCATTATGCCTTGGGGGTCACATAAATACCAATGACAGTAACTTTATCCTGTACCGGGGCTCATACAGTAGCCTTAATGGGCCCTGTTCCTCAGCTTGTTTTCTCAGCCAAAAGATACATAGATGAATCTTCTTCTATTGGAACCATTATAGATTGGGGGTCACATGAATACTAAAAACAGCAACTTTATCCTGTACCGAGGCTCAGACAGTAGCCTTAAAGGGCCCCTGTCCCTCAACTCATGCATTCAGCCGAAAAGATACATGGATGAATCTTCTTTTATTAGAACCATTATATCTTGGAGGTCACATAAATACCAATGACAGCAACTTTTTTCCTGGACTGAGAGGCCCAGACAGTAGCCTCAATGGGCCCCTATCCCTCAACTTGTTTTCTCAGCCAAAACGATACATGGATGAATCTTCTTCTATTGGAACCATTATACATTAGGGGTCACATAAATACTAATAACAGCAACTTTATCCAATACCGAGGCCCAGACAGTAACCTTAATGGCCACTGTCCCTCATCTTGTTTACTCAGCCGAAAAGATACATGAATGAATTTTCTTCTATTGGCACCATTATACCTTGGGGGTCACATAAATACCAATGACAGCAACTTTATCCTGTACCAGGGGTCAGACAGTAGCCTTAAAGGGCCTCTGTCTCTCAACTCGTTTATTCAGCCAAAAAAAAAAAAATGGGTGAATCATCTTTGTTTGAAAGTATCATACATAAGGGGTTACAAAAACTACAGTGACAGCATTTTTATCATGTACGGTGGTCAAGACAGTAGACCCAAAGAAGGTCCGCAGCTCATATTGGACTACAGGTCCATGTTGCAAACCACTGTGCTGCCTTGCCAGTTTTAGTCATGACCCTAATTTTGGAAACGAGATTATGATTTTGTGCAAATTAGTCTCTGGTTTACATGGCGTACGTGAGGGTATTAAACTCGGGGCCGGAGAGGGTGGGGCACAGCACTTTTGCCCTAATGGTTAGACGTTACTGACCAAAAACATATTTTATCATTCAGCCCCGAATATTTTGAAAGGCAAAAAAGAAAAAAAGGAAAGTCAGCACCTATTTCTCTAATCATCGTTGCACACTTTTGGCTACTCACATCGCTTCTTATTAAAATCGGACATGACAAGTCAATGAAATTTAGCACACAAACAATTTTGTCCACTCCAGTTTTTCTGATCTCGCGACGCCCCTGAAGATAATATATAAATAGTAGCTTTAAGTCAAAGGCAGATGTTTGATCGAAAATACATTAGGATTAAACAAACTATTCAATCTGCTGCTTTCAATGAGACAAGTGATTTTGTGTATAAATGTACAAGCATTTGCGTAGCCAGAGGAGGTGGGGGGACATAAGAGCCATGTCCCCCCGAATCCCACACCAAAAAATTTTCAAACTGCTTTCCTCTACAATCATATTTAATCCTTCTCTCCCACCTCCTTCTCTCTTCTTTTTTTCCAGCTATGTATCTCCTCTCTCGATCCCAGCTTTCTGACTTTTAGTTCTTGTATTTCTCTCAATCGCCCCCTGTTCTCTTTTCTTCCTACCTCTAGACTGATCTAACCTCTCAGGTACAATTTGACCCTCATTGTCGTGGTGCCATTAGGCCCTCAAACAGGAAGAAGTAGCTGTCATTGCTATTTTTGTGACCTCCAAGGTACCATGGTTCCCATGAACGAAGATTCATTCATGTATCTTTTCAGCTGAATAAACGAGTTGAGGCACAGGGGCCCTTTAAGGCTACTCTCTGGGCTCTGGTACAGGATAAAGTTGCTGTCATTGGTATTTATGTGACCCCAAAGGTATAATGGTTTCAACAGAAGATAATTCATCCATGTATCTTTTCGGCTGAATAAACGAGTTGAGGGACAGGGGCTCTTTAAGGCTACTGTCTGGGCCCGGTACAGGATAAACTTGCTTTTATTGGTATTTATGTGACCCCCAAGGTAAAATGGTTCCAATAGAAGAAGATTCATTCATGTATCTTTTCAGCTGAATATACAAGTTGGGCGACAGGGGCCCTTTAAGGCTACTGTCTGGGCCCCGGTACATGGTAAAGTTGCTGTCATTGGTATTTATGTGACCCCAACTTATAATGGTTCAAATAGAAGATGATTCATCCATGTATCTTTTCGGCTCCTACACCCACCTGGACTCCCCCCTCCCTCCTCTCCCCAAGATTTACCTTGGTCTTTTTTCCTTCACAAAAGCTCTCCACAACCCAGCCTTCTTCCACTCCAAATACTGTCAACTCAGTAGACACTTCCATGACTGACTACTCCTTTCTCTTCCCCGACGGCTTCCATACGGGAAGGCTCTCTACAGCCGCAGCCGCCTGTCCTGGCCTCACCCTCTCCCCAAGTTTACCCGACGGCACCTCTATCTACTCTGCCAAGGCAAAGGCCATCCTCCTAACTTTAAACTTCATAGAACTATCTTTCCGCCCCTGTTTCGTCATCTTCTCTGACTCTAAATCCGTCCTCACTGGCATCTCAACATGCTCTGGCCCAACCCTCTCATTCTACAAATCTTCAACAAACTCCACACTCTTTCCTCCCTAGGAAAGAACATTATCTTTTTCTGAATTCCCAGCCACGTCGGCATCCCTGGCAACGAGAGAGCCGCCATCAAAGTTCTGTCAAATAACATCTCTCCATTTTCTATTCCACACTCAGACCTCCGTCTCTCCATCTCCAACTACATCAACAAAACCTGGCAAAACTCCTGGAATTACGAATTGGAAATAAACCTTACACCATCTGACCATCAAACATAAAGTCGGGACCAATACGCCTCTGCATAGTCGCAACCGCAGGGAAAACATTGTTGTCACAAACATCCGCCTGGCCCACTCCTCTCTTACTCACTCCCATCTCTTATACGGCTCCCCTGCCCCTCTGCCCCACTTTCAACATCGATCTCTCCATCAAGCATATTTTCTTAACCTGTCCCTTATACCAGAATTCCAGATCTCTTTTCTCCTCAATCTCGAACCTATTTGAAAACAATTCTTCCTCAAACATCATCAACTTCCTCCGCAACAACAACCTCTTCCACCATATATAATCTCCTCCCCTTCTACACCTAACTAGGGGCGTAGCTAAGAATTATTTTTTTTTAAGGGGTGGGGCGTAAAGGAATATTTCCCGACAAAATCTTTGACGCCGTAGGCGGTCCAGGGGGCGAAGGCCCCGGAAGCTCTGCGAATTTATACATTTTATTGCTGATATTTTATCTAAAATTAACACAGATTGACACGGCAATATCACCCAAAATCAGCATAAAAACTTAAATATTTAGGCCCCTGTACCTTTCCATTTTTCATAGAAACTTTTTGTTTTAAAAGTAGAAACCCCAGCGTTTATTTAGGTACCATATGTTATACAGAAGAAGCAAAAACGCAAAATACACTTTTTAATTGCTTTTCCAAAACGGTGTGGGGTCTAGGGGCCCGCCTTAGGTCCCCCAGTGGGGTCCAGGGGCGAAGCACCAGTAGGGGTCCAGGGGCGAAGCTCCCTGGAAGCTCTGCGATTTTAGACATTTTATGCCTGATATTTTATCTAAAATCAACACAGATTTACACAGCAATATCACCCCTAAAACAGCATGGAAACTTAACTATTTAGGCGTTTTCATTTTCATGGGGACTTTTTGTTTTAAAACTGAAACACCAGCGTTTATTTAGATACCATTTGTTTTGAACACAGAAGAAAAAACGCAAAATACGTTTTCTTTATATTGTTTTTCGCATCACTATTGACCCACAAATATTCTGATTCATATTGCCATGGGTTATCTCTACAAACACTCTTGTTAACTTTATCTTGTACCAGTCAATTCACAATTGATAATGGAAGCCAGTGATCTATAAAAATCTTAATTAAATAATAGCAACACCTCATTCCCAACATCAGTTTCAGACTGAGGATCCTTTCTTGTCTGCTTGCTTCAGTATAAATTTTTGCTTCAGCATCCCCAGTCCGGGTCCCGCTGGTACTTGGCAGCTTGGTAACTGGGGACTGACTTCTGTAACTTTTGCGCTTTTTCCAAGTCTTGAAGCAGCTGCGGCTGCCACAAACGGATTACCTGGGACATTGACAGTTTCAAATGATATATGCACTCCTTTTGAAAATAGATCCTTATGATATTTCATATTATGGTTTTTCGGATAGTCATCAATAAATTGTCGGTTACAAAGTCCTTATTCTGATATTGTAACTTAGTTCAGACAGGTGTTTTCTCCATCCTGACCGTGACCAAACTTGCTTTCTCATATTTGTTATACCAGATATTTCTTATAATTATGCCATTCGAATAAACAAATTTACGTACTTGATGAAAAGTGGGACTCGGGAGATCCTCTACCAACTTGCAGCAGCCACAAGTTGCCATGGTTATCAGGGGCGAGGGCGTTATCTGATCTCTTATATCATAAAACTGATTGAAACAATAGCATCAATTGTAATTCAGTTCAACAAGATGAAAACAAGATCTGCAGTCTTGTACAGACAAGGAGTTAGATGATATGTTTAATCATGTGAATATTATTCTTTCTCTGTAAATTGAGAACAAAGAATTAGCAATGAGCATGAGTTGATGAAGTTTTGTTTTTAATGTTATGAATAATTAAGTTTCCCGACAAAGTTCAAATTTCCCCGACATAACTTTTTTTCTTTTCTTGCCAATGCTTTCATTTTCCGATTATTCATCTCATTGGGGAAGTTCGGTGAAAATTTGTAGACAAAGTCACCACTTTCCCAACAAAAATAGCGGTCGGGGGTGTGACCCCCCCTTCCCTTCCTTCAGTCACTACGCCCCTGCACCTATTTCTTTAATGTTATGAATAATTAAGTTTCCCAACAAACTTAACAAAAATTGCGGTCGGGGTTGTAACCCGCCACCTTCCCCTCCCACACCTCCCCAACATACACCCACAGTCGCTACGCTTCTGCACCTATTTCTTACATAGGAATTAGGCTTTAATTTATGTTCTTACATATTTTTTTGTGCGAATTTGCTTTAATATTGTATCTTAAATATTTCTTATATGAGAGTTTTTCTTAAGCTTCAAATTGTTTTCTTACATATATCTTACGTGAGAGTTGGGCTTCACTTTGTATTCTTACATATTTCTTACATAACACTTCAGCTTCAGATTGTATTCTTACATATTTCTTACATGGGAATTAAACTTCAACTTGTGACTTATATATTTCTTACGTGAGACTTAGGCTTCAATGTTTATTTTCACATATTTCTTAAGCTTTATTTTAAGTCTCGTGCATAATTCTTACATGAGACTTGAGCTTTATTTTGTAGTCTTGCATATTTCTTGCTTGGGACTTTGGCTCTACTTTTATGTCTAGTATAATTCTTACATGAGACTTACTAAGCTTTGTATTGTTGTCTTGCAGAATTCTTACAAGAGACTTAGCTTCATTTTTAAGTCTTGCATATTTCTTACATGAGATTTAGGCTTCATTTTAAAGTCTTGCATAATTCTTACAAGAAACTTGGCTTTATTCTTAAGTCTTGAATATTTCTTGCATGAGACTTAGGCTTTATTTTGAAGTCTTGCCTAATTTTCACATGAGACTTAAGCTTTATTTTGAAGTCTTGCATATTTCTTACTTGGGAATTAGGCTTTATTTTGAAGTCTTGTATAATTCTTGCGTAAGACTTACCCTTTATTTTGAAGTCTTGCATAACTCTTACATAAGACTTAATCTAAAATTTGAAGTCTTGCATGATTTTTACATGAGACTTACACAAAAAATTAAAAGTCTTGCATTCTTGCATATGTCTTACATTATCCTTACATGAAACTTACATCATCCTTGCAAGTTGAAAAATAGTCAAATGAAATTTGTGTCTTAAACAATTCTTACATTATTCTTAAACCTTGCATGTCTTACATGATCTTTACAAGCTCCTTGCATACATCTTGCATTTCAGTTTGCTATGGGTGGCTGTAGTTTGCATGAGAATGGCAGATAATTATTTTTTGGAGTGGAAACACAATACACTGAACAGGAAGTCAGGTTGGTAATTGTCATACCTAAGTTTTCAGGATAGATTCAGGTGTCAGGTGCAGAAAGGCTTAAAGAGAAACGTTTCAGCATGTATTATATATTATTCATGGAACTATCAATCATGGCTGTTAAGTATTATTTATGGCTATTAACTATCATTCATGGATAACATTCATGACTTTTAGTTATCAGTCATAACTGTTAAAGTGGTCCTGCCATGGAAGCTGGAACTTACGTTAAATATGTTAATTGGGTTAATTGATTTGCAAAAACATAACTTTTTTTGCACAAAACCCAATCCATTGCGAGAAAATCGCAAAAGAACAATGCAGTTTTCGTCACCTTGACGCCAAAACCCCAGAATAAGGCTCAATACGCAATGACGTCATTTTGGGAACAACTATGCAAACAATGCATCGATGCCACGTATAACGTGTGTTGTTGCAAACACTTACAAATTGATTATGTTTAACAAAATATTACTTGCAAAACAGTAAGAATTTCATGCCGACTACACAAGTCTAATTACTGTATGACCGTGTAAGGGCCCGTGTAAGGGTTATAAGCCTGATCCTTCTTTCTTGTTTTCATTATGAGAATGTTCTTCATTTATTTCCAAATCATTTTTTTATACTTGAACTTGAAGATAACAAATTAAGATCTGAACAGCCCGCAAAACTTTCGCAATCAGACGCTATTTGTTAGTATTTGTGTGATGCATTGTTTACGATCAGCAGTCACTGAAATTTTTTCGGAGCAAGCAATAAAAGATCAATTTCTATTTTCAGGATTTCTTGATGGATTTTGAATTTAGGGATATAAAAATCCTATATCAGGTTAAATCTCAATTTTTCAAAAGACATGGCAGAACCACTTTCAAGTTTTGGTATATGACTCAGCCGAGGATCAAACCCACGACTTTTTGACTGGAAAGCAGGTACTTTACCAATTGAGCTAACTAGTCGGTCACTAACTATCATGGATACAGACAGCAATTTTGTTCTATAACATCAAATCCAATCAAAATTACTTTGTTTAATTTTTCATAGACAAGAATCCTTTATTTTTTTTCATTATTTCTTTATTTTTTCTTCATTAGCGATAAAAGATGACCATGGAAATTTGACAGGATATGAATTTTGCCTAAAATACAACACAACCAATTATTCCTTATCTCCCACGGAAGATTATAAAGGTTTGGAAGAGACTGTTATACCTTGTGATGGGGGGTGGACGTACGACTTTTCTATGTTTGGCTCGTCCATTGTTTCAGATGTAAGTACAAAAATGGTATTTTGCATTCATTGTGGTAGATCGTATATGTGAAATGATGTATGCACGTGAAAAGGCAATGCTAGCTAAATTCCTTTAAGGTTTCTTAAATCGTTGGGAGTAGCAAAATATTTCATCAAATTTGGTCAATTGTAAATCTGTTTTTAGCCTACTCTTTAAATATGGAATCTTGCATATGCCTCTTCTATCTGAAGTTTCATTTATCAAAACTACCCCAGTCTTAACTTGATTTGGAAAAGTAAAGCATAACTTGTATTTGAATGATTTCTTTCCAGTTTGATTTAGTTTGTGAGAATTCTTCTCTGTCTGGGATTTCTCTGTCTCTCTACTTTGTGGCGTCAAGTGTGGGAACGATACTTTATAGCATCTTCGCTGACAAGTGAGTTTATGTTGCTGCAATTTTGTATGGCCTAGGGCTCATGAACTGATTCATTTTTAGCTCAACATCCCTTTAAGGGATTTGGCTTAAGCGATGGACTAACTTAAGAGCCATTTTCTTGCCCGGATAAGTTCGGATTTTTGCATCGTTTATCATATCTTAAGCGTTGTTTGGATATTTTGCTGTGTGGCTATGTTTGTCTAAATAGATTGATATGTTGATGCAATAACAGAGCATTTTGTTGCCTAGTTTTAAGGACTTTTGCATTTCAAGTTCGCTAAAAATGCTTCAAAATATATATTTTGCTCGGCGCAGTCCGAGTGAATTTAGCATATAAAATAACATTTGCTCGGGTATGTTTGTCTGTTTATGATTTCAATTTCACTCTAAAGAAAGAAAACATTCTTAATCAAATTTACATCAAATTACTTTGGGGCTTAAGTTCTTAGGCTTACTTGAAAAACAGTTTTCAAACGATATTTAAGCTCCAATACGCAGTGGGGCAACTTGGGTCCTGGCATGCCTGGGGCCTTGGGGAATTTTGGCTTCTGCACCGATGTCAAAACCAGTCTTATACCCACCCCCAAAACATATTGGGCTATTACATCATTGATGTTCTAGTATCACAACCAGTGGCGCTTCCAGGGGTTTGATATTGGAGAAGGGGGCACAAACCTTTTTGGCATGTGGTCAAGGGGCCCACCTTAGTGGTCCAGGGACAAAGCCACGGTGGGGATCTTGGGGGAGAATCCCCTGGTAAACTTCGCATTTTCCAAGTTTTTAGATGCCCCAAAAGACTTAATATGTACAATACAAGTCTTAAAAAAACTAAATTATTATGATTTGCAATGATACAGACTACCCCTCCCCCTCCAATAAAAATGTCGAAAATAGCCATTTTGGACAATTTGTATTTTTGACATTTCAAACATTGCCATGTCCTCATTCCCTCTCCCCTCCCCCGTGACGACGCCACTTACCACAACGATATTATAGCTTCCGCTTGCATTTCCCCAAAAATATGTAAACATCAATCATGTATTTCTTTCCTACTCGAATTAACTACCCACCAATAAAAATGGGTTTGTAACCATCATTGATGTAGTTTACATTATTTGTCTCATGTTTCAACTAACGTCATGTAGTCATATGACTTGAGTTGCTTACATTGTCATTTTGTAAAGAGAGTCTGCTGTACACTAACATACGTTTGCATGTTGTTATATAAGATTACTTTTGTAAGTAGTATGCCGGAATCTTGCTGTGTCGTTGGTTGCACTAACTAATATATGTGTTTAGAATCCATTGATTAAGATCACTTAAGGTACTTGGAGGGTAATTTTTTCTTTCAAATAACATTTTATATTAAAAAATTAATTCATCGGGCCAGTTTATTTTCAACCAGCGTATGTTTATATGCCCAGCACGTGTTTTACATGTCCAGCGCGTGTTTTAGATCAAGTCTGTTTGTTTACGTGTGATGCGACTGAGCTATGTGGAGATCATACGTGTGAAATACTCAACGTGTAAAGCTCTTCGCGGCAAAATAACTCCCAGTTGAGTTAGATTTACGTGATGAAATCCCTGTATAGAACCAAAATCTCGCTCTTATCCAAACACACGTGGTTATCCAAGCCATTGAACCATTTGCTGAAACCCCTGATACAGATCAAATGAATCCTCACAATCTGATTCAAATAAATTGTGAGGAGTCGGGTAGCTCAGTTGGTAGAGCTCACGACTGAGATGCTGGAGGTACCCGGTTCAAGCTTTGGACAGGTCTAACCAGTTTTCCACAGCCATGCAGACAGATAAGCCGATCATCAAAGAGAAAGTACATTGTTTGCAGCTCCCGCTCTTCATCCAGCTGTTGAGAGAAGTGGCAATGGTTGAATGGCGCTCACCGTCCTACGGCAGTACGGAGGGGACATTAAGCCTTCGGTCCCGATGGTAGGACAGTCACACCCTACCTGGCTCTCTGAACACTTCCCGAAAAGAATAGGGTGAAAATCCGGTGTTCATCCACTTCCGTCCCGGTCGCACGAGACTGGCATCTGCTATGCAGGCTATTGCTTGGCGTCTATGATCTGAATACTATAGTCTTGTCGAATTCCCATAAGGGAGGATCATGTACAAAACAAAACAAGCCTTTCACTTTCACATACCCAAACATACCCAACGATTGTTGCCTTTTGTTGAATCATTTTTGTCTTGACCTTCAGATCAAATGTGAGTTGCTTATAGCTTTAAAGAATCTTTCAATGTTTCTTTTCTGTAGGTGGGGAAGACGGAAGAGCCTCCTCAGTGCCACCATTTGTCTTTTAGTCTTCAGTGTGCTCGCAAGTCTGGCCCCAACATTCTGGTGGTTTGTCCTTTTTCGACTCGGAATTGCACTCGGAAAAGATGGAGCAGCAATAATTTCTTGCATTTACAGTAAGTATTAGAGATTGTGAAAGAGAATTTGAGAACAGGATGTGCCAAAAGGGGTTATGAATGTACAAAGTTTTGAACTGGCAGTATCTAGCTGCATCTGCCAGAACCCACTTTTGATCCGAAAAACTGTGACATTTTTCTTCGCTCGATGGAAGTTTGAATTATTCCCGCTTTATTACCTTGTTCAGAATGCGAGGATCAAGGCACACTTTTGGCTTTCCATTATTCTTGTCAACAATAACTAATGGGTGAACCCATTCAGTTGGATTTTCCACTTTTACAATCACGTTTAGTCGCTCCATTCTGTCTAATTCCTCCTCCTTCAATGAATCTCTGAGAGCGAAGAGCACTTTTCGACATAGCATCGCTATTGGAGAGGCTTTATCAAAAATTACTATTGTATGCTCACCAGGCAAGCAACCTAGCCCTTGAAAAACATCAAAAGTACTCATGTACAATATCCTCACATGTGTTGCTGGCGTCCACTTTATAAATACGCTTAACTAATCCAAGGTTGCTGCATGTGCGCAGACCGATTATCGGTCTCACCTTCTTCGGGGCAATCATGAAGGACACGAAGTGATGCTTTTCTTTATGAAGCACACTGGTAAGACACCGTCCGATGACTGGAATTTTGCGCCAGAGTATCGTGCAACTTTTACTCCAGCAGCGTACAACTTCAGTTTGGGATGTAGCTTATGATAAGCGCTTCCTGGTAGGAGATTAAGCTGCACTCCGGTGTCTAGCTTACAAGATATTTCTAGTCCATTTATCAATTACAACTGGTTTTAGTCTGATGTTTCCAAGGTTTGGGATTCTACGGCATCCACAAAAAATTCTTCAAGAACTTCACTTTTATCAATGGCATTAACACCTTGAGTTGCTTTGGCACGTGATCGCAAAACCGAGCTAAGTTGTTTTGCTTTTTGTAATGATTTCACGTTTTGCCATATGCTAGGCTGGGCAAGAACGAGGGGGTATTTGCCGCCACAGTTACTGCATCTTCTGTCACTAACCTGTGAGCTGCTTGAGTCCAAGGGAGAACGATCACTGGGCGGAGGACCTCTGTTTTGAGATAGTGTTCTTTCTGCGATTATTATATCTACGTAATTGCGGGTTTTGGTAATTTTGTTAGCTCTACAGAGCTGAATTGTTTTCTCTAATGTAAAGTCAGACTCACGTAAAAGACGTTCCCTCATTCCATTATTAGTTATGCCACAAGAATCAGATAGGATTGCAAATTCACATGATTTTGCCCATGTTCTAGCTCAGTGAGGTATTGGTCAATAGTGTCTTCGGGGATCGGCAGACATGTGTAGAATTTGTGTCTTTCAAAGGTAATGTTTCGTTTAGGGATGCAATGGGCCTCAAATTGACCCATGACCGATTGTAGGTTCATATATTTTCCTTGTTCGAATTTGAAAGTGTTATGAATTGCAAGCCCTTCCTCCCGAATAACATGCAAGAAAATTGATGTTTGCATCGCATTTGGCTTACTGGCCGCTCCGGACACAGTAAGATATAGTTGAAATGTTGTTTGAATTTTCTCCAGTTTTCAGCAATATTCCCGCTGAATTGGAGCTGTTCAATAACGTTAGTATATGTATAGGCAAGTACGATCACTGTACTAATAAAAATAAATAAAATGTTCCGATGAAGAAAACTGTTGTCCAATCAGAGCGAAGGAAAGTTAACAAAAAAACAAGATTCCACTTGCTGACATCATTTAATGTTCTCTCGAGTAAATGAGCCGGTTTGATTAACGGTTATTATTTAAACTTTCTGTTTACCAAATGTATTTCTACCGACGATGTAGAGGGTGTGAAGGGCTCTCAACCAGAGCACTACAATCTTTAAATGGGAAGTGGATGTATTGTAGCATATCATAACAGGAAAGTGACCTGAATAAAGGACAAAGTGACATGAATGAAAGAGAAAGTGATCAGAATAGACTGATAGAAGGCTTAGTGGCCTGAATAAAAAGGAAAGTGACCTGAATAAAAGCGAAAGGGATCAGAATAGAAGGCAAAGTGACCTGAATAAAAGGCAACGTGACCTGAATAAAAACGAACAGTGACCAGAATAGAAGGCTTAGTAGCCTGAATAAAAGGCAAAGTGACTTGAATAAAAGGCAAAGTGACATGAATATAAGGAGAAAATTATCTAAATAGAAAAGGAAAGTGATGTGAATAAAAGGCAAAGTGACCTGAGTGAAAGGCAAAGTAACCTGAATAAAGGCAAAGTAACCTGAATAAAAGGCAAAGTGACTTGAATAAAAGGCAAAGTGACATGAATATAAGGAGAAAATTATCTAAATAAAAGGGAAAGTGATGTAAATAAGAGGCAAAGTGACCTGAATGAAAGACAAAGTGACCTGAATAAAAGGAAAAGTGACATGAATAAAAGGCAAAGTGACCTGAATAAAAGGCAAAGTGACATGAATATAAGGGGAAAATTATCTAAATAGAAAAGGAAAGTGATGTGAATAAAAGGCAAAGTGACCTGAGTGAAAGGCAAAGTAACCTGAATAAAAGGCAAAGTGACCTAAATAAAAGGGGAAGTGACGTAAATAAAAGGCAAAGTGATATGAATATTAGGGTAAATTATCTAAATAGAAAGGGAAAGTGACCTGAATAAAAAAAAAAGTGACCTGATTAAAAGGGTAAAGTGGCCTGAATTAAAGGCAAAGTGACCTGAATAAAAGGAAAAGTGACCAGAATAAAAGAGAAAGAAAACGGAACAGAAGGAAAAGTGGCCCGAATAAACATGCCAAAAAGTTTCTCTTTAAGCCTACCTGCACCCAACACCTGAGTTAATCCTGAAAACTCGGGTATGGCAATTATCAACCTGACTTCCTATTCAGTGTATTGCATTTTCACTCCAAACGATGATTGTTTATCTGCCATTCCCATGCACACCACAATCAAGTAAGCCCAAGCTTATTGTGATTGAAATTACTCATCCCTGTTAAGTGTTTTATTGGGAAAAATTTGTTTACGAACTGGTGATAAAATATTTTTGTTATAAAATAGTTGTGTATTATATGCTTGAGGTAAAGTGTGCATTAACTGTGAATGATTGACGGACCATTTCTCTTAAGGAAAGATATTGCTTTATGAAAGAGTAAGTGTTTTTTCATATATTTTTGTCATTTATTTTTCATATCCTTTTTAGTTTCTGAACTTGTTGGACCTTCCAAACGTGGCCTAGCCATTAGTGTCATGTGGTCATCATCGCCTTTTGGGATGTGGATTGCGGCGGGACTAGCCTACCTAATCAATGGCTGGAGGATGGTACAACTTGCCTTTACAGTCCCGTCAATAATCTTCTTGATGGGAATTATGTAAGTCAAAGGCTGTTTAAATGTCCAAGGACACCCTTGGGGACACACTTAAAGGTTTTCTACATGACTTGTCTTTCTCCTTAAAAATTTGTTCCAGCAAATCATAACCACAAACTTACTGTAGCAAATAGTGAGACCACTTTATCTTAAATGAAATAACCACACAATAAGGACTTCATCCATTGCTAATATGAAACTCAGCACCAACTTCTACAACAACAATGGTTTTCAGAATAAAGCAAACAAAGAGGAAACAATCTGACCCGACCTGGTTATGTATCAGGTAGGATCTGACTGTTTGAAACTTTAAGGAGCAGAACAACTAATGTATTTGATTAAGCTTAAAAAATTAATTCAAGGATCAAGCATGTCCATCTTATATGAAAGAGGACTTCAAAAGAAACAAAATGGTGAAGGAAGCATTGCAAAAATCTGTTTCCGTTAAGGATATATTCAAGTTTAAATATCTGTCTAATCTGTGTAGAAATGACTGGTGTAGTAAGTCTACTATGGAAAGTCGGCGTCTTCATCCTCACATTCTTAACAATTGATAATGGATTTTATAGAGAAAAAAAAAAGTATTTAATTTTTTAACTATTTAAATTATTTTTACTTGAACTTTCTTCAGGTGGTATATAATAGATACCTTTCCTAGCTTCAGTTTTACTGTGTTTTTGACATATCCCATGGTTTTTCTTAAATCGCAGGACAAAATATGATAGAATACATACAGATTTTGACGAATCTGAGGCTATGACATCACAAATAGTCTGATTACAGTCGTTTCTACTCATTGATACCAAATCTTAAACTTGGATATGTTATAAATGGAGTAAGATATTTCAGTGCTTTCTTCACCATTTTGCTTCTTTTGTTAAAATCCTTTTTCATATAAGATGGACATGCTTGCAGTGACCCCTAAACGAATCCTTTAAATTGATCAGTCTTTTAAATATTGAGTTTAGGTGTATTTAGTTTAAGAGCGCTCTATGTCTGATCAAATATGATCAGAAAGTTATATTGAAAAGATCTGATACATGGTAGCGATTTACAAGCCTTTCAAATCAGGAGGGGGTGGGGGCATGGTCGTTGAAGGAAAAAATTGCTGATGGCCTCAAGTATATTTTTTTGAAAGTCTTGTCAAAATTTCAGTCTTTACACTATATCAATTAAATAGTTAGAACAAATTGTCATACCTTTTTTTGTATCAAAAATTTTAATATCTGAGGTTGCATCGAAGAAATCAGTTTTAATGAAACTCATAAAGCAACTATTTTGAATTTTGTATGTGATTGGTATGAATGTCACAATAAAGCAAAATAGATAGACTAACCTATATCTTGTGATTTATTTTCAGACTTCTCACTGAGTCACCTAGCTGGTTGATAATGAAAGGAAAATATGAACAAGCAGACTCTGTGATATCTCGGATTGCAAAACTGAATAGAAAGCCTGTACCTGATAGTATAGGACCACAACTGGATCTTCAGGTAAATATTCAAAATAAGTGGAAATCAAATCTAAGAGGGATGCGATGATGACTCAATTTGCGTACTACCCTCCCCCTTACCCCCTCCTCCCCTCAATCTTAAAGTCTTTGAAGATGATCGGGTTTTAAGCGCTTGGTTAAAAGTATGTATGCGTGCACCGATATAAATATTTGTATATGCCTAGGCGTATATATGTACACACGAGAAACTTTGCAGTTCAGAATACAAAATGGCTGGGAAGTAGTTTTGTTCTCTCCAATGACCTTCCACACAAGGTCCCTGCTCTCTCGTAATCAGATAATGCACAGTTTTTGAAGAACTAAGCATGTGGAAATGTGTCATCGCAGAGAAGCGTGGAAAATAATGATAAGTGGTAACTAGTGGTAACCATTTGCTTGAAAATAAACAGATCAATGAAACTTTCGCCACCCTCAAATGCTCTTTAAGAGAACGAACGTGGTCGAATGATCGATCGTACGTGCGACAATTAACGTAACTCGTCTCTACTAAAATATGAATGTTCATATTTATATTTGTACACTAAATAAACATGAATAATCATGTTTTCAACTTTCTATCTGCGCATCTGATTGGTCAATAAATTTGTGATTGCTTATCTAGCCTAGAAAAAAAAAAAAATTGCCACCCAGGCAGATCAGACCACAAAACATTTGATATACTGAGGGAGCACTGTTTTATTTGTATAATTCATAGAGACGCATTGAAACAATGGAGTGTGATATATTGATGTATAAATGTAATAATAATTACCCCAAATTATGGCAACTGGCTATGCAGATATCATAGATAGCTAAATGGCCGAAATACTCATAAAAGCAAAGCATATTAATAAATAAATATTGTACGATTTTAAGCATTACTATGGCGGTGGATAGTTATTTAGCTCAACGACGACGACGACGAGTAAACACACAATTACAATGACGGGGTCGTCGCCTGCGTATTCGGTTATGATAGTAACAATGCTATCACGAAACGCTTAATACGACCCGGACGAGAACACAGGTACGACGTACGGACGGACATAACATCGACAACCAAGTCAATGTCCACGGTCTTTAATAACCAGTTGTGGTGCACTGGCGTATCTACCCAACCCAGGCTTGAACCCAGGGCCTCGTGGTATGTAGACAAGTATGATAACCGCTATACCACAGTTAGCAGGTTTAGCTCAAAATAATAACGACTGTTTTATTTCATAAGGCGGGTCAGATTATTGCAGGGTGGGGTGAACTAATCCTTTAGGTCCTCTTTCATATCAGATCAACTTGCTTGACCACTGAACTAATCCTTTAAGTCCTCTTTCATATAAAATCAACTTGCTTGACCACTGAACTAATCCTTTAATTCCTCTTTCATATAAGATAAACTTGCTTGACAACTGAACTAATCCTTTAAATCCTCTTTCATATAAGATAAACTTGCTTGACCACTGAACTAATCCTTTAAGTCCTCTTTTATATAAAACAAACTTGCTTGATCTTTTATGATCCTTTAAGTCCTCGTTCATATAAGATAAACTTGCTTGACCCCTGAACTAAACCTTTACAGTCCTTTTTTTATATAAGACAAATTTGCTTGACCCCTGAAGTATTTCTTTAAGTCCACTTTCATATAAGATAAACTCGCTTGACCCCTGAACTAATCCTTTAAGTCCTCTTTCATATAAGATAAACTTGCTTGACCCCTGAACTAATCCTTTAAGTCCTCTTTCATATGAGACAAACTTGCTTGACCCTTGAACTAATCCTTTAAGTCCTCTTTCATATAAGATAAACTTGCTTGACCCCTGAACTAATCCTTTAAGTCCTCTTTCATATAAGATAAACTTGCTTGACCCCTGAACTAATCCTTTAAGTCCTCTTTCATATAAGATAAACTTGCTTGACCCCTGAACTAATCCTTTAAGTCCTCTTTCATATAAGATAAACTTGCTTGACCCCTGAACTAATCCTTTAAGTCCTCTTTCATATAAGATAAACTTGCTTGACCCCTGAACTAGACCCCCGAACTAGTCCTTTAAGTCCTCTTTCATATCAGACAAGCTTGCTTGACCCTTGAACTATTCTTTTAAGTCCTCTTTCATATAAAATAAGCTTGCTTGATCCCTGAACTAATCCTTTAAGTCCTCTTTCATATAAGATAAACTTGCTTGACCCTTGAACTATTCTTTTGAATCCTCTTTTATATAAGATAAACTTGCTTGACCCCTGAAGTAAACCTTTAAGTCCTTTTTTTCATATAAGACAAATTTGCTTGAATTCTGAATTATTCCTTTAATCCTCTTTCATATAAGATAAACTTGCTTGACCCTTGAACTAATCCTTTAAGTCCTCTTTCATATAAGACAAACTTGCTTGACCACTGAAGTAATCCGTTAAGTCCTCTTTCATATAAGATAAACTTGCTTGACCCCTGAAGTAATCTTTAAGTCCTCTTTCATATAATTTCATATAAGATGTACTTGCTTGACCCCTGAACTAATCCTTTAGGTCCTCTTTCAAATAATTTCATATAAGATGTACTTGCTTGACCCCTAAACTAATCCTTTAAGTCCTCTTTCATAGGCAAGCTCATCGAAAATACTTTTCGACAGCACAGCCTCTCCTTCCTTAACACTAACTCCCTGACCTACCTTCACCCTGCCGCAGGCTCCCTTACCTGTATTGACCTGTCTATCTATTCCCCCAACCTCCTCTTTGATTTAAGTGAAAGGTCACTGCTGATCTCTGTGGTAGTGACCATTACCCTCTTCTTATACACTCCAGCCTTTAAACCCCCACTGACCACACCCCCAATTGAAACCTCAAGAAGGCTGACTGGCCCCTTTTCGAAACTCTCTGTGACTCGCAACTCTCACCCCATCTCCTCGGGGGTGAGGATCCCATGTCAAACTTCAGTAACATCCTTATCAACATCGCCACCTGCCCTATTTTCCAAAACCTTTTTTCAAAACCAAAAAAGCTCGCAACGAAGCCACGAGTATCACCTTTTCCTCTGAAAACTCTGAGAGCTACAACACCCCTCTCACCCTTTCTGAATTAAACCAAGCCATCCACAACGGTGACTGCACCTCCAAGGGCCCAAATAAAATCCCCTACCAGTTCCTGAAACATCTCCCCAGGAAGGCCACCACTACCCTACTCACCATCCTTAACCACATTTAGTCCTCACACTCCTTTCCCCTGTCTGGAGAACAGCTATTGTCACCCCCGTCCCTAAACCGGAGAAGGACAGTACCGACCCCTCCAGCTACCGCCCCATCGCCCTCACCTGCTGTCTCTGTAAAATTATGGAAAGGATCATTAATCAGAGATTAAACTGGTTCCTTGAGACCAACAGAATCCTCTCCCCTTACCAAAGCGGCTTCCGGAAACGTCGCAATACCCTAGATTAGTTATTTACGCTCGACACCGCTATCCGGGAATCCTTTGCAAAAAAGGAACACCTCATTGCCATCTTTTTTGACCTCGAGAAAGCTTTCGACACTACTTGGAAATACGGCATTATCCGCAAACTTTATACCATCGGCCTCAGAGGCCACCTCCCCATCTTTATTCAAAACTTCCTCTCACCCAGGCAGTTCCAAGTTCGTGTTGGCCACACCCTCTTCAACCCCTACCCCCAAGAAGAGGGCGTTCCCTAGGGCAGCATCTTTTCCCCAACTCTTTTCAACCTGAGCATTAATGACATTACGGAGAACCTTGGCCCCAACATCAAACGCACCCTCTACGTGGACGACTTCACCATCTTCTACTCCTCTCCTAGCTTTCCTCTAGTTTAAAATAGGCTCCAACTCAGCCTCAACCAGCTGCAAGTCTGGTGCAACAATAACGGCTTTAAATTCTCCAAAGGCAAGACAGTCTGCATGCACTTCTTTTATTTCAACAACCTCCACCCCAACCTAAACCTCGTGCTCAATGGCAATCACATCCCTAAAGTTGAACACACGAAGTTCCTGGGTTTAACTCTATACCCCAAACTCTCCTACAAGCAACATATCACCAACCTGAAACAGAAATGCAACAGCTCCCTCAACTTCTCCACCTCCTCTCCAACACCACTTGGGGTGCAAACCGCATACTCTCCTTAAAATCTTCAGGCTCACCATTCGTGCCAAGCTTGACTACGGCAATATTGTCTACTGTGTCGCTCACAACTCATACCTTAACTACATCAACACCATCCAAAATGAAGCCCTCAGGCTTTGTCTGGGTGCCTACAGGGCCTCCCAAATAACCAGCTTTCATGTTGAAGCCAGCGAACCCCCCTTTCTGCTAATGTGTAGAAAGCTTAGCCTCTTCTATGCTTTTAGAGTCCTCACCAACACCCAGAAACCTGTTTACAACTTCATTAGGTACCCCAATTTCTCCAACCTTTTTGATAGGACTAAAACCCTATCCCTTCCCTTTAGCATACGCATTAAATGAGACCTCCTCCATCTCGGCATCAACCCCGCCACTCTTGGCACCTTCTCCTAGCCCACTTTTCCTCCTTGGACCACCCCCTCCCTTCTATCCACCTGGGCCTCTCCACTTATCACAAAGCTCAAACCCACCCTAACCTCTTCATCAATCTCCACAACCATATTAAAGACCAACTCTCAAACTACACCTCCATCTATACTGATGACGACACGACAGCTGATGCTGTTGTCATCCAAGACCTCACCCTTGGTATCAGGCTTCCCGACTACTCGTTCATCTTTTCAGCCGAGGCAAAAGCCATCCTCCTCGCCCTCAACTTTATTGAGTACTCTCCGCATAGCCACTTTGCTATCTTCTCCGACTCCAAGGCTCTTCTTACTTCTTTATCAATCTTAAATAGAATAACTTCACATGCCATCTCCTCATCTGGAAACTTCTTACGCCCACCCTCTGCAGGAAAAGTATTCTTTTCTTCTGGATACCCAGCCATGTTGGCATCCCTGGCAATGACAGGGCTAATGTAGCCGTTAAGCTTGCCCTTAACCTCCCCCTACCCCATTTCCCAAAACCCTTTCTGACATCAAACCGCTTATCGCTTCCCTTGTTCTTGACCGCTGAAAAACCTCATGGGACTCCCAAATTGATAACAAACTCCACATCATCCAGCCCACCATTCCGATTACACCCATCATCAACAATCTCTCTCGTGTCGACAACGTTTATATTACCCATCTTAGGATAGGTCACTCCCACCTTACTTACTCCCACTTCCTTATTGGCTCCCGCGAACCCCTCTGCAACAATTGCCATTGCACCCCCACAGTCCATCACGTTCTCCTTGCTTGCCCCCTGTACAACCTTCCCAGAGCTTTCCTCGCTCCCCACAACTCAATTGCCAAGTTCTTCCAAAAAAAAAAAAAATCCGGATAAAAGTATCTCCTTCCTTTATCATGCTTCCCTCTACAACCATATTTAGTCCTCCTCCCTCACCCCATCTCTCTAATTTGTTTTTTTCACCAATGCACTTCCTCTCTCAATCCCAGCTTTCTGGCTTTTAGTTCTTGTATTTCTCTCATTCTCCCCTTGTTTTCTTTCCTTCCTACCTCTAGAATGATCTAACCTCACAGGCACAATTTGACCCTTGTTGTCGTGGTGCCGTTAAGCTCACATCAAACAAACAAACATAGAAGATAAACATGCTTGACCACTGAACTAATCCTTTAAGTCCTCTTTGATATAAGATCAACTTGCTTGACCACTGAACTAATTCTTTAAGACTGATTTATCTTAAAGGTTCTCATTACTAACCGCTCTCTTTGCATGTGTTCGCCACTCTTGTTTTGAAATACAAGTGTCATAAAGTAGCCACCTCTCAGTCTCTGGATAACTCTTCAAATTATTTCCAAAACTTTAGTTTATTATTATTATTGGTCATGATGGTCCTCCTACAAATTTTTAGTCTTTTCGCCTGCAAGATTCTCCATTTCGGCCGGTATGACTTTTAGACTCTGCTAGAAGCAACTAAGAAATCACCACAGATAGTTCAGTGATTTTATGCATCAGTAATTACACTCCCAATCATCTATATACACACAATGGAACTTATTGTGAAGAGCCAGGTATTGTGGATTTGGTTACTGCAGGGCTAAGTCATGCATATAATGTGGGGCTGAGGATTCATTTTGACTTAAAAAGAATGTTTTCATCAGTGAGTTATAAACACTGATGAGTTTGGATGCATTGGACTGAAAACTTATAGTCAGAGTTATTCATCATGGTATGCATGTCTTTATTTGCATGTTAAGTCAGGACACTTAATCTCTACTAGGCAGTTATGTCAGGACACTTTGTGAATGTCTGTCAGGACATTTTTGGTGTCATGACATTTTTGTATCTGTCTGTTGAACTACTCTTGCCAAAATGTGCCACCGGATGAAGTAATTCCACTGACCGGACATTGATAGCAATTCTCATATCGAGAAAGACATTATGTATGTGCAGTATTCTTTGTCACACCAAATTTTGCGTTGAAAACTTTCCCAGCCACCCTGAAATCACATATACTAAGATATGTGGTACTTTAATTCTAGTAATGTCTGGTGCATGGGCGGCTCGTCGTATGGATTCAAACCATTTTGAATATTTTGCTTAACTAAACTTATTCTTTCCTGTATTTCAACTCATAAAACAATTACTCACATACATCTATTTTTTGCATTTGTGCTATCAGAGCGTTGAAATTCTTAATATACAGTTAAATACAATTTGTTTCTGTTTGACTTTGTGAAAAGTTTTGTGTGAAGCGAAAACAAATATATATCTTTTTCTTGTATTTTACATTGTTTGGTACACGGATTCAGTCCATTGGAAACTGATTTGGCCGTTGTTTGCCTGTTTTGGCCGATTTTCAATGGATATTTGGCCGGAAACGTGTAGCACACCTGCCAACCCTATACTGTTATCTTGTTTCTCTGTTAGGATATCAAAGATACCAGTGCCTGTCAAAAGAAACCACGGATCTTGGATTTATTTCGATCGCCAGTCCTTCGAGGCAGAACATTTCATCTAGCAAGCCTTCAGTATGAAATTTGTATTTCTTATCTCGCAATACATTAAGAATTTTTTCCCTTGGGCCCCCCAACCGGACACCCTCAGTTTTCTCAAAATCAGGGTAATCCATACCTTCTAGCCCGAGAACCACTTCACAGTTCAATTGCTAGCAATCAGCTATTGTTAACCCATACATAACACAGAGGTAATCCACACCTTCCAGCCTGATAGCCACTTCACACTTCACTTGCTAACAAACAGGTAATTTTACACTGTACACAATACGTCATTCATTTGGGGCTTCAAGCCACATACCTGCTTTGCAGTGAAGTAGAACAGATCAGTCCTTGGCTGACCCGAACAATAAATATGCATTATATGCATGGAGGAATTTGTGCAATGCCCATGGATGATTGATAGCCCATTCCTCCCAAAGAGGGTTATTTCATCATGATGTAAAGTCTAGTAATAATTAGAAAATATATCAAATTCCTCACAGAATGTTCTTTAACTTTTGTGGCAGTGGGTGGGTGCATGCCCCATGTTTACGGGCCTTAGTGGGGATATGTATGTGGAGGCTGTGTAGGTAAATGGAGGGTGGGTATAGGTACTTGAAGGGTAGGTATAGGTATGTGGAGGGTTGGTAGGTATGTGTAAGGTAGGTAGGTACATGGAGGGTGGGTGGGTACTTAGAAGGGTGGGTATGGGTACATGGAGGGTGGGTATAGGTTCGTGGAGGGTAGGTAGGTATGTGGAATGTGGGTATGTATGTAGAAGGAGGGTAGGTACATGGAGGGTATGTAGGTACTTGAAGGGTGGGTATAGGTATGGGTAGGTATGTGGAAGGTGGGCAGGTATGTGGAAGATGGGTAGGTACTTAAAGGGTGGGTATAGGTACTTGAAGGGTGGGTATAGGTTTGGGTAGGTATGTGGAAGGTGGGTAGGTACTTGAAGGGTGGGTATAGGTACGTGGAGGATGATCAGCAAAGGTTGGATTGGTGGAAAGGAAAGTGTAGGTCGGTAAAGGGGAAGGAGAGTATATACATGGAGCTTAGTTAATAGCTCCATGGTATACAGAAGATAAAAGGTGCACATAGATTGAGGGCAGGTGAATGGATGAGGAGAACTTCAAGGTGGATTGGGATTAGGATGATGAGAATGTCAGATGCTTTGTTGGGTATCGGACGTTGGTTATTAGGAGTTAAGAGGGAAAAATGTTGCGTAGAAGAAGGCATGATGAGCTAGTGTTGGCGATAGATGGAAGAGAAAGTGGAATGTGGATGCTTAAGAGGGAAATCATTACGGATAGTGACTAGGGGTCTAATCATTTTGCGACACCTTTTTTGTTATTCTTTGTAATGGGTGATTGCGCAACAACATTCTGCATATATTTCATAGACCTTTACAGCTGATACACAATTAATTTTCTTGCATAGTTTTATACAGATGATCATGTATGTTGCACTTACTTTCACAACGGGTGAATTTGGAGTGAGCGTGTACCTTGCTTTTTGCCTGTCTGGTTTGGCAGATTTCCTGGCTTACATGACATGTTCCTTCACTTTGGACAACCTAGGAAGGCGTTGGACGCTATGTACAACAATGATTTCTGCAAGTCTTTGCTGCGCTACATCTGTTTTTGTTCGTGAGTTTTATCCATACTATTGTTTCTAACTAAGCCATTTCAGAGGAATGCTTCACCCTACCCCTATTTTCTCTGCCCATGCCCCTATTTTCTTCTACCCTGCCCCTATTTTCTTCTATCCTGCCTTTTTTGTTGCTCTACCCTTCTGCCCTTCCTCCTTTATCTTCATTTTGTCTAGAAACTTATTTTGTATAATTTGTTTACCTTCTTTTTATGATGTTTACAGTTCCCCAATGCAAAAGAGAGGCGGACTCTACTTATTTGACTGATTCCTCCCTAATTCAAGTTTGATGTGCCCCCAAATACCAGCTGCATGTCCCCAAATACCAGCTGCATGCCCCCGACCAGCTGCATGCCTCCGAACATTTTAAAATATAATAAACACTTCACTTCATTTTTAGATTGTTAGTTTCTTTTATTTTGCTTAGTTTTTATATCTCACTTATACGTTGTGTGATTTGGAATGTTCTTTCCCTTGCCTGACACTCGTTTACACACAGGTAGTATAACAGCAACAGTCAATGATTTTTACGAAGCGTAGGAATTTTATTTAAAAACATTATTTGTTTTTTCAAAAATGCTGATCCTAATTTTCGGCGATTTAGCGGAGGGCAAACAAACTAACTTGTTGTAGACCTAATCTTGACGTGCTTAGAACGCAAGTGGGTAAGGTAGTAGATCAAAGGTTAGAAAGAGCTTTTTTGTGAGCTGAAATTTGATGGGCCTAGGATTTACAAAGTAATTTCTTCTTCTCTCTTTCTACATTTATTTTTACACAGCTGTAGGGATCTGGCTGACTGTTTTATTGACATTAGGGAAATATCTCATAGCAATGGCGTGCTTAACAAGCAGATTAGCTGTAGCAGAAAATTACCCAACATCCATTAGGTAAGTTATAATGTGTAATACTCAAAAATTTGAACCAAACAGATCTCAAGTCTCAAACAGGAAAAAAGAGCATATTCTAGTCTGGATCAACAATACAGAAGATATATCAAAACAAACAGTTGAGCCATCATCTGCTATTCCAGCTGAGCCAACTGCTATTCTTGTATTCAGTTAAGAAATTTACCATAGAAAACTGAGCGATTTTCTTCATCACTTATCAGACTATTTAATGTATAAACAAACAAGTAAAGCTTCAACTTTCCAATCTAGCCTCTCAGTTTCGATTCCCTGTGGGTCTCCAACCAGTGCTACAGGAGTATTTAATAAAATTGCCATGGGCGTCTTGATGTAAAAACTCCAACTGAAGTCTGTTGGGATGTTATAAACCTTGGTAAACCGACCAACCAGCAATGGAACTTAATGTGAAAGATCAGGTTTTGTAGCTAGAGTTACCACATGGCCAGAGCATAAGATTAATTTTGATACAGTAGACCGAAAATGTATAGTTATTTATCCTGTAATTCATCTAGCATTGAACATATGTATCATATTCACATATTTAAATTTATTTTTTGAATTATTTCAGAACAACTGGATCTGGATTCTGTGTGGTCATAGGTCGCCTAGGTGCTGCAGTAACTCCGTTGATTCTGCTTTTGGGCCAGCTACATCCGTTTATCCCGATATTGCTGATGAGTTTTTTGACTGCTATTGGTGGAGCTCAGTCACTGCTTCTCCATGAGACGAGTAGGGTCCCTCTTCCAAATGATCTGCAACAAGCATCTGAACTGAAGAGGTAAGCTAACTGTATCTGAGAGTGACACTGTATGTGAGATTGGCGCTGTATCTAAGTGACCCTGTATCTGAAAGAGACGCTGTATCTGAGAGTAACACTGTATGTTATTGTGATGCTGTATGTGAGTGTGATGCTGTATGTGATTGTGACGCTGTATGTGAGTGTGACGCTGTATGTGAGTGTGATGCTGTATGTGAGTGTGATGCTGTATGTGAGTGTGACGCTGTATGCGAGTGTGATGCTGTATGTGATGCTGTATGTGAGTGTGATGCTGTATGTGATTGTGACGCTGTATGTGAGTGTGACGCTGTATGTGAGTGTGACGCTGTATGTGAGTGTGACGCTGTATGTGAGTGTGACGCTGTATGTGAGTGTGATGCTGTATGTGATTGTGACGCTGTATGTGAGTGTGACGCTGTATGTGATTGTGACGCTGTATGTGAGTGTGATGCTGTATGTGATTGTGACGCTGTATGTGAGTGTGACGCTGTATGTGATTGTGACGCTGTATGTGAGTGTGATGCTGTATGTGAGTGTGACGCTGTATGTGAGTGTGACGCTGTATGTGATTGTGACGCTGTATGTGAGTGTGACGCTGTATGTGAGTGTGACGCTGTATGTGAGTGTGACGCTGTATGCGAGTGTGATGCTGTATGTGAGTGTGACGCTGTATGCGAGTGTGACGCTGTATACGAGTGTGACGCTGTATGCGAGTGTGACGCTGTATGCGAGTGTGACGCTGTATACGAGTGTGACGCTTTATGCGAGTGTGATGCTGTATGTGAGTGTGACGTTGTATACGAGTGTGACGCTGTATGCGAGTGTGATGCTGTATGCGAGTGTGACGCTGTATGTGAGTGTGATGCTGTATGTGATTGTGACGCTGTATGTGAGTGTGACGCTGTATGTGATTGTGACGCTGTATGTGAGTGTGATGCTGTATGTGAGTGTGACGCTGTATGTGAGTGTGACGCTGTATGTGAGTGTGACGCTGTATGTGATTGTGACGCTGTATGTGAGTGTGACGCTGTATGTGAGTGTGACGCTGTATGTGAGTGTGACGCTGTATGCGAGTGTGATGATGTATGCGAGTGTGACGCTGTATGCGAGTGTGACGCTGTATACGAGTGTGACGCTGTATGCGAGTGTGACGCTGTATGCGAGTGTGACGCTGTATACGAGTGTGACGCTTTATGCGAGTGTGATGCTGTATGAGATTGTGATGCTGTATGTGAGTGTAATGCTGTATGTGAGTGTGATGCTGTATGTGAGTGTGACGCTGTATGTGAGTGTGACGCTGTATGTGAGTGTGATGCAGTGTGAGTGTGACGCTGTGTGAGTGTGACGCTGTGTGTGAGTGTGATGCTGTGTGTGAGTGTGACGCTGTGTGTGAGTGTGATGCTGTGTGTGAGTGTGATGCTGTGTGTGGGTGTGACGCTGTATGTGAGTGTGACGCTGAAATAAGGAGGTAAGCTAACTGTATCTGAGAGTGACACTGTATGTGAGTGCGATGCTGTATGTGAGTGTGACTCTGTATGTGATTGTGACACTGTATGTGATTGTGATGCTGAAATGAAGAGGTTAGCTAACTGTATTTGAGCGTGACACTGAGAGTGATGTTGTATGTGAAAGTGATGCTGTATGTGAGCGTGACGCTGTATCTGAGAGTGACGATGTATCTGAGAGTGACACTGTATCTGAGAGTGACGCTGTATCTGATAGTGACGCTGTATCTGAGAGTGACGCTGTATCACCCGACGGAATGTGTCTATGAAGTGGAATAGAATACAGGTCATTTTGTTCACAGGGTCATTCAACCGGTTGAGGAGATAATCCTGATACAAATAAGGATTAGGCAGTGGTCAGACGTGTTTATCTTGTACAGTAGAGAAAAAACTGCAAACAAATTTTCCATTCAGGAGAATTTGAATCTTAAAGCTCTAAAAACATTGCATGAAAATGGATGGTGTTGTTCCTTTTTTTACTAATTGAAAATATATTTCAAAATTGCTGCAGGGAGTAGATCTCAGTCAGTACTTCACTCTTGTTTTAGTGCTTTCCTGACGTATCAAATGAGTGTAAATCACAAAATATTTCAATAAAATGTACACTTTTAAGAAATGTGATTTCAGTCATTTCTGCACAATTCAAATAGAACTTCAAACAGAAATATATCCTTTAAAAAAGTATTGAACAATTTCAAGATCAAGTTTTTTTTTTCGTGCCTTTTTCTTTAAATGCTTAAAAATAATTCAGTTCTGATTAATAAAAACTTTCAAAATTTTGAAAGTAACATTGAAGGTTGTTTTTATGTTGGGTATAAAAGGATTGAAGAACATCATACAAATTTTTGAATTTTGAAATGTGAGTGATCAAAAATGCTTCCACATGAATGCAGAACATGAGTATATTCCGATATTGTTTACTAATCCTTGACGAATGATTGGATGATTTTAAACACAATGCATACAATGGTGCACATACTCTATTGGTTGATTTCAGTCCTGCTGACAAAGAGGGAGGGGTGTTTTTACCGGCACCAGGGTCATAGGGCGCCCGTAAAAAGTAAGAAAAGGGATGCTCGTTCAAAAGATAGCCTTTCAGTCTGTGTAATCAACTTCGGGATACACATTGGCACTCAGTGGCCCTGGTTGGTTTCAAAAGACTTGTGACAAAGTGAAAAATTAAAGGGACATTTAAGATGCTGCAGGTGAATCTAATGATTTTTTTTTTGTCTATTTAAATTTCTTCATATTGTAGAAAACCAACAGATGTGAGAGAACAGGCTTAAAATGAGCAGGAGACTCAAAAGGCTGTGATCTAATACTCTCATGTCTTCAAGATGACCATTGACCACAGCTCGTAGCAGTCTGGCAAGGAGAAGCTATTATTAGGAACTGAAACATTATGATATTGTGTTATTTTAAAGCCTGAAATACCCAAACTCAATCGTAGAAACTTTTTTGTATGTTTTTTTCTTTTACTTTGTTTTTAGCTCGACTATTCGAAGAATAGTAGAGCTATTCTACTACCTGACTACCGCCGGCGTCGGTGTCGGCGTCTGGTAACGTTTTGGTTAAAGTTTTCATAACTTGAATTATGAATGCTGTACATTCATGTGACGTGGCTTAGGGTAGAGGACATGGGTACTGTTCAAATAAGCATGATTGGAGGGTTGTGTGTGCATACTAATTAGCTTATTTGCATAACAATGGAAATATTTGTCAGTTTAAAGTGTTGGTTCAGGTTTTTGGTTAATGTTTTCATAACTTATGAATGGTGTACATTCATGTGACGGGGCATAGGGGTAGAGAACATGGGTACTATTCAAATGAGCATTTTTGGAGGGTTGTGTGTGCACCCTTATTAGCTTATTTGCATAACAATGGAAATATGTGTCAGGTTAAAGTTTTGGTTCAAGTTTTAGTTCAAGTTTTCATAATTTATGAATGGTTTACATTCATGTGACTGGGCATAGGGGTAGAAAACATGGGTACTATTCAAATAAGCATTATTATGGGGTTGTGTGTGCATACTAATTAGCTTATAACTTAGCTTATGAATGGTGTACATTCATGTAACTTGGCATAGGAGCACTGTTCAAGTGAGCATGATTAGGGGTTGTGTGTGTATACTAATTAGCTTATTTGTATAACAATGAAAATATTTGTATCTATGATATCTCTTAAATTAAATTGGATGTGGGGATTTTGTTTGCACAAATAATCATATGTGTGGCACAGGGGTAGAGGACATGGGTACTGTTCAAATAAGCATGATTGGGGGTTGTTTTGCATACTAATTAGCTTATTTGCATAACAATGAAAATATTTGTATCTATGATATCTCTTAAATTAAAGTGGGAGTGGGGATTTTGTTTACACGAATGATCACATATGTGAAGACCTTTGTCCACACTTAATGGTGAGGTGTAATGTGTATATTAATTAGCTTATTTGCATAACAATACACTTTTGCATAAAATATTAAACCTTAGATAATAACTTGTTACTTGTTACAGGGGTAGAGGACATGGGTACTGTTAAAATGATTTGGGGTTGTTTGTGCATACTAATTGGCTTATCTGTCTATATATTGTCATGTCTATAGATTGTCATGTCTGTAAATTGTCATGTCTATAGAATGTCATGTCAATAGATGTCTATGCATTGTCATGTCTAGGCCTATAGATTGTCATGTCTGTAAATTGTCATGTCTATATAATGTAATGCAATAGATGTCTATATATCGTCATGTCTATAGATTGTCATGTGTATAGATTGTCATGTCTGTAAATTGTCATGTCTATAGAATTTCATGTCAATAGATGTCTATGTATTGTCATGTCTATAGATTGTCATGTCTGTAAATTGTCATGTCTTTATAATGTAATGCAATAGATGTCTATGTATTGTCATGTCTATAGATTGTCATGTCTGTAAATTGTCATGTCTATAGAATGTCATGTCAATAGATGTCTATGCATTGTCATGTCTAGGCCTATAGATTGTCATGTCTGTAAATTGTCATGTCTATATAATGTAATGCAATAGATGTCTATATATCGTCATGTCTACAGATTGTCATGTGTATAGATTGTCATGTCTGTAAATTGTCATGTCTATAGAATTTCATGTCAATAGATGTCTATGTATTGTCATGTCTATAGATTGTCATGTCTGTAAATTGTCATGTCTATATAATGTAATGCAATAGATGTCTATATATTGTCATGTCTATAGATTGTCATGTGTATAGATTGTCATGTCTATATAATGTAATGCAATAGATGTCTATATATTGTCATGTCTATAGATTGTCATGTGTATAGATTGTCATGTCTATATAATGTAATGCAATAGATGTCTATATATTGTCATGTCTATAGATTGTCATGTGTATAGATTGTCATGTCTATATAATGTAATGCAATAGATGTCTATATATTGTCATGTCTATAGATTGTCATGTGTAATTCTATAGATTGTCATGTCTAATTCTATAGATTGCCATCTCTATATATGTCAGTTACTGCACAAGCATTTGGTCAGAATTAGTCGCATCCTTCAAAGACCGGTGATAGACAATTAAAGGAGTACTAGACCGAAAGTGAGGGCGCTCGTTTTTGCAAACTTTACAGATATATTATCCCCCACAGAGTGATAAACTTTATGCCTCCTTAGCACACAGACGATGTAAAGGCAAAGGTCACTTGAATATTCATATTAACCAGAACATTGCTAAACCGTTGCATGCTAAATAAGCATTTGATTTTTAGAGGGGAGCCCTCTAAAAATACGCCATTACTTTTCGGTCTAGTGCTCCTTTAAAAAGGCAGAGGATTTACATACACTACATGAAATGAGGATTTTGAACAAAGACAAAAGTACTTGCATAGCATTTGCGGAAATTTGCAGTTGAAGTATTTCACGTATCGAATTATATATATATATATATATATATATATATATATATATATATATATATATATATATATATATATATATATATATATATATATATATATATATATATATATATATATATATATATATATATATATATATATATATATATATATATATATATATATATATATATATATATATATATATATATATATATATACATATATATATATATATACATATATATATATATATAAAATTCAAGACAAATTGTAAGGTCTTGAACAGAAAATGTGGTGTGATTTCAACACGGTGTGTTTGTGTTTTATAGTCATATGTGTCAAAATAGGTTATTTATGAACAGTTATTTGTTTCTTGGTTTGAGTGCAAAGAGAAGGGTTAGCCTTCGTGGTAGAAGTAGTAGTAAATGTTGGTACTAAAGTTCAAAACCAGAGAAAGGTAAAGGAGTAGTATAAGGGCTAGGTAATGGCCCCAAAGAGAAGGATTGTGGGACTGGTGATGATATAGGTTTATAGATAGCGGTTATTGCTATCACAATTATTGATGTTTTATTTAAGTAAACTTCATAGAACTCTCTTTCCGCCCCCATTTCGTCATCTTCTCAGACTCTAAATCCGTCCTCACTGGCATCCTCAACATCCTCTTCCACCACATTTAACCCCCACCTCCCCTTCCTTTCTACACGTAACCTTACATACACCTTTTTTTTTCACATAAGTATTTTTTTCTACTTCTGCTTTTCCCCCTTATCTCCCTAGGGAGATAAGGGTTTTCATTTGTACCCAACTCTATTTCCCTATTTAACTTAAAAGCGGTCCAATAATATGTGGTTTTATATTTTAAGTCAAAATATATATATATATATATATATATATATATATATATATATATATATATATATATATATATATGTGTGTATGCGTATATACATATATATATATATATTTTATATATATATATATATATATATATATATATATATGTGTGTATGCGTATATACATATATATATATATATATATATTTATATATATATATATATATATATATATATATATATATATATATATATATATATATATATATATATATATATATATATGTATATATATATATATATATATATATATATATATATATGTGTGTATGCGTATGTATGTATATATATGTGTGTGTATGCGTATATGTATGTATGGGTGTGTATATATGTATGTATGTGTGCCTATATGTGTGTATGTATGTGCATATATGTGTATGTATGTGGGTCTATATATATGTATATTTACATCTTGGACGTTATTGTATTTTACCATTTACTAATATTAACCGAATTTTTTATATTTCCTAAGTTACTGGGGTTTGTTTTATATAACTTTTATGTAACCTTTATATTTATAACTTTTATATTTATATTTCTTTTTAAATATCTTTGTACGTTTTGCTACAGGGCGACAAATTTCCATATTTTGTTGTGGACGAAATAAATTGATCTTATCTTACAAACCTTTTATCTCCTCAGTATCCTCTTACACCAAAATATTTGCCAGTGGAAGGTGCCCAGAAATCAGGTGGTGGATTATTTTTGCAGAAAATACCAAACACTTTCATATCATCTTATTCCATTAAGGAGATATTAAAGTTTACAGTTTGGTGTCATTTTTGTAGAAATGACTGAAATCAGACTAGTTGTGATGTCATAGCCTCAGATTCCTCAAATTCTTTAGGTATTTTAAAGAAAGTTTATTTAATTTTTTCACTATTTAAATCATTTTCGCTCAATTTTTCTTCAGATGGTATATCATAATTACCATTCCTAGATTTAGTTTACTACTTTTTTGACATATCCCATGGTTTTTAGGCCACAAAATCGAGAGAATACGTCAAGACTTAGTGATCGAAATTTGAGCCTAGGCTAGCATGCTACATTAAGTTACTTAATAAAAACTAACTTTGGTTAACATGAAAGTGAGGGGTTGCAAATTTGTGTACTTGCATTCTTAACACCGAATAAATAGACAATAGAATAAGACTGATGTTATCCAAGTGAAGAACATGTTAGTTGATCTAAAGTCTTATCTCCATTGAATTTCATATGCAACCAGAAATCTCAAAAGATACAAATCCCCTCACTGCTAATAACACACCTTTCCCCCAGTCCTTAACGACATCTCTCCCTGTCCCACACACCAAGCCACCCTGTTCCACACACCAAGCTACCCTGTCCCACACACCAAGCACCCTGTCCCACATACCAAGCCACCCTGTCCCACATACCAAGCCACCGTCCTACATACCAAGCCACCGTCCTACATACCAAGCCACCCTGTCTCACACACCAAGCCACAATGTCCCACATACCAAGTCACCCTGTCCCACATACCAAACCACCCTGTCCCACATACCAAGTTACCCTTCCCCACATACCAAGCCACCCTGTTTCACACATCATCCCTCCGTATGCCATCCTATCATGTCCCCATGCCATCCTGTCATGTCTTCCATGCCATCCTACCGTTTCACATGCCATGCCACCATGTACCACATGCCCTGTAATCTTGTCCGATATGCCATTCCATCCTGTCCCACATGCCATTCCACCCTGTCCCACATGCCATTCCACCCTGTCCCACATGCCATTCCACCCTGTCCAACATGCCATTCCACCCTGTACCACATGCCATCCCACCCTGTACCACATGCCATCCCACCCTGTACCACATGCCGTTCCACCCTGTACCACATGCCATTCCACCCTGTCCCACATGCCATTCCACCCTGTCCCACATGCCATTCCACCCTGTCCCACATGCCATTCAATAATTTTCAAAGCAATGGTTTTCAAATAAGCATTATTTGTGTTAATTATTCCCAACAAAATTACATCGGTCTTAGCCCCCTCCCTTTCCAACCAATATGAAACCTATGTCAGGAGTATATACCTCTCTTCGTTGGTTGAGAGAATAACTTAGAACCCCACACACTTGGGAGTCTAACTTTTTAAACTTATTCGGATGCAAGTATGCTTAACATTACCCACCCCTCTTTCCATGTGTAAATCCTGTCCCCACGTTAGCTAGTAACTAGAGTTTGAGACTTGCCAATAAGTCTGAAGGTGCCAATTGCTTGAAAGATACAATGAAGAAATTCATGGAACTAACCTGACACTCATCTTGTATAGGCCTAAATTTCCAAGGGCAGACTGATTTTCTTTAAAGTTCAAGAGAGAGGGGGGAGGGGGGAAGGGGAGGGGGAAGGTAATATGTTGTACATCACATAGATGAGCCTGCATTTCCCAATAAGTCCTTTTCTTGTTCACAGTGGTGTTGCCAGAGATTTTGGTTTCGAGGGACAGTAGTTGAAATGAATAAACTAAAGGAAGGGGGGGGGGGGAGGGGGGCACAGAAACGGATGTGAAAATATGGTGTGCGGTCCAGTAATGCCACTGCTTGTTCACTGTGAACGGGAAGTTACCACTGGAAACAAATTCATCCCATAACGTATTTGGGTATCCTCTTACCTTTGAAAGCTGTCCTCTTAATTTCAGCACATGGGAGTACAGTTCGACCTCAAAACAACTAGTCAGAAGGGGAGGGAATGGCCGCAGTTGAAGTCCTGAACTTTTAGCCCAGGATTACATTCCTTCCTGTGCTGGAATTCAGTTTTCCTACAAGGAAACCATGTCTGGAAAATGCTTGTGCATGTGTGAAATGAAAGTTATGTTCCAAGTGGTTCAAAGATTCACACTGCATCTACAGGAACATACTGTGTGTGCTGGCAGAAAAGTGACTTGTCGATCCCATAGACCTTTTCAAAGCAAGTTTAACCGAACGCGATTTCTTCAGTACTTCGACCAATCAAATGGAGGGGGGACTTTTCCTTCGTTTCCCAACCAATCAGGTGCAGGTTTGAACAAAAAGTTTAAGCAGCAATACACACACATATTTCCTTCATATATAATGCACGTATGATTCGTGTACTTGAAAACAATTTGTTCACACGCTTGGTCCCATACCGTGCGTGTATTGTGCAGACAGCCAAGATTAGTCCAGTATTTTATTGGTCAATATGATTCTTCCAGTATACGATTGGTCCATTATGGACAAAAGAATCTCGGCCATGTGACATTATCTAAGTTAGTTATCCGGAAATTGCCGATTCAGATTTCGAAAGGTCTATTAAACAAAGTTTGCTGGATGTTGTAAAACTCAAATGCAGTTACATCCACGTATGACCTCATCATTGTAGTCCCTCATTTATGTTTGAATTTAACCATTACATTGCTTAATTCAATCTAGAGCTATACATTGTTCTATGCCTTTAACAAGCAAAAGACCTATCAGGGGATCCATAATCAGGGTATCATTAAACCACCAATCCCCAACAAAGCAGGCATTTATAGGATACCTCACACATAGGAACATGGCTAGCAAAGTGTTCATTTTCAGGGACAACCATTTTGCTTCAGATTGATGTCGTTCATTTACATGCAGTACCAGACCAATGTATAAATCTTAAGGAATATTTCGGTTTTAATCTCGGAAGGGAAGTCAACAGATACAAGCTCAAGTATCATTACCATATTTGACATATTAGCGCCAGAGCACTTACGAAAATAGAACTGCACTACTTTTTAGACCCAAAGTTTCTAATAAGCAACAATGCTCCGCTGCAAACTGTGCTATTCGAACTGTTTTAAACTGGTTCTATACTAACTTAACAATAACCACCACAAAAAGATTGTGAGCTTCAGATGCAAAATAAGCACAGAATGTAACAAAATTCAAGTATTTTAAGTCTTTAAATAAATTGTTATCAAAAAATTGTTGGCATTAAAAAAATGGGTGGGCATTTTTTAGAGCAGGGGGCTTATATGTCGAATATGATATATTAGCTTATGGTGCATCAAAAATTTACGATATGGGTATGGGAGTTGAGTTTTATTGAATAAGATCTAAATGATATACAGTAATCGTCACCTATCTGAACTAGCGGACCATATGCTGAAAACCTGATTCAGGCTCTGAAAGTCTAAGCCAGTAATTAAAATCTTTATAGATACATCCACAATACGAATGCATTAACAAATACTGTATGTTTGCATTCATATTAAGAATACTGTTTTACAGTGTCCTTATTTTATGGTAGCTAACCATCAATTCAAGTATATTTGCTTATAAAGTTTATGCAATCCCGACTTAACCAAATTTGTCCTTTGTCCAAATTACAGTATCTAAGTCCGGACTGGTTCCCTTGACCCTTAACGGTCCAAACGGCCAGTCGGGCATGACACGACCAGTTGGACATACCTTTTCAGAAAGTTAGTTGAGTAACTTTTTGATTGGGATTATATTGAAGATTTTTGAAAAAAAAACAAATGGGTTGAAATAGAGGAAATTCAAAAAATGCACAAAAATTTATGAAAAACTTTTTTTCTTTCTTTAAAAGCTTACTTGCCATACTTTCAGACCTAGTTTTAGCTTGAAAGCCGTGGACAACTGTCAAAGACATCAAAGTATCTAATTCCGATCAAATTTTGTCTGTCCCTATCATCATTATCTTTTTGGGGGGCAAAAGTTGTACAAAATATCATGATTTTCAGCATTTTTGAGACAAATTTAAAAAAAATCATAAACAGATCGCAGTACACCTACCGCACGCCAAATATATCAAGAGGAAGATCTGATGACGTACTTTCAATTGAAAACAAAAAGAGTAACTACCCCCTCTACATCATACTGTTATTGAAGTTTAAAAACAAATCCTAATTGTGGTGCATGCATTGTGGTCTAGTGGATAGTTTGCAGAGTGGAGACAGAACGCCCCAGATTCAAGTACTGCACGAGTGCACGCATTTTTTTTTTGCCAGGATTTACAGCAGTGATTATTAATTATCATTTTTTCAAAGTTTTTGCATGTTGGCTTTTGATGAAAAATATTAGACTGGTCCATATATGTAAAAAGTCTTCCATTTTGGCCTAATTTTGCCTCAAATTTGCATATTTAGAATATATTTTTTATTTTGACTTTTTCACGGAAAAGTTCATTGTCTTATCATTCATATAAACTAAACTTGTAGTGATAGAAAACGAAAAAAAAAAAAAAAAAATCGGAATATATTTTGTCACGTTTTAAACCCTGGATCTTTAAGGGTCAAGTGAGGACTTACTCTAATTATAAGGAATTATTCAGAAGAAAACACAATCTAGAAGAGTATATTTCACCGCTTAGGCAACATTTGTATTTTGGGCACAGGTCTTGTAAATTATAATAACTATCTTGGATATGCTTCCCCAAAACTTCTAATGTCCATAGTTTTTCAATTCATTTCTACAAGTGATTGAAGAGGATGAAAAGTTTCTGTAACATTTCACTGAGCAACCTCAGAGATGGAGATGGATTCTTCCTTGTGTTTGCCCTTGGATTTGTCTGTGGCAGCACGGCGAGAGAGAGCTTTCCTTTCCAATATCTTCTTTCGGTCCTTGTCAATCTTGAGTTTTGTGATGACGGTCTGTGAAGATGAAGGTTGTTGAATATTCATGAGTGTTGTAGAATCATTTCATGGATAAGTGAAAGAATCTTGGAGTCTGAATCAATTATACCCGATATTTTTGTATTGGGAAACAGACTATTCAGGCAGGTACAGATTCAGCTTTAGGTGGTATCTGACTAATGTTTGAAGTGTCTGAGAAAATTGAGATGAAAATAATTTCTTTGATGAACATAGAGAATATAAACCCACATAATACCATTCTGAGGTGATGGAAAGGTCCAAGTTTGTTGCCACAACCACAGTTAATGACTGCACATACACTGCACAGAATGGCTGAGGAGTGATTAACATCTAATGATTTATGAACCAATACACAAAGCAGAGATCTACAGGATCACATAAGTCACACACTCTAATCTAACTTTAAAGCATGTTCTGTGATGTGGTCAATTTGATTTATACAGAATTTAAAATTGGATTCATGCAGAAATAACAGAGAATGGAGTGATGATTGATGGCTTGTCACAAAATGTCACGTCACAAAACTTCAAATTTGTCACATAAATGCCTCAAATGTCACATAATTTTTGGCACCTTTTGCACAGAATGTCACATCAGTTTTGCCTTTGTCACATTTTATTGGCATAGATTCACACATCATGACCAGTTGATCGGTGATACTCATAGAAAGGATCACTTGGTTGTCTGTTTCAAGAACCAAAAGGTTTTGTGCTTCCAATGCTTCTTTTTCATAAGCTCATTGATTTGCAAAATGTGTACTTACTGTCATGTTGTTGCATATCATAAAATATTTCTTCATTAATAAACCACACCCACCATGCGCAGATCAATAAAAATTGTTGACATTAGCAATTTGCACAATAATTAACAATATTATCATAGCACGTATGATGCAAAAACGATTGCTCATTTATCCTATTGCAAGAATTTGTCAGTAAGCCCCACCTACTCCTTTATAATCACTACCACAACATTATAACATATGTACAGATCATGACCCATCTATGTACCTGATATAGCATTAAAATCTAATGTATCTTTCATGGGGTAGGGTAGCAGTTCCTGAGATACAGTATGGTGTTTACATCATTTAGCACTTTCACATTAAGCCATACCCACCATACATATTAATGACATCTGCTTATAACATAAGTATGTACACAATAACCAACAAAATTATCAAGCCCAAAATGACACAAAATGGACACACAGTTGCTCATTTATCACTTTAAGCCCCTTCCACTTATCAATATGCATGATATCACCACCAAAATACAATAGGGAACATCTACAGACCATGGGCTATCTGTATACCAAATATGACATGAATCCAGTTTACAGTGTTTGAGATACTGTGTTTAGAAGCTCTTTTCAGCAAAATCATATTAAGCCCGCCCACTATGCATATTAATGAAATTCAACATTTTTACACCATGTACACAACATCATAATTATCTCAAATATGGAACAAAACAGACATGCAGTTGTTAACATATGAACATTCAAGATTTTTACTTTAAGCCCTACCCACTCATTAATATGCATTATCATATCAACACCAAAAACAATAAGGCACATATACAGACCATGGGATATCTGTGTGCCACATATGAATTGAATACTATGTATAGTTCTTGAGATATTGTGTTTACAAGCTCTTTTTAACAAAATCCTGTTAAGCCCCGCCCACTATGCATATTAATGAAATTCAATGTTTTTACATCATGAACATGTGCACACCTGAAACAAAACAGACATGCGGTTGTTAAAATATAAACATTTCAAGTTTTTACATTGAGCCCCGCCTACTCATTTGTATGCATGATATTACTACCAAAAACAATAGGGCACATCTACGGACCATGGGTATCTGTGTACCACATATGAAACTATTGTATCGTTCTTGAGATATCGCACTTACGAGCTGGTCGTCACAAACACACACATACATACACACCATCATGACTGCATAGGTTCCTGATGCTATTGCATCAGAAGAAAAAAAATGGAATCCACCACTAAAATGCAACATGAGTGAAGGGGTAAAGCATGTCACTAAATGTCACACAAATTTTAATATATCGGTTTATGTTCATTTTGTAAATGTCACAGATTTTTGGACAATGAAATTATGTCACAATGAGTGAAGGTTTCCACCAAATTATGTCACAATGAGTGAAGGTTTTCACCAATTTGCAGCCTAGAGAGGGTAATCACATGCATGTATCAAGCTAGTGATTGAACAGATTTGTATGTCACCTCTAATCCTGATTCAAACTCATTTCAAATATTTTTTAATCAGGTTCAAATATTTTTCAATCAGGTTTTTTAAGAAAAGAAAAAGCATATTTTCAAATTACACAAAGCATTTTAAGAAATGAAATTCAAGTGAACTTAATGAAGATATAGAACTCACATTGCTAGGATGAATGCCCACAAACACCTGTGTGCCATTCGCCTTTTCTCTGTTGATCCTCTCGATGTAGATCACATACTTCTTTCTGTAGACCTGGACAACTTTGCCCTGTTGCTGACCTTTGTAATGGCCTCTCACAACCTTGATGAGAAAAAAAAAAAGGAAACAATAATTTTGAAATCTTTTCTGAACTAGATAGAAAGGGTGATGTGATACCATAACATGCATATGTAAACCTACAAACATAAAATAGGTTTTTTAAACTAACGCCATACAACGTAAGGTCAAATTGTGCCTGACGACCACAGGACCAAAAATAAATAGACATGAGATAATACAAAAGTATTATAAGACTTTGAATAGAAATTGCATGGGTAAAACAAAAAAAAGTAGAGAGAAGAGGAGAAAAAAAGGGATGCATGCTGAAGGAAGGAGAAATCTGGAGGATTTTTTTAGAAGAAAAGTTGTGGGGAGCGAGGGAAGCTCTGGGAAGGTTGTACATGGGGCAAAAAAGAACGTGTTGGATTGTGAGGATGCAGTGGCAATTGTTACAGAGGGGTTGGGGGAACCAATAAAAAGGTGGGTGTGACCAATTCTAAGACGGGTAAAATGAAGGCTTAAAAAAGGTTGTTGATGGTGGATTTGATCGGGATTGTGGGCTGGATAAATGGAGTTTGTTATCAATTTGGAAGTTCCATAAGGTTTGCCAGCGGTCACTAACAAGAGAAATAAGTGGTTTGATGTCAGAGAGGGTTTTGGGAAAAGGGGAAGGGAGGAGGTTAAGGGCAAGCTTAGCGGCTGTATCAGCCCTGTCATTGCCAGGGATGCCAACAATCCAGAAGAAAAGAACACTTTTCCTGCAGAGGGTAGGAGAAAAGAGTTTCGGAGGAGGTGGCAGGTGAGGTTATCCCATTTAAGATTGAGTAATGAAGTAAGAACAGCCTTTGAGTCAGAGAAAATGGCAAAGTGACTAAGAGGAGAGTACTCACAAGTTGGGGGAATGGCCTTAAAGCCATACCATGACGCACCACAGGGCCAAAATTAAATATATGATACAAAAGGCTGAAAAGATGGAAGTGGTCAGGAAGTCTGCTACTGAGGCTTTTAAATATACCATGCGACCACAGGGAAATAAAAGCATGAGTGAAATAAGACGTTGAATAGAAAAAGCGAGAAATAAAGCGAGAACAAAAATGGGAGAAAAAGATGGGAGAAAAAAAATGGGAGAAAATAAAGACGAGAAAACAAAGACGAGAAATTAAAGGCAAGAAAATGAAGGCGAGGAAATAAAGGTGAGCTGTGTACGTTTAGGGATTTTAGTAAACGTGTACACGCCAAAAAAAGCGAGCGTGTATCGTTTACACACGTTTAGTACCCTTATTTTCGGAAATACAACAAAATTGCTCCAAATTTACAATGCTAAGTAAAATATTGCACAACCATTATGGCAAAAGTATCGACTTCATTGCCCAACTTGACGCTGGGATTTTTTTTTCCAAATCGTAAAAAGTTTACTTCTACAGTATAAATCATCATTTTTCTGAAAAATGTGCATGGAAATTCAGTTTAGAAAGAACAGATAATGTCATTTAAACTCAACATGGCGTAACTTCTTTTGCTGTACTCGCTAGGGCTTTCACTGTGAAAATCTTGCATACTATGTATGATACCTCACCGTAAAACATTTCAAAACTACGCCATCACCCCGGAAATTCTAATCATATCAGTCCTCTTGAAAAAATGGCCGCCATCTTTGCAAAGCACCTACAATTGCAGCTCTATCAAAACTTTTTTATGTTTGTTTATTTTGCAATATTTTTTTTCTTGCAGAATTTATTTGACTCATCAGGTAACATTTACATGTACATGTAAATGTACTGATTTAACAGCTTGGAAAAACAGACTTTAATTGAGTGGTATTTTAAGCCTTACGTTATGTCAGTTTCATTGTTTACTGCTGCACATTTCACAAGTTACTCAGATTTCGGTAAAATCTAAGTGCAAAATATCCCCATAGGTTATTACTGCGCATTTGTGACTCACATTAAAAAAGGATTATGATAATCCGGTTTCAGTTTGTAAAAATTCATCAATTGGAATTTTGACAGCTGAATGTGTGTGTAATTTGAATCATAAATGATCACATTGATTTTCATTGATTTTGAAAAACGATTACAAGAATGACTATGAAAATGGTCGATTAGCTCCGAGAAAACAAAGGTGAGGGGAAAAAATGCAAGTTTTATGACTGAGAAAATAAATCGGATTTCAATAATGCTGATGGGTAAATGAGTTTCAGAGCTTAGTGGAAATATGAAAGAGATCTTTCAACTACAGATTTAAGTGGACATCTATAGGCACTTCTTGGCTTGTTTTAGCAGGTTCTGTCAAAAGCAAACCCCCACAGCTTGGGTAATGCTGTATGTAGTTACTAGTTACATAAGCCGGACCTGAACATGCATCTGTGAACAAAGAGCATAGCCTTATAGTGTATTCTCTCCTTAATAGGTGACCAGTGTAATTGTTATAGCAGTGGGGAAAGGAAGGGGGGGAGGGGCAGCCCAGTTTTGCAAACGTTGCGTTTAATGTATCAAAGTCCAGATAGCATCTGATACATGAAATGTTGCAAAGGTGAAATGAGACTAAAGTGTTGGTCACAGCTCTACCGTTTAAAAAAGTATTCACAAAATTATTTCAGAGGGAAGTAATTATGATTCAAGAGGCTATTGTTGTCACAAACATCTAGCAAACCACCATTGGTACACAAAGTTTTGGAGTTTCAAATAGCTCAAACAGTGTAAATATATAAAAGTAAGACTGATTCACCATAAAAAAAAAAATCATATTGCTTTTTTGTTCATAAAAGCTAGAGTGAAACCAATAAATGACTTGTGTAAAACTTGTTGACTAAAGGACCCTTTTCCAACCCTCACTAAACAAGGGACGAGGGCAGGGGCGAGCAAAAATAACCGTGTTAAATAGAAATATAATATGTTGTGGTTTAATCTTTCCAACCCTGAAATAGGGGCTCAACTGATAAACTCAACTGTTTACATGTCATGCAGTTCCTTACCTGCACTTCATCGTCCTTCCTGATGGGCATGCTTCTAACATTGTACTTCGATCGAAGGTCCTTTGACAAAGGAGCACTCATGATCTTGCGCCTCACATGTGAAGGAGCGTTGAAATGCCTCTTGCGGTTCTTCCTCCTGGAGGAGGACACCATTGGATTGCGCTTCATGGTGATACCTAAAAAAACACCAATGTAAAATATATTTAAAACAAATTCAATTGAACAGCAGCTTACTTCAATCACCAAGAGGCAGCACTAAGCAAGTTTGTTTGAATATTATGAAAATCACAAAACAAACGTGAAAATAAAATATCTTTGATCATGAACCATCATGTACTGAGGTAGTTATTAGTCACATACCCACTGTACACGCATATTTAATATGGGACATTTATGATGTGTACACTGAGTTGTTAAAGTTAGTAATGCTAACAGAAAAAAACTTTCTTATATTATCTACTTATGGACATGACACTGCTCCAAATCTTACTCACGTAAACAGGTGCTAAAATTGTACAAAAAAAATGAATTCTTGTGTCAAATCTCTGAAAACTCTTTAAGTAATATTTTGCTCTGCAAATGAACCATTGCAATGCAACGTTATATGTATAGGCTTAGCTTTTCCCTATGTAGTTTATGGAGACTTGTTAGCTCTGTGAGGCCACCAAATCAATAAATATCATAGATCACTAACAAAAAAGCAAAAAGAAAATGTCAGCTAATTAAAAACAAAAGAAAATAGTAAATGTCTGTCATGATAAAAAATGCCATGCTTGAAACCAAGCATTACAAATGTTATCTAGTACTGGGTAGGCTAAATTAGTTACATATGTTTGTATAAGACCCATCATGAAAATTTTGACCAGATAAAGTCTCAAGATGTACATACCAATTATAATGCTACAACAGATTTTACCAGCTGACAGGGATATAAATGTTCAACATTTTATACCTACATAATTTTTTAATGGATGGAAAGTATGTCAGAATAGGAATATATGACTTGGTTCCACATTAAAGATCTTCAACGTAACATAACCTCCGTATTTTCCCAGTTATTTTGAGTTGTACTACACATTCTGAGGTGGGGAATCTGGGTATTTTGTGACAAAACATTAAAGAGAATTAATTTCACGCACGACAACCAGCTGCAACTTTAGGGGAAACCAAATCTAGATTTAGAATTTTACCTAACCTAATCACATCTTCGTGAAATAATGCTGAAGAGTTAAGTGTTGTTTGATACACGATTACATTTCCAAAAGGTTTGTTCATTTTTGAACAAATTTTTGTTAAAGTGGAGTTATTTCAGGCCAATTTTTTGCAAAACTTATCACAGTGGCGACTTGAATGGCGCTCAACATCCTTCGGAGGAGACGTTAGAGGAGTCAGGTAGCTCAGTTGGTAGAGCACACGACTGAGGTGCTGGAGGTACCTGGTTCAACTTCAAGCTTTGGAAAGGTCTAGGCCTAACAAGTTTTTCCACAGCTATGCTGACAGATATGCCAATCATCAAAGCGGAAGTACGGATGTTAAGCCATCACATGGTGGGACAGTTCTCTGAACACTTCTCAAAAAGAGTGGGGTGAAAACCTGCTGTTCATCCACTTCCACCCGATCGTATGAGACTGGCATCTGCAGTGCTATGCAGGCAAATTAGCTTGGCGTCTATGCTCTGTATAGTATAGTCTTGCCGAGTTCTCGTAAGAGAGGATCATGTACAAAACAAAAACTTAAAAGGCAGGTAACGACAGACATTATGTAGGCCTACACAGTTCACAAGTTATTTTACCTCACCAAAAATGAATCAGAACAGGAGGAATAATTGGTGATGTTTGACCAAATGACGTTACGTTAATGATCAGTAGGCCTAGGCCTAATAAAGTCAGCAACGTTAGGCCTACTTACAAAGCACGAGGTAAATTATGATAACAACAAATGGAGCAAGCAAATTATCATAACAACAACTAAAGCAAGCCTGAAACAAGTTTTTAATGTCAATGTTCAGGCATAGGGAGCCTAGCCATTCCATATTGCAATACATTCAACGTTAGGCTAGGCTAGGCAACCTGTGCACATTTATTGTGTTGTTCTTACCGAGCCTAACGCTACGTTACGATTAGAATTCCTAGACGTAAACCGACTATCCTTATTCAACTATAAATTTCTTAATCATTAAATGGGCTAGGTCTTTAAAAACTTAAAAAATCGTTTAATACAATTTATTGAAAATGAACAAAACAAAATTAAAAAGGCTTTTTTCATAGGATGAACCAATCGTGAGAGGATTCTACTCACAAAATAATGTCACCCCTAACTACAGAAGTGAATTTTGATGAAAGGAAGGAAAAGAGGGCAGCATTGAAACAGTGAAGTTGTAGTCAGCTAGCTTGAGAACAGTGCAGTAATGGGTAGTTTTATGATTAAAAGTTTGGAAACTTTTGTGTAGGCCTACTATTATCAGGCTCCAGAATTCGAGGTCCACTATTTTTTTTATACCAAAATTAGGGTTAGTGTCCAGATTTTCAGACAAGAGAAAATATGTGCCATTGATATCCTGTTTGGAGAAAATTTCGTCAAGGGCCGTTTAATGTAGCGAACAAATAGTTAAAATATCATTTTCTTAATTTTGGTTCATTTTTATTAAATCTGTGAACGTTCAATAGCAGTAACCAAAAACAGTAATATATTTCTCTGGATATTTCTGATGATATTTTAATTCTTCCGACCCGAAGTCTTTGAAAATTAATCAGATTGTGAGCCCGGGATTGTGAGCTCTTTCAAAGAGAGATTTATTTTCCTTTACTATAAAATTTTTACCGATTCTTACCGACAGAACAAAATCGACAAGACATTTTTTGACATGCTTGTGTTATGATGGTCAATGCTTCAGCCAAAAAATAGCTGAAAATCAAGACACAGAAGTGGCAACAATTAAATTTCTAAACAAATTTCACCTTAAAATTGATCAAGTTTTGGCAAAATATTATTGGACATATTCCAGTATTCGGAACCAATCAAAAACTGTAATGCATATACTGTGCTGGTAGTTTTCCTCCAATTTTGCGTACCACAAATTAAAGTAAATCCACAAAAAAAAAAAAAAAAAAATTCTTATTGGGTCAAAACAGTCTTTTCCCTCTTGAAAATGTTGGACCGGCCGTTAATAGCGGCGCCACATGGTGGAGGGGTGGGGACTGAGGGACAAGAGCCCCACTACTCGGCAAGATCGAATTTTTAATTCGTCCAAATCCGAGGAGAACCTGTCTGAAGGGGGACGGGGGTACGCAGAATGATATGTACTGTTTGGGACAGGGACACAATTCAATTAGTTTTGGCCTACTTTCGTAAAAGCTCGATCCCACAAAACTTTTTGGGTCAATTGTCTCCCCTCCCCCTTCCCCTCCCCTTCCCTCCCCTTAACCCCACTTCCCCAGTTAGTGGTTTCTGCCGGACGTATGGGCAAATAGATGCATGATCAAAACCATGGACGGGATTTTCCGTGCACCTGCCTATTAAATGTTGGGACAAAATCACAAAGTAAACCCTGTCTACAAAAAGTAAAGGGAGGGGGGGGGGGGGGGGGGATCACAAAATCACAGTAGTATACAAACAAAATCACCTTACAATTGAAAAAGTGGGATGAAAATGCTTTCTCTGCACCGCACCCCATAATCTGGCCCATCAAAAACTAATTTAACTGTTTAATTTATGAAGATCCTTGTGAACAACTTCAAAACCAGTCCCAGTCCGCTCCTGTCATCCGGGTTCAGGATTTTCAATGTGTGGGAGAAGTTTCTTTCATAACGTTGGCCAACCTGAAAATTACCATGTCGGGTTGGGCAGACATGATTCTGATATCTAGCCGATTCGGGCATGATCCCATACATGCCATAAATCTCTGGTATATCCGACCAGTCAGCCAGTGATAAAGCCACGTGATATAGAGAGGTCATGATTCCTCTCACTTTTTAGAATTAACGTTATCAAGGTCCCTCGGTTCACCCACTTTTGACATCAGAATTTGCGGTTCCTTTTGGGAGACTGGCTACGCCACTGCAGTTAACATATTTCGCATCCCTTTCCGATTAAGATTGGTAATCCGAGAATCATTTTGTCAGCAATATGCCGATGTGACTGTTATATCTAGCCGAATCGGGCATGATTCAGATTATACAATTATATCCAGTGGTGTAGAAGCGGGAAACCAGCTTTCTAACGAAGAAAGGGGATGGGGTGGGGGGTTCAGCCCTAGCTATTTTGTGTGAAAAGTGGCAAGTGGTGATGGTGGGAATAGGCGTAGGAACCGGGGCACGTTCCCCCCAATGTTGCAGTAACCTACATGGTGCCCCTTACTAAGTCAATTTTTACCATTGAACTAGTGTTGTAGCATATCTTTGTACCCCCCCCCCTCCCAATGAAGAACATGTTCCCGCCAATGAAACACATTGCTGTATAACTTTAAACATTGGGGAGAAGAGCCCCTGTAGCTCACAATTGAGCTCAACACTACCGGCTGACTGGTTATATCTCTAATTTAAACAGTGCATTTGATATTGTACTTCTCTGCCTGATACTAAGGTCGGTGCCCAAGAATCATGTTGTCAGTATGCCGAGTCGGGAGGGCATGACCTCGATATCTAGCCGATTTGGGCATGATTCCGATAAATCACTGATATCTGACATTTTGCATAAATGAAAGCCCTCGCCCACAACTGCGAAACCTGGAGAAGACTGGTGTTCCACTCACTGAACCGACGCCCCGGCGATTGTCCTGGGAAATTAAGGGACCAAGGCAAGGCTAGGCATCTGACATTTTTCATCTTTGCCTGACTATAGATCGGTGCCTAAGTATCATATTGTCATCATCATGCCGAGTCACATAAAGGCATGACCTCGATATCTAGCCAACTCGGGCATGATTTTTCCCGACTTAGATCTGTATCTGATCGACAGCACCCCCCGATTACCGTATATCATAAAACTAACCACAAATCAAGAAAATATATACTTTATCTCAATTATCTCAATATAATATTTATCCTGATTAACGTCACGTGATACGATTTTGTAAATTCCGATTTCCGAAGTTTCTTGATGTGACCTTAAACTAACGATACTTAACAACTCCAGGGCTCTTTCAAGCAAAGATACAAGATGCAGCTTTAATTTAAGTAATTATTGAGAAGGAGGGGGGCGGCTACCCTCTTTTTGTGTAAATAATTTTACTTCATCATCCCTTTTGTATATTACATTAACATGGTTTGCATGAAAGCATTGGAAGAAAGACAGGTCAAAGAAATATTTGGCATTAATGATATACAAAAATGGTAACGTTGTTTCATCTCTACAGACATACCGAAACTTTAGTTTATATTTTATTTTAAAAATTATGAAAAAGGAAATAAACTCATGCACTTTTCATTAAACAGCCTAATTAAATTAATCAAAATTCACGGTAATGTGGTTTTTGGCAGTCATGGTCAATATCGTAACTTTCCTTCACAAAGTAAGCTTAGGAGAAATAAGCTTTTCTCCACAATGTAGGGGGACATTGTTTTTCAAAAGTTTCAAAAGCTAATGTATTTTCTTGAAATTCTGCCGGAAAGTAGCCGGAAGAAAGTTCCCTTGTCCCGAAGAAATACAGCACTGGCCAGGTTGCCTGGGGAATTGTTTTATAATAAAATATTACTTTACTATTTTTGAAGAAATAAAGAAACAAAACCTCTCTACATTGTGGTGGGGTAAAGTCACAGGTCTCTGACTCCCGGAAGAGTTAATAATTATTCTTCAAGTCTTTAAAACTATACATGTATTATCTCTTCCAAGGAATTTTCCAATAAAATGTATTTAAATTGTATAAAATGAAATTATACATATTAATAACGATTTTCATATATAAGATTTTAGTAACATAACATCTAAGATAACACTATGGGCTAAGAAGGGTTAGTCAACCCATAAAAATAAGTGGCTTGTCAGTTTTGATTTCAGGGAAAGGGCACAGCACTGGTGATTATAGGAAACGCCAAAGAGGAAATGATGGGGCATAAAGGGTGGGAGACAATGCAATGATGTGGGGGGGAATAATAATAATATTAAGCTTGTGGCAGAGCTAACAGGTACAATGGATCATAATAAATATACATGATAATGGTAATAATTAATAAGTTTGCTGATTATTTTATTAACAAAATAACTAACATCAGAGATGACCTCACAAGTAGTCCTAAATATACACCGGTCACGACTAAAAGCATTCCATCATTGACTCAATTTGATGCATTATCAGATGAGGACTTGAAGAAAATAATAAGTTCTATGCCTACAAAATCATGTGAAAGAGACATTATCCCAACTACATTTATAAAGCATGACTTGGATACAATTCTTCCAGTTTTAAGTCAGCTCGTCAACACATCTTTGAAATCTGGCGTATTTGCTGAAAAATGGAAAATTGCCACTGTTCGTCCGCTTCTTAAGAAGGCTAATTTAGACACCCAACTTATAAACTATAGACCTGTAAGCAATTTATGTTTCATTTCAAAGTTGGTGGAGAAGGCTGCCCTGATGCATATTAATTTCCATTGTGAAAAACATCACTTGATGCCAGATTACCAGTCCGCATACCGTACCAATTACAGTTGCGAAACGGCTTTGACCAAATTAATGAACGATCTACTTTGGTCTATGGAAAGGCAAGAGGTCTCTGCGTTGTCTTGTATAGACCTAAGTGCCGCATTTGACACGGTAGACCATGAAATATTGCTCAAAGTTTTAAATGTTAAATTTGGTATAGAAGGCACCGCTCTTCTCTGGTTTCAGTCCTATTTGAAGTCACGATGCTTTAGAGTCTCTATTGAAAATATGTTCTCAACTACTCGGTATTTGGATTTTTCTGTGCCACAAGGATCATGCCTAGGCCCCTTTTTATATCTAGTTTATGCCAGTACCATGCAGGAAATGATTTCACATGATTTAACACTCTATGGCTATGCCGATGACCATGCAATTAGGGGATCGTTTAATAGTAATAATCGTAACTCTGAAATTAAATAATAAAACTGATATTGAGGACTGCATGATTAACATTAAACATTGGATGGACTCTAATCGACTAAAAATGAATGATGCAAAGACAGAATTTATTTTATTTGGTCATGATAAGCAATTAAAGAAAATGATAATAACAAATGATATTAATGTAGTTGGTACTAATAATAATAAACAAATCACATACCATTAGATATTTGGGTGCCCTGCTTGATGAAACATTGTCTCTTAGATCTCATGTTACAAAAAATGCCAAATTGCTATGTTAAACATTCAAAGACTCAAACAAATTCGCTACTCTCTCACCATTGATGTATGTAAAACACTTGTGCAATGTCTTGTTATATCTCATTTAGATTAGGCTAATGCTATTTTAATCGGTTTACCTATTTGTGAATTAAATAAGCTTCAACGAATACAAAACATTGCTGCAAAATTTATTCTCCGAAGGGACTATAGAGATAGTTCCACACAAGCCTTCAAAGATTTACATTGGTTACCCATTCGGGCTCGCATTGATTTTAAAATTGCTTCACTTATTTTTAAATGTTTGAATAATAATAACAATATCTTATAGACTTAATAAAACCTAATTTATCAAAACGTCCTGGATTGCGAATAACAATGGTATTTTTCTAGAAATTCCCTTTACGTCGAAAAAACGTTTGCCGATAGGTCTTTCAGTGTGTATGGCCCCAAATTATGGAATAATCTCCCTTTCAATGTTAGGAGCAGCGGTAATTTTGAATCTTTTAAGAAATGTCTTAAGACGCATCTTTTTACTAGAGAATTTATTTTATAATCATTTGAAATGTTATCTTGTTTCAAATTAATTGTATATACTGTTTCTGAATATTTATTTTGAATATTTTTATACTCTCAGCAATTTCAGCGTACCAATTTTAACATTTTGAACATTTTGAACTTTTTGATATCTTAAGTATTTTTATATTTTACTAGCCATAGCCATTTTTATTATCATTTTGTCTTTTAGAATTTAATTTGTATGTCATGTGAAGCGCATTCGTTACGTTGTATCTATAATGTCTGTATTGCGCTATATAAGTTATTAATAATAATAATAATAATAATAATAATAATAATAATAATAATAATAATAATAATGATAATGATAATAATATCAACAATGATAATATTAATAATAATAATAATAATAATAATAATAATAATAATAATAATAATAATAATAATAATAATAATAATAATAATAATAATAATAATAATAATAATAATAATAATAATAATAATAATAATAATAATAATAATAATAATAATAATAATAATAATAATAATAATAATAATAATAATAATAATAATAATAATAATAATAATAATAATAATAATAATAATAATAATAATAATAATAATAATAATAATAATAATAATAATAATAATAATAATAATAATAATAATAATAATAATAATAATAATAATAATAATAATAATAATAATAATAATAATAATAATAATAATAATAATAATAATATTAATATTAATGAAGGAATTAATTGATGGAGAAATGTAATTAATGGGGGGTACTTTGAAAAGGATTTTGAGGGGCGAATATGTTGGGGAAGAAATGGTGGAATGTCAGATGGGAATGATAGAAAGGGGAAGTAATGGGAGAAGATGATGATTCTGGAAGCCTTGGAAGAAAGAGTTATGATGCGTGATAATGATCGGAAAATGAGAATTATTGGGGAGGGGAAATGACAGCTCCACAATGTCCACCATGATCACTCACACCAACGGTGTAACTACCTCAAATTTTTGCGATAACAATTTAATTTTGCATTGCAAATCGCAAAGCTTCATAGCAAAGTGATGTTTGAGGTGAAGTAACAACCTGGTTTTGATTCGTTGCCGAACAAAATTTTAGCGAAAACATAAATGTGAAATCTGTTTTCGCAGAGCGCTTAGTGTTATGAGATTTAAATGAAGTTCATGGATGGCGCCCAGTCATCAGAGAAATCAGCTTGCTGCGTTGGGTATTGCAGCCTGCTCTTTATCAGGAGGAGTTTTTCTTTTTTATCTGTTGAAGAAGGTGCTAGGAGAACTTAAGTCACAGCAACTCGAAAAGAAAATTGAGGATGGTATGCATTGTTTATATGACCGGTTCCACGAAAAATTAAAAGCACTGGCACATAGTGTAAAATTAAACTATTTAAGTGACATAAGAAGTGAATGTTAAATAATAATTAAATTTATAATATAATTATCAATCATTGATTGAGCAGCTAGAGCGCGAGTATGATTTTTATTTTAGATTAGTAGCGTGCATTTCAGGAAATAAGTATTTTTTCCGTATGTGGGATTCTAGGAAAAGGAAAGGCAGTTGGGACCACAGGCGTTCCTAGCAATATGGCATCCTAGGCCTATAAACTAATCAATATAAGTACATATATATATAAATAGGTGAAAATGAAAATTCCTCTTTTTAACCACTCACGAATCTTTAATTACATTTTTTTACTCAACTCACATTTGCCGGAGACTCCTTTTTCGTTTACAGTATAAGCCACAGTATTTGTTAATTTTTTCTGTTTAAATGTACAAACCATAAAATTTGTACCTAATTAAACCTCCTGTGGTGTAGTGGTTAGTGGTTTGTCCCCTCACCTGCAAATCCCGTGTTCGAATCCCGGTGGGTCTGCAGCCAGTGAGTTCACAACTGGTTATCAAAGTCAGTGGCTGTTTTGATATAATTTTCAACACTGGATGCTTTTGAGACGTTAAACCTTGCTATGCTAAATGTCCAATGCCCTACAATTTGCTACAACTGAAGAAATGGCCACGATGAACGTCATGAAGAAGCACTCAGTACTATTTGACAAGAACAAACTGGGTATGAATTATTACTAGATGAAGATTCATGTGTTGACAAGGGGCCTGGGGAAACATTGGTTTCATCAAATTCAGACATTCAATCAAATTCATTCAATTCGGATGGAAGAGGGATTGCATGTACAAAAAATTAAAGACATTATAGTAAACATTCGAGAAGGATATGTGCTTCTTTTTTCAGGGAGTTAACAAAGGAATTTGTATACATATGGACCAGCAACATCTTGTGCTATCTTTTTTTTTTTTTAAAGTAAGGCCACAAAGATAATTTCACTTTTCATTGCTATCTAGAGATGCACAAAGGCAAACCAGTGTATGGTCATCAATGGCCACAAGGAAACATAGGGATATGATAACAGGCCATTATTAATATGACATTGATAATGTTTTCTGCGAAAGTTTTGTTAGATATACTTTCACTTGGGCCCAAGAGAATGATTGGAGAATATCTGTCATTTGTGCAGGCAGGGAAAGTACACTTTTGAGGTAAATTTGTCTCATTTGACCAAATGTTTGGATGAGTATTATGAGCTTATACCATCCTTATGCAGTTGGGACCTTGTATAAAATGCACATCAAACTCTGTGCAGTGACAAAGGTCATTAAATTTTATAATCGAATTGTATCTATTTCATTGATGTTAGAATAATTTGGGACATGCTAACAGAAGTCAAAATATAGCAAAATTAATTTCCAGTTGACAAGCCTAACAAATGGGATACTACATCTGGTTTAGGAAATCCTTTGCACTTTTGAGATATCGGCCAGTTTCTTGACAAAAGCATTTTCTTGACCCATACTTTTTAAATAAGAATAAGAACAATATTTGTGTTGTTTAGAAAAAAAAAAATTGTAATGTATCTTGTGTAAATGTTTGCAAAAACAAGATAGTTCCAAAAATATATGTTTCAAATAAAAAATTTCTCACAGGAGAATAAATTTTCCAAATTATTTTATGTAAATCATATTAGCTTAAAATGATATGATACAGATACTGCTAAGAGGCTTATACTTTAATCACATCACTGTACCTTTAAGTTGTTGGTATATAATACAACATGCCATCTCATATAAACCATTGAAATTTAATAATACCCATGTTACAACATCAGATGCCTATTTATTCAAAGTGAAATAGTATGTTCAAAGAATAAAGAAAAAAAATATTTCCTTCAGTAAAACTTCTATGTAATTCACTTTACACTGTGGCAGTTGACATAGATAGTCAACATCTTAAACTATACACTTTGTAAACTTTTGAATAAGATACCCAAGTTACTACATTTCAAGCCAGTTTCATCCAGTTGAAATCTTACTGCTCTTTTCTCCTGGGTCTAGAGATTGAGGCCTCTCTAAGCAAATTATTCCATCTCTTTCTGTCTTTTGCTACTACTGCAGCTTCTCCCCAGCTGTTCCATCCAAAACTGTTTCTCTCCTTTTTCTGCCACTCTTTTCCATGTAATCTTACATCTTTCCTTCTTTCTTCTGGTGTCCAGGTGATGGGTATTCTGGCATAGTTTTCTTTGTCCTTTCTTAATACATGTACATGGTCCAACCATCTCCATCTTCTCTTAAATATCTCCTTGCTAATCTCCACTGTGCCTGTTCTTTCATATAGTTCTTCATTGGTGACTTTCACTGGCCATCTGATTTTTAAAATTATTCTAAGGCATCTCCTTTGGAACACATCTAGTTTATTTTGGTCAGTGTCCAGGTTTGACATCCATAGAGAGTACTCAGATTACATTTGATAGAAATATTTTCAGTTTAGTTTTTATTCGGTAGATGTTTGATTTCTGTTCTAGCCCAATTCTGCATTTTATGTCTTCATCAGTGTCGCCTTCTTTGGGCAGTGTTGCACCGAGATAGACAAAGCTATCAACATCTTCAAGCTCTGCATTTGCAACTTTAATTGTTCCATCAGTTTTGTTGTTAATGCGCATGATCTTTGACTTTTTTGCATTAACCTGTTTCATGTAGTTTGCTTGTTTTGTCTTGGAGTTGTTCTTTTGTTTTAGAAATAAGTGCAATGTCATCAGCGTAGTCAAGAGTGTCTGGGGCTATAAATAAGTTCCACCGAATTCCATTTTTTGCCTTGTGTACTGGTATTTATCTCACAGTCAATAGTAAGTATACAGAGGAAACCAGACATTACACATCTTTGTTTTACCCCAGTTTTTACAGAAAACAGTCAGATAGTTTTCCATCGCTTAACACTGCACATTTGCTGCCATCATAACAGTTTTGTATAATATTTGTGTATTTCATGGGTATCCAATAATGAGCCATAATCTTCACATCATGCTTCTGTTTAGACTGTCGAATGCCTTCTGAAAGTCAATGAAGTTGAGGTATACTGTGGCTTTCCATTCCAAGCATTCTTCTATTATATTTCTAAAAGTGTAGTTCCTCTGCCACTCCTAAAGCCAGCTTGCTCATAATGAAGTTTGGTACCTATTGCGCTGCGTAGCCCCTCAATCAATATCCTTCCAAATATCTTACTCGCTGTTGATATTAAAGATATACCTCTGTAGTTGTCACAAATTGTCACGTCACCTTTCTTTGGTATAATAGTTGTAATGCTTGTTTCCCATGCATCTGGCACTTCTTCTGTAACTAAAATTTGGTTGAATTATGTAGTTAAGGTCTCCTTTGTGAAATCTATACTATCTTTCCACATTTCGATGCTTATTCCATCCACTCATGGTGCTTTCCATATTTAGCTCGACTATTCGAAGAATAGTAGAGCTATTCTACTACCCCCGGTGTCCGCGTCTAGTTAGAGTTTTGGTGTACATTCATGTGACTTGGCATAGGGGTAAAGGACATAGGTACTGATCAAATGAGCATGATTTGGGGGTTGTGTGTGCACACTAATAAGCTTATTTGCATAACAATGAAAATATTTGTTAGGTTAAAGTTTTTGGTTATAGTTTTGGTAAAAAGTTTTCATAACTTATGAATGGTGTATATTCATGTGACTTGGCATAGGGGTAGAGGACATGGGTACTGTTCAAATGAGCATGATTCAGGGGTTGTGTGCACATACTAATTAGTTTATTTGCATAACAATGAAAATATTTGTATCTATGATAGCTCTTAAATTAAAGTGGATGTGGGTTTTGTTTGCACAAATGATCATATATGTGAAGACCATTGTCTACACTTAATGGTGAGGTAAAGTGTGCAAGTGGTAGAATGATATACAATATATATCTGGTTTTCAGGTGTGATTGCACGGAGTATAGGCATGGGATGACATTTGGGACAGGTTGGAATGTGGGACAGTCTAGAATATGCATTATTAGCGGTGAGGGGATTTGTATCGCTTCCAATGTCTAGTTTGTCATACGTTATGCAATACCAGTGAGGGGATTTGTATCGTTTCCAATGTCTAATTTGTCATACGTTAAGCAATATTGTTTTGCATAATTTTGCTTTAATGTTATTGTACATTTTTCATGTTGCTTGACACATATATTTTCTTAAATTGGAAGCTGTAATACAATCCAAGATGTAGTTTTGGGAATGTATAGGGGTTGGTACAGGTTGGAAAAATTTAATGACATTCTTTCATTGCCATAAACAAGGTAGGGCCTCTCCTTTCTTTGTTGTTTAATTGATAGAACCAAAAGAGGTGTTATAGTTATAAAGACTGCTAGCTTTTACATGTTTTCTGAGTTATTGCATGGGTGAGGTAACCTTGAGCTTTATTGTCTTAAAATATCTGGGAAAACTCAAAGATATTTTGAAGCTTGTAGTAAATGTTGTGAAAATTAACAAAGCAAATGAAAATGTAAGCATATCTTTCAAAGCTCAATGAATTTGAAATCATCTGGCCCTAATACCTTACATGTATATGCTTCCCTCAATAAGCCCATTCTCTATACTAGTTTTGTCAAGCATACTGTCCTTCTGACAGTCCTTGTTCATTTTTGGCACAGTATTCTTTATTTCTTTGGCTTGGATCTCACCCATCTTGACATTAATGTCATCTTCGTTTGCCTCTATACCTTGGTTAGTTGTCTCTGGTATTTTGTATAGACCATCCATGTCTCCATGTGATGCTGCATCTTGTGTTTCTTTCGCCATATTATCTACCATCTTTCTTTTATCTGACCGGACTCTTTTCTTTACTTCTTGTCTTTCTTCTCGTATTCTGTTCTTTTTATCTATCTTATCCTTTCAGATTTTGCTTCATCTATTTGACATTTGAGATTTTTTTTGTCTTCAACAGCTCTCCATGAGTTAGCCAAAATCCATGGTGTACTTATGCCTTTCCTTTTCCCTAATACTTTCTTTGCAGCATTGATATGTGCTGTTTCAATGTTTATCCACTTTTCGTTTATACTATCATTCCTGTCTCTCCTCATATTCTTGTTCAGCTCTTTCTTGTAGTCATGTCTTACTTCTGCATATTTTAGTCTTCGACTCAAAAATGGGTCTTGATGTTTGGCTGTTTTTCTTCTCACCTCTCAGTTTAACTCTGATATTTCCAATTAGCAGATTGTAGTCTCTGTGTATATATCGGCTCCTCTTTTGGTTCTTACATCTAACAAAGACCCTCAATGTTTCCTGGATATTGTGAAATGATCAATATGGTTTCTAGTATTGCTATTTAGGGCAGTCCATGTGTACTTGTGGCTGTCTTTATTATGCTTGAACACAGTGCCTTCAATGATCAGTCCATTAACCTTACATAATTTTGCAAATCGTTCGCCATTGTCGTTTATAATTCCCAGACCTTCTTTCCCCATCACACTTTCTCTACCGCTATTAACTCCACCAGCTTTAGCATTAGCGTCTCCCATTACAATCAATATATCGTGACTTGGTACTTCACCAATAATTCTTTGAAGTTGCTCATAGCAATCATATTTCACATCCTCCTCTGCCTGTTCTGTTGGCGCATAGATCTGTATAATAAATGATTTCATAAATTTTGTCTGGACTCTTTGCTTTAATAATTTCTTCATTTATTGGATTCCAATCAATAAGGGTGTACTTCAACTCCTTAGCTATAACGATAGCTAATCCTTTTTCATGCTTATCTTCACTTTGAGAGTAAAGAATTAGCCTACCAGATTCTGTTGAAACTTTACTGAAACCCACTAATTCCGAGTATTCCTATGTCATATTTCCTCATCTCCTTTACCATGCATTGCTGCTGTTTTTCCCATTTCATATAATGTCCTTACATTCCAGCATCCAATTGTTGTCTTTGATTTGGCTTTAATTGTCAAATTCTTTAAGTAGCACTTCTGCTTCTTGCGCTTCAACCCAGAGGCTTCCTGCAAATCTTGCTGGCTTTCACCCTTACGCATCACTGTTGATCTTCAGGTACCCAGTGTAGTGATGGATCACTAGAGATCACGCAAGTAGCTTCATCTGCTAAGATCGTTTTATAAATATTTGCTTTAGAAGTTTCCGTGACAAGATATTTTTTATCCGATTGGGTTGTCAGCCGTATGCAGAATCCCAGTATAAGAGTGAGGACATCTAGGGTTTTAACGAGCTCTGTCTGCCCAGGTTTTACATCAGAGTTTTCCTTCTCCTAGAAAGGTTGTTAACTAAGACTGACGAATCCAATCTCTTCCGTTTTTTCCTGATTTTCCTTCCATACCCAGAGCTCTGCTCGTTACTTTAGCCGCAAGGCATGAGCGCAACAGTTGGTACCACGAGAAGGTAGGGGTTGAGTTGTGAGTTGGGAGGCAATTATGGACAGACAGACTGACATTAATGCTACCTGTACCTGTACATACAGCATGGAGAGTGTAGAATGGAACTTACAGACAAAGGGGGAAGGGAAAAGGTCAGACATATAGAAGATGAAATACAAAGAGGTGGAAGGGAAAATGACGAGCAAAGCTAGCTGGAGTTACGCATCAGCACACCATGACCAACCCATGTTACTACATCTCAAGCCAGTATCATCCAGTTGAAATAGTCTCCTCAAAATATAAAGAACTGAATATATCATTAAGTAGCTCTTCTCTATGATTTACTGTATACTGTGGCATTTGACAGATAATCAACATCTTAAACTAAACTTTGTAGTAAACTTTAAAAATACTGTAGCATGTATTATCTTACTACATTCAAGATAATATCATTCAGTTAAAATAATCTCTTCAAAATATAAAGAAATGAATATATTATTAAGTAGCTCTTCTCTATAATTCACTATATACTGTGGCAGTTGACAGATAATCAACATTTCAAACTACACTTTGTAGTAAACTATTAAATAAGATGTATCATGTTACTACATCTTAAGAGACAATACCATCCACTTTAAAATATAAAGCAATAAAAATAGTCTAGTTTCAAAAATAGTTAGATAGTCTCTTCAAAATCTAAAAATAAACATTCTTTAAGTAACTCTTCTTTGTAGTTCACTTTACACTGTGGCAGTTGACATAGAGATAATCACCATCAAAAACTAAAATTTGATACATGAATACCCATGTTATAATCCTAATCCATAAATTTATATAGTGCCCACTTTGCAATCTTCAGTTGCGCTTTACAAATAAAAGATCAACACAATAACAAAACAAGAATGACAGCCACGCCCCCAGCACAATGGGACCGACACATACAAAACAGGAGATACCGCTAAAATTGATTGAAAAGGTAAGTCTTCAAATGATGCTTAAAAACATTTACTGACTGAGCAACTTTAATATTATCTGGTAGGTGATTCCACCATGTCGGTCCCATTACACTGAAAGAATGACCAGCGAAAGTGTTACGTTTGGTAAATGGTACAAATAACTTTTTATATGAGGTAGTAGACCTGGTGTTCCGTCTATTATGTATATCGATTAATAGACCCTTCAAGTAATTTGGTGCCTGGTTATTTACACACTTGTACACTAACGTTAGTACCTTATGCTGGATTCTCAATTTGACTGGAAGCCAGTGTAAGATTGTTACCATGGTTACTATATACCTCATACTATATACCTCATACTATATACCTCATACTATATATCTCATGCACATAGTAATATTATCCATAGTTTAAATATTATATTCAAAACATAAAGAAATACGAAAATTCCATCTTAAACTCTTCTTTGTAATTCGAAAATGTACACTAGTAGTACAGTCATCTTATAATATTTCTAAAATTCTTTGAACTTGTTCTATTCTTTCATTGGATAAGGACATTGTAAATATTAACAAATTAAAGTTAAAAATGCAGACATTTACTTATATTCACTTCTTTGTCCCTTGCAAATGAAGAAAATTTTACTTTATTGAGGGAAATATCCTTCACAACATGCATGAATTAATTTAGTAAAAAAATTTTACTAGGTGACAATTGCTTCAGAAGAATCCATTGCTCTCTTGACTTCATATACACATTTCAAAGTTACGTGTTTGAATTGTTAACGTTAATAGTGGCTCTTTTCGAATTGAATTTTGTTTGTGTTCATCATGCGTCATCATAATCTTCACCTGGTTTATTTTGTCAAAATAATACCGAGGGGCTTCTTCATGATGTTATCATGGACATTTCTTTGGTTTGTAGAAAATTTTGGGCGTTTAATATATATATACATATGTACATACATACATACATACATACATACATACATACATACATACATACATACATACATACATACATACATACATACATACATACATACATACATACATACATACATACATATATACATACATACATACATCCATACATACATACATATATATATATATATATATATGTATGTATATATATACATACATATATATATATATATATATATATATATATATATATATATATATATATATATATATATATATATATATATATATATATATATATATATATATATATATATATATATATATATATATATATATATATATATATATATATATATATATATATATATGTATATATATATATATATATATATATATTTCTATATATATATATATATATATATATATATATATATATATATATATATATATATATATATATATATATATATATATATATATATATATATATATATATATATATATATATATATATATATATATATATATATATATATATATATATATATATATATATATATATATATATATATATATATATATATATATATATATATATATATATATATATATATATATATATAGATTAGTATATAGGTTGCCATAATGCTAGGAACGCCTGTGGTTGGGAGAATAGGCCCTTAGTAGGCCTATGTAATTTTGTCTCAAAACAATTGTTTTTATGCTGACACCTATTTTAGTTGTGGACTGATTCATAAAGTAAGATTTGTTTAGTTGTTCTATTTAAATTCTCAAACTTTTGATTTACAAGTATCTGGAGAGTGGGAAAGGAGGGGAGGGGGGGGGGGGGTGTAGGCTACTGGTCACACCAGGTTAAGCACACTTACTGAAGTGTGTGCCCTTGGGCCTTTTACAAAATCAATAAACCAATGTTTGATATACTTAAAAGAAACACAATATTTTGAAATCGATAACTTTAAATTAATTCAGGCTTAAAATTTGGGATAAATTGGCAGTTTTGGTAAGATTTGTTTCCTGTAATATAAAGTTATGCCATTATTAAAGGATTAATTAAGTGATCAAGCAAGTTTATCTTATATGAAAAATAACTTAAATAAATAGTAAATATAATGGTGAATAAACTACTTCAGATATTCAAATTGATATTTAGATGTTATATGTGTAGAAATGACTGGTGTTAAAGTCTAATATGAAAGGTTGCCACCTAATCCTCACATTCTTAACAATTGTGAATGTATATTAAAGAAATGTTTTCTAACTTTTTTTACTATTTGAATTATTTCTCTTCAGGTGGTAAATTATAATTACCCCTACTAGATTCTGTATTACTCTTTAACAATGGTTTTTGTAAATGACAGAATATCTTAAAAGAAATGTTTTCTAACTTTTTTTACTATTTGAATTATTTCTCTTCAGGTGGTAAATTATAATTACCCTTACTAGATTCTGTATTACTAACTTACCCAACATAGGCCTATCCAATGGTTTTTAAGCCACAAAATTGCTGGACAAAGTATGGCAGAATACATTAAGACTTTGAGGAATCTGAGAATGTGATGTACAGCTAGTCTTATTTCAGTCGTTTCTACACAAATGTTTCTACCAAAATATAAACTTAAATATCTCCTTAACAGAATAAGATTTTTGAACGCTTTCATCACCATTTGATTGACCCCTGAAATAATCCTTTAAAATAACTCCAAATGTTAAGGTTTTTAGATGATTTTATCAATTTTCTATGAATAACTGAAAACATTCTTGCTCAATTTTTGTGTTAAACAGAAATTTCAATCCAAGAATAAAAATGGTAATTAAAATGAAAACTACAAACACATAGTATGCTTACTTTATTCAACTTTTTTCCATTCCTAGAAATCACTAATCATCAGTTGTCAGTACTTGCCAAATCTTCAAATGTGAGCCTCAGACAGAGTGCCGAGCAGATGCTCCTGGACAGAATTCTATCGAGTAAGTATGTGTTTGTATATTAATTTTAGTTAAAAGTTAAATCCCATCAAGCCTCAAGTCGAGGGCTTATAGAGCTGGTACTTTGATCCAGTTTCCATGGTGCTTTGCAGATCCCCCTGGATGGGACACTAATCCATTGCAGGTTAACTCCCCTGCCGAAACTGGTACTCATTTCACAGGTGAGTGAATCTGAACAAATGAGATAAAGTGTCTTACTTAAGCACAAGACAGCACCTAGCATTTTTGGCTGACCCCAACTCAGCCATTCAATCTGGCCCTCCAGAACCAATCTTTGAGTCCAATCTGGCCTTCCAGACAGTCCAATATGGCCCGCCAGACAGTCCAATATGGCCCGCCAGACAGACCAATCTGGCCCGCCAGACAGTCCAATCTGGCCCTCCAGACAGTCCAATCTGGCCCGCCAGACAGTCCAATCTGGCCCGCCAGAGTGTTCAATCTGGCCTGCGAACAATTGTCATTATATATTGCAATACAGTGCATTGCATGTAAGATCAATCTGAGTGAGATTAGTAAAAATTGCAAAATACTTGTTTATTTTTTTCTTTATTTTTTTCTTTAGGCAGATCAGCTCACTAAAACATTGTTGCTTATCAAATAAAATGTTATCTTTAGTTCCGCTATAAATTGGGCTAGCGAGCTTGTCAAAGAAAGGTGGATAAGAGAACCGCTGACATCCTTCTAATCGCACACACTCTCAACTTGTTTGTATTGAGGGATTGTTTTGACAGGTTTTGTTTGTCACATGACGCTGGTCTTGCCACGCGATTGGCCTACGGCCTGAAGCTGTTGTGAAATGATGGCCCTTTAAAAAATTTAATTAAGAACTTTTGCCCTAACTTCTGGGCTACTGCACTCCCACAATCTTTTGTGTACTGTGCATAAAGGTTAACATTGAAAGTACATGTAGAGTGAAGGAATAAAGGTAACTGGGGAGTTGGGGTTGTATGTTCAAATGATATTGGATAGAGAATTCAATCATGGTTAAATTAGGTGAAAGCATTGATTTATTGGATATTCTACAGTAGTTACAGTGGGTGGGAGGGTAAGAGTGTATTTATCTTGTACCAAACCCAATAGGGAGAACAGTTATATTGTCAACTGTACTTTTAGTGTACAGTTTATCAATAGAGGGATTTTGTCATGTGACTCTAACACATCTGGAAGCCATTGTGCCAGGCAAGTGTCATTGTGTTTCATGCGTCTTCACACAGCTCAGTCACATCACACATACAACAAGCATACTGTCTGCTAACCTACCTACCAGTTCAGTTTTTTATTCAAATTTTATTGTTTTTGTTTGTGGCGGTGATTTTACTTCATATTTTCCTAATGTTTTATATATTCACCGGGTATACGATAAGTAACTTCTACAAGAACGCCATTTGATTGTTCGTTATAAGTAGACAAAGCCTACATACCTGGCATAAAGTGCTTACTGCATATCCTAGTGTTCACCGAAGGTTGAAAGACATTGCGTCGTACAGCAGAAACCTACTTCGAACGTCGATCAGATGAAAATCGAGAAAATGTCTTTTCATTCACTGGCACACATCTATTTGTGCAAACAATGGACAGCAAGATTCTGACATAATTATCTTACAAAAATATATATATATATATATATAACAACATGCAAGCGTTTTAAAGTCGAAATAAGTGTAGAGCAGATGATCATTCTCGTCCGAAAAAATGGCGATGTAAACAAAATCACGTGACCTCATGACGTCAGCTGAAATACCCTTATTGTGAGTTGTGAATGTGTACAACTTGCAGATGTATGTGATCTGGGTATCAAAAAAAAGTCAAATTTATGAATATTTTAATTTTGTGCAGAGGATGCCTTTCAGGAAGTTTTGGACGGATGCGTCAGCAACAATGAGGGGGATTTACTGAAGGCTTGCACAGTGCTGTGTGTTGTGCTAAAAAGTGGTAAGTTAAGAGCAGTGCATTGACAGGGGTTGGTTAAGAGCAGTGCATTGACAGGGGCTGGTTAAGATCAGTGCACTGACAGAGATTGGTTAAGAGCAGTGCACTGACAGGGGTTAGTTACAAGCAGTTCACTGACAGGTTGGTTAACATAAGTGCACTGACAGGGGTTGGTTAAGAGCAGTACATTAACAGGGGTTGGTTAAGAGCAGTGCATTGACAGGGGTTGGTTAAGAGCAGTGCACTGACAGGGGTTGGTTAAGAGCATTGCATTGACAGGGGCTGGTTAAGATCAGTGCACTGACAGGGGTTGGTTAAGAGCAGTGCACTGACAGGGGTTGGTTACAAGCAGTGCACTGACAGGGATTGGTTAAGATCAGTGCACTAGCAGGGGTTGGTTAACAGCAGTGCACTGACAGGGGTTGGTTAACAGCAGTGCATTGACAGGGGTTGGTTAACACCAGTGCACTGACAGGGGTTTATTAACAGCAGTGCACTGACAGGGGTTGGTTACGAGCAGTGCACTGACAGGGGTTGGTTACGAGCAGTGCACTGACAGGGGTTGGTTACGAGCAGTGCACTGACAGGGGTTGGTTAACAGCAGTGCACTGACGGGTTGGTTAAGAGCAGTGCACTGACAGGGGTTGGTTATGAGCAGTGCACTGACAGGGGTTGGTTAACAGCAGTGCACTGACAGGGGTTGGTTAAGAGCAGTGCATTGACAGGGGCTGGTTAAGATCAGTGCACTGACAGGGGTTGGTTAACAGCAGTGCACTGACAGGGGTTGGTTACAAGCAGTGCACTGACAGGGATTGGTTAAGATCAGTGCACTGACAGGGGTTGGTTAACAGCAGTGCACTGACAGGGGCTGGTTAACAGCAGTGCACTGACAGGGGTTGGTTAAGAGCAGTGCACTGACAGGGGTTTATTAACAGCAGTGCACTGACAGGGGTTGGTTACGAGCAGTGCACTGACAGGGGTTGGTTACGAGCAGTGCACTGACAGGGGTTGGTTAAGAGCAGTGCACTGACAGGGGTTGGTTACAAGCAGTGCACTGACAGGGATTGGTTAAGATCAGTGCACTAACAGGGGTTGGTTAACAGCAGTGCACTGACAGGGGTTGGTTAACAGCAGTGCATTGACAGGGGTTGGTTAACAGCAGTGCACTGACAGGGGTTGGTTACGAGCAGTGCACTGACAGGGGTTGGTTACGAGCAGTGCACTGACAGGGGTTGGTTACGAGCAGTGCACTGACAGGGGTTGGTTAACAGCAGTGCACTGATGGGTTGGTTAAGAGCAGTGCACTGACAGGGGTTGGTTATGAGCAGTGCACTGACAGGGGTTGGTTAAGAGCAGTGCATTGACAGGGGCTGGTTAAGATCAGTGCACTGACAGGGGTTGGTTAACAGCAGTGCACTGACAGGGGTTGCTTACAAGCAGTGCACTGACAGGGATTGGTTAAGATCAGTGCACTGACAGGGGTTGGTTAACAGCAGTGCACTGACAGGGGTTGGTTAAGAGCAGTGCACTGACAGGGGTTTATTAACAGCAGTGCACTGACAGAGGTTGGTTACGAGCAGTGCACTGACAGGGGTTGGTTATGAGCAGTGCACTGACAGGGGTTGGTTACGAGCAGTGCACTGACAGGGGTTGGTTAAGAGCAGTGCACTGACGGGTTGGTTAAGAGCAGTGCATTGACAGGAGTTAGTTAGGTTGCTTAAGAGCGGTGCACTGACAGGGATTGGTCTTCGGCATCACCTCTAAAAAAAGAAGGTATACAGCAAACATCAAGATTTATATGAGGATTAATGGGCTGTTATTTAAGATACTTGGGCTGTCATGACATCAATAAATGGGATGTTGATTATCATGGACAGAAATATGGAGGGAGAACAGGTAGCTTAGTCAACTGTAATGCTGGAGGTCCTGGGTTCAAGGCCTGGTCAGGTCTAACCCAATTTTCCACAGCTATGCAGACAGATTCGCCAAACATCCTAGCAGGAGCATTTTTGTCTGCAGCTCCTACACCTCATTCAGTTGTTGAGAGAAGTGACAATGGTTGAATGACGCACACCGTCCTTTGGAGGAGACATTAAGCTGTTGGTCCTGACGGCAGAATAGTCACCCCTGCCTGGTTCTCTAAACACTATTCGAGAAGAGAAGCACAGGGTTCATTCACTTCCTGTCCTGGCCTAGTCAAGTCCAAAGTTTATGTGCAGCCGGGGCTCTTGACTGGCGCACAATGAGAAGATGTAGAATTGTGATATTAGGTATTATAAGATGACGATACGATACAAATATCAAGCTATATCACCATATCGTGATAATCAATATTGGAAAACTGCTTAGGTATTCATGCAGTTCTCATTTATATTATAAAACATAAAAGCTAAGGAACAGAAGCGTAAATGATCTCAGATATACTGCAAATATTACTTAAATTTTCATTCATTTGAAATGTTTCTGAAATTGTTTTACAAATTCTTGCTTTAATATGCAGTTTACATATGAAACTGATATATCACAATGTATTGGTCAGGGAATTTTTTATAACATAGAAAAACATTGATATCGTGATAATCGACACATCGTGACAGTCTTTAAAATCCATAAATATTGTAAGTCAGTATCTTCTGTAAACAGGCATTTAACAAACACGAAATCACAAATTTTTATTTTCACTTATCTTTTAATAATTGATCATAAAATTTCTATGGAGTATTTGCATTGTTATGGCCCATGCATTAAATCCTGTTAATGCACGACCATGATTATTTGGTTTGTTCCATTTTCAAAACAGGTAATTTTTGTAATAAAGTAATACAATTTATGTAAACTTTTCTTGTTTTTCATTCTTTTTTAATTGTTTTTTATGCATTTTAAATAATCTTAGCACGAAACGTTTATAAAAAAATTGAATGTTTTGGCATCGTGTTTATATGTATATTTAATGCACAGTCCAAAGGACTTTGCACTCGCGAATGACCCTCCTAAAGTTGGACCATTTCACTAGTGTCAAAGACCTTTGCCCCGTGCGTTAAATACGCATATAAACACTCTATCTCAACATTAATTTTTAAATACAAATCAGTCTCATGACTGAGCATGTCTAGATATTGGCCTCGGATTCATAGTCATTGATTAAATGTAATTTATTATATACAGTACAAGTAGTTGTATTGGTAGCATTTTAATAGAAGTTTAAACTGCACACATATTTTTTTCACTATGTTAAAAGAAATATTGGTTGAATTTCTCTGTTCCTGTTTTTATCACTGTTGTTCTGTCTCTCTAGTAGTTTTTTTCAATACAAATGTACGGGAGATTGTAAAGGAATAGCGATAGGTTAAATGACAGGTATTTTAGTCAATATACTGATTAGACTTTATGATATTTTGTGATTATTTTTGACTTTCTTTTTGTCAGTAAATTTCACCGTCCCATTTTCAACGAAGAAGGTGGTCTACGTCATAACTCAGTGTCTCATCAGATCAATGGACAGGGAGAGGTACTTTACCACCCACTGTGATGACCCGTGCTATTCTGACCGAGTACAGAGAATGGCTTTGGCTACCCTCTGTGATTTCTTGTCAGATTCAGGTATAACATAAATAATAACATATATTTGTAATACATCCCTTTCAACTGAATCGTCAGGAGTGCAGAACGAGTAAAACATTACAGTGTATTAATATGTAAAACTAAGAACAAACAAGCTAATATACACTTGAAATACAGAGGATCAAATACAGAGCAATAAAAAGTACATGGAATTAAAAAAATACAGGGGATTAAATACAGAGCGATAGAAAAGTACATGGAATTAAAAAAATACAGGGGATAAAATACAGAGCAATAGAAAAGTACATGGAATTAAAAAATACAGGAGGATAAAATACAGAGTGATAGAAAAGTACATGGGATCAAAAAATACAGAGGGATAAAATACAGAGCGATTAAAAAGTACATGGGATCAGAAAATACAAGGGGATCAAATGCAGAGGAATAGAAAAGTACATGGGATCAAAAAAATACAAGGGGATAAAATGCAGAGGGATGAAATACAGTGTGATTGAAAAATACAGAAGTTTAAAAAAAAAACAGGGGGATAAAATACAGAGGGATAAAAGCATGAGTAAAACAGACCTTAAAATACACTTGAAGATTAAAAGAATAGATAAGTTTTGGAGTGGGATTTGAAAAGCATCAAAGAGTTGAATGATTGTAACTGGCGGCACGGTAAATTATTCCACAATTTACCAGCGGAAACAGAGTAAGATCTGTCACCGACCAATTTTAAAAGAGATTTTGGCACAAGCAGAATTAGGGCATTTGACATGTCTGGTAAAACAAATTGGATGTTGATGCAAGTAGGATGGGTCTAAATTATGCACAGATTTAAGGACAAATAGGAGAATTTTGAAGTGAATTTTTTCCTAGATGGGTATCTAATGGAGATTAAACGGGATAGGTGAAATATGATCAAATTTGTTGCATGAGGATAGCAGCATGGTATACATTCAGCAAATTGCCAATAGTTCAGAAAATTCTACTTCTCCCATATTGTAGACCTTTCCTCCAAAACTGTATCGGTATGATTGGTATGTGAGTAACTATGTGAGCTGATTTGACATTCATTTTATTTCTTACAGATTTTGGGGACCAATTTTCAGTTTGATCTCATCTGTGACCAACCTTTCATCGGTCACAGACATAAACAATTTGAATGGCCTGCTCAGGGAGATATATGACACCCCCACAAGTCCCTCCACATTACATTCCTACATACCTCATTCAACATATTAAGTGCGCCTGCTCTAATAAGTGCCCACCCAACAGTTTTTGACTAATAACATAATTCATTTGATTAATTTGAAGACTTAAAATACTCAACTTTTGTTACATTCTTTGCTTATGTTACATGTGACAATCTGGTCCACAGAGTATCTTATTCATCTTTTTTCAATTCCTTCAAACAAACAGTTATGCTTAGATGGGTATAGACCAGCCTGGGTCTAATTCTTCGGGGATAACAGTGCTTTGTCCCCCCACTTTCTGACAAAATTTCAAAAATTAAACATAAGGTACCCCATACTTTTTGGAGGAAACGTATGGCCCCACGTGCCCCTCCCCCAACCCCAACTTTGTGGTGGAGTGTTACGGCTCTGGTGTTGGCATGGATATGTGCAAATATGATTGAATGGGTGTAGGTGTACTGTCTACACTGGAATTATGAACATTTGTGCAAATAGTAGGCTGGGTGGATGGGTACTTGCACTAGTTAAATGAACAAACACGCTATGCGATGGCGACACATTCTAATTTTCATGCAGTCTCAGCATGTGTTGGCCAGAGCATTAAATATATGCTTGCTATGGGCCAGCCCCCACCCCCTCCACCACACATCGGCAAATTTCTACACTTTTATCAGACCAAAAATTACTAGGGACCCATTTTCCATTCTTTTTTTTAATTTACAGCTTAAAAAATGCAACTTATTTTGGTCAAAAATACTGTAAAATAAAACAATTTTATACCAAAATCTACGAAAAATTGGAAAATGTATATATCATCAATCTTGAAATTGCCGGATTTAGACTTCCCTGCAGGACCCACATTAACGTAGTGTCGTATATTCGCCTTTAACCATTGCAAATTTATTGTTTCATACTCCTTTAAGGCGGTATCAGTCACAAAAAGATTGATTTCTTATGGTAAATGTTAACTTAAGTCTTGTTTCAAAGCCGAGCCAAATTAGGTCATTGAACAATAGAATGTTTATCACCCAGTTCCTAGAAACCTTGCACCTGGTTTATCTCATTTAAACTAGTTTTCTGATTGGTTCAAGTTAAACCCCATAGACTCGGTGGTTAAAGTCACGATGTAAATTTTCCATTGATTATTCATTGTGCATGCTTTACAATGATCGCTTTATTATCAAGTAGGCGTGTTTTCTATGAGTCTCAGTTAGGAGTTTGATTGAGCGCTCACTCAGGTAACGTCTAAGACATGATCAGTTGGCTTGAAGAATTAGTTTGAAGAGTTGGTTTTAAGAAGTAACAGAATAAAGGTTTGTTACTGAAGGACTTTGTTAGAATATTGCGAAATTTCCTGATCTTATCGGAGAGAATCAAGAAGCTAAGAGAATGTATGTTTACTGTATGAACCGTTTTACCAATGTTTATCAGAAGTTTTTTTTCATCTCAAGTAATAATGTTGACTTGTTAATATACTGCTTACGCGAAAAAACTATGGAGATTTTGTAAATTTTCGGAGTGGACTTTTTTATGCCGGGAAAACCAAAATCTGACGTTAGGCACTCCATGAGTGAAAATTGGGGTATTTTGCTTGATGTCTGTGCTACTTTTTTCAATCTGTCAATAAAAAAGATCAATTTTAATAAGGGGACTTAAAATATATTTTAGTACTTCAAAAAACACTTTCTTATCTCTGTAATGGGCGCTTTTTAAACTTTACAAAGGAAGATGTAGAAGGGCACATCAGTTTATGTCATGACAATGGCCCGGGTCCAAATAGTAAATTTTGCTCTGCATGACCCTTTTCACAGATGCCCCACTTGTGAAATTTGAGGTGACTCGCAGACTCTAGAAAGGCCCTAATTAAAAGAATTTTTGATTCCAATGCAATAGCAGCAGGAACCTATGTGGTCATGATAGCATGTGGGTGTGTGTACATGTGTGTGTGTTTGTGACGGCTTGCTTGTAAACGATATCTAGCTCGCGATATCTCTAGAATGAAACACATGGATTCATGTCACATGTGGTACACAGCCCATGGTTCATAGATGTGCCCTATTGTTTTTGATGGTGATGTCATTTATATCAATGAGTAGGTACTGTAGGACTTAATGTAGAAATTTTGAAATGTTCATATTTTAACAACCAAGTGTCTGTTTTGTTTCGTATTTGGTGTAATTATGATAATATCTGGTGTGTACATGTTCATGATGTAAAAACGTTGAATTTCTTTAATATGCATGGGCAGGGTTTAATACGATTTTGCTGAAAAGAGCTTGTAAACACAGTATCTCAAGAATGGTGAACTGGATTCATGTCATATGTGGTTTACAGATAGCCCATGGTTGATAGATGTGCCCTATTGGTTTTGATGATGATGTCATGCATATTAATGAGTAATCAGGGCTTAAAGTGAAAATCTAGAAATGTTTATTTTTAACAACCACTTGTTTTTTCTTTTGTTATTTCATGTTTGGTATAATTGTAATGTTAGCTGGTGTGTACATGTTCATGATGTAAAAAGGTTGAATTTCGTTGATATACATAGTGAGCAGGGCTTAATATGATTTTGAAGAACAGTAAACTAGAATAATGTATTATGTGGTACACAGATAGCCTATGGTCTGTAGATGTGGCTATTGTTTTTGGTGGTGATATCATGCATATTAATGAGTAGGCATGGCATAATGTAAAAACCTTGAAATGCCCTTATTTTGACAATCACATGTCTGTTGTGTTTAATATTTGTTATAATTATGATGTTAGCTAGTGTGTATATTTTCATGGTATAAAATGTTTAATTTCATTAGTATGCATAGTGGGCAGGGTTTGATACGATTTTGTAATCAAAAAGCACAAGTAAACATGATATCTCAAAAACTATGAACTGGATTCACATCATGTGTGGTACACAGATGGTCTGCAGATGTAATCTAATGATTGTGGTGGTGATTCATGCATATTAATAAGTGGGCAGGGCTTAAAGTGAAAATTTGGAAAAAGTAGTACTGAGGAACTGTATGTCCGTTTTGCATCATACTGGGCAAGAACACTTTTTCAACTTTTCAGAGAAGTGTGGGGGGCACATGCCCCCAGTTCCACCACATATGCCTGTAGTATGAAATTATACGATTTTGATACTCGCAGAATGAAAGAAGTCAAGTTTAATAACTGCACTATCTAGTATTTAGTGAAATATTGTAAAAATGGACCCCTTTATCTTTCCTCAACAAACTTGCTCAATATAACACCCCCACAGACAAATGCCATCATCATGACTTACTTCTAAATTTTGTTGAGCTACTACATCATTGATGTTCTGGTTGTGTTAGTTATTGTAGGGCTATTTTATAACCAGTTCACATATATCTATAGTGCAGCTCAAATAACACCCTGTATGCCAAGAGGAAGAGGGGGGGCACTTCCATATGTGAAATATATACGTGCCGATCGAGCAGTTGCCTTTTTCCAGAATTTTTGTAGTGCAAGTATCAAAAATGCAATATCTCATACTGCTGGTCCCAAAAAAATTGCATATTTTCATACTCGTGAAGCAATATCTTTCCTTAGGAGACATGACCTGTCAATCATTTACAATTAATGCACACATCACCTCAGGCATATGATACACAGCTATTTCTATCACTAGTTTGAAAACAAATTTCTCCCACTTTGACACCCAAGACGGATGAGTGATTTCAATCACAAAAGTGCCTTGATTATTCAGCACTGGCTTTTTAAAATCTTACACACACAAATAACCTTAGGCTACTTGGCTGTGGTGTGCATGGTAATGGCAGATAAACAATCATTCTTTGGAGTGGAAACACAATGCACTGAACAGGAAGTCGGATTGGTAATTGTCATACCTGAGTTTTCAGTATTAACTCAGTTGTTGGGTGTGGGTAGGCTTAAAGAGAAACTTTTCAGCATGAGCAGGTTTTATAAATCACCTATTTTTATACTGCAGGTATCAAAATCACTTATTTCCATACTGCAGGTATCAAAATCACTTACTTTCATACTGCAGGTATCAAAAATCACTTATTTTCATACTGCAGGTATCAAAATCATAAACTGTCATACTGCTGTTTCAATTTTTTTTTATCATACTGCAGTCCAATTTTAAAATTCTGGGTGGCACATACCTACCACTTTAGTATGGAAGTTCCCCCCCCCCCCAACCCCAGTGCCTGTACAGAAAGAAACTCTGGGCCTAAAAAGTGGTCCAATTTTATTTTCATAAGTGCCCCAGACGCTTACTACGTCGAATACGGTATGTTGTTTTCCTTGCCATCCTTCCTAAAAAATGATAGGATTGTGAATCAGTTTGAAGAGGGCCACAACAAATACTAGGGGACACAATCAAACTCTTTTATTGTGTTTTTTTTTTTTTTTAGGGAGGTGGGTGTTCAACATATCTGAAAGAAACTAAATGATTACAATTTTTCCCGAAATGATAATAGAGTCACCTTATCTTGAAAGACAATGTTTAGGGAAAATGTTTTTAGGCGGCATAAACCATTAAAAGTATTTTCACAACAGATATAATTTTTCATTTAATTCAGTCTCTGTGTTTAAATTTTTTTTTAAATAATAATATGTTCCTCACTTACACGAGTTTTTTTCTTAATATTGTAGTATCCAGAAAGAATCATTTGATACAGACATGTCCAGATATAATCCCATCATGCATCAAGCTCAGCAAAGACAGCACGAGCAAGGAGGTCACCCGATACAGTGTCCTTCTCTTGTTCCAGATCTCTGGTCTTGGTAAGAACACTATCGCTTTTCTCTCTCTTGTGTCTCCTTTTTGGTTTCGATGCAAAAGCATCAGGAACCTATGCGGTAGCATCAGGAACCTATGCAGTAGCACCAGGAACCTATGCAGTAGCATCAGGAACCTATGCGGTAGCATCAGGAACCTATGCGGTCATGATGGCATTTGTGGGTGTGTATGTATGTGTATGTATGTGTGTAATGGCAAGCTCGTACTGTAAGTGCGATATCTCAAGAACAATACGCTAGATTCATATCATATTTGTTACACATATAGCCCATGGTCCATAGATGTGCCCTATTGTTTTTGCTGGTAATGACATGCATATTAATTAGTAGGCAGGGCCTAATGTGAAAACCTTGAAATGTTCATATTTTAACAAACGCAAGTCTCTTTTGTTTCACATTTGGCATGATTAAACAGTGCAATGTGTTAAGAGCAACATGACTTCTATTCTATTCTATTATCTCAAACTATTTATTCCGATACACTTTACCTTGCACTTTCCACCTTACTTTTGTTTTGCTTCTTCATTTTCCGGGATTCTCTCTCTGTGGATGGGTGTCTGCTTCGGTGAGACTGTTCTTTTATTTTCCCTCCCGTTGTAACCAGACTTTCACGCCCTTATCGATACCTGTCCAGTGGTTCTTCTATAGTAGTTCCGCGATTTTATTTTCTAGTTGCCTCTGGTCTCTCGGCCCGTATTTTTTTTCTCCATCATGACAAAATGCTTCTGCCTTGACCCTCCCTCCCCTACCCGTGACCCACCTGCTACCTCCATTGACCATTCTTCAGCTCCAGTCCCCAGAATTTTCATCCTTCAGGCAACCAATAAACCAGACACTTTCAAAAGAGTTTCCCCTTTCCTCATACACAAGGCGCTCCACGGCCTTGTCGGTACCCTCCCAAGGTTTCTACCCTCAGATCCGGCAATCTCCTGGTGCATTGCGCCAGGGACACTCAAGCCACCACCCTCCTCACCACCAAAACCCTAGCTAATACTGGTATTGACATTACAGTCACCCCCCACTGAACTTCAGCAAAGGCTTTATCAGAACCAGAGACCTTGCCTACTTGACCGATGAAGACCTTGTTGAAGAACTTGCCTGCCAACACATTACTGAAGCCTTTCATTTTGTCCTTAAGAAAGATGGTGCCGAAACACCCACCAATACCATCTTCCTGACTTGCCACACCAACTCTCCCCTCTCACATCACATCCAGCTACCTGAGAATGCCAGTCACCGCTTACATTCCTAACCTTCTCCATTGTCATAAGTGTTAGGGGTATGGTCATGGGAAGAACTCCTGTCGCAGCCAAGTGCACTGTGGCAACTGTGGAGCCCCAGACCATGACAGCGCCTCCTGCACCAACACTCCACTCTGCACCAACTGTGACGGTATTCAAAAGTCAACCATCCCTCCTTCTCAAAAGACTGCCCCATCTGGCTTCAGGAAAAGCAGATAACCAAGCTGAAAACCCTTAATCCAAGTATCACTTACCCGGAGGCCAGGAAGCAATTCCTTGCTTCCCTCCACACCAAACCTTTCTACTAGAACGCAGTCTCCTCAAACACCAACACCGCCCCCCCCTAACACAACTAAAACTTGACTCACATGCCCAAACCAACCTCACCTGACTGTTCTTACCCAGTCCTAAGTCCATCACCATTGCCAACAACCTAACCACACCCATTACCCAAACCACCTCCACCACCACTTCTCTCCCCAACCTTCCTTCCTTTTCTAAGACCCCCACCGTCCCCTATCCCAACACCTCTAATGCCATCAAACTCAATCCAACTTGGCCAACAAACATCAAATTAACCAACAAACAACCAATCAACAAACAGCCCTTCATCCAAACCCACACTTATGACACGGAAGAGAACATGGATTGTTTGATTACCGAACATACTTCTCATCCAACTTTCAAAAACATCTGCTCCCAAAGAAATAAGGACAGATCCAAAGAAAAAACAAGCCAAACAGATCTTTCTTCAGATAACCCCCTGCCTCCTTATGGCGTACAACACAAATAATTACAATAACACCCACAACATTATACAATGGAACATCAGAAGCCTTAAGGCCAATTCGGAAGAAATTGACCTACTGGCTACAACCTTCAAACCAGGTCATCTTCTGCCTACAAGAAACCTTCTTGAAAACCACTGACCATTATTCCCTCAATAACTTTGCTTGCTATCATAAACATCAAGTGGATGTGGACAGGGCCTGTGGGGGCACCTCCATTCTCGTTAGAGACGATATCCCACACAGCCCTGTTCATGTGAACACCGACCTTCAGGCCATCTGTATGTCTACCTCCCTCCACAAAACCTTCACTCTTTGCAATATTATCTCCCCCAAAGCCAACGTTCAGCCAACCAGCCTTAACAACCTCATCTCTCAGCTCCCCTCCCCTTTCATCCTTCTTGGTGACTTCAATGCCCACAACCCCTTGTGGGGCTCCAATACCACCACCCCCAGAGGCAAGCTCGTCTAAAACACTCGTCGACAGCACAGCCTCTCCTTGCTCAACACTAACTTCCCGACCTACCGTCACTCTGCCTCAGGTTTCCTCACCTGTATTGACCTGTCTATCTGTTCCCCCAACCTCCTTAATTTTAGCTGGAAAGTCACTGCTGATCTCTGTGGTAATGACCATTAACCTCTTCTTATTCGCTCCAACTTTCAAACCCTCACAGCCCACACCCCCAATTAGAACCTCAAAGAGGCTGACTGGCCCCTTTTCGAAACACTCTGCGACTCTCACCTCTCCCTCATCTCTCAAGGGTGAGGATCCCATGTCAAACTTCAGTAACATCTTTATCACTATCGCCACCTGCTCCATTTTCAAACCCCCTAACCACCCAACCCCCCAACCCCTGGTTCACCGATGACTGCAAAACCACCATCAAAAACAGAAAAAGGGCCTTCAGGAACTTCAAAACTAACCCGACCACCCACAACCTCAACCTCTTTCACATCAGCTGTGCCAAAGCAAGGCACACTATCAAGAACAGTAAAACCAACACTTGAAACAACTTCATCTCTTCTCTCACCACCAACACCCCTACTAAGAAGATTTGGAGAATGGTTAACAGCTTTCACGGCAGGATGGGCAAGTCTCCCATCTCTCCTGGAATGGTAACCTTCTTACCGCGAAGAAGGACATTGTTAACTACCTTGCCACCTCTTTCAGCAACATCTCGTCCTCGGCCAACTACCCCAATGCTTTCAAAGCCAAAAAAAGCTCGGGATGAAGCTCGGAATATCACCAAGAGCTACAACATCCCTCTCACCCTTTCTGAATTAAACCAAGCCATTTATGATGGCTGGCTGCACCTCCAAGGGCCCAGATAACATCCCCTACCAGTTCCTGAAACACCTCCCCAACAAGGCCACCACTACCCTACTCACCATCCTCAACCACATTTGGTCCTCACACTCCTTTCCCCCTATCTGAAGGACAGCTATCATCACCCCCATCCCCAAACCGGGGAAGGACAGTACCGAACCCTCCAGCTACCTGCCCATCACCCTCACTTGCTGTCTCTTTAAAATTATGGAAAGGATTATTAACCAGAAACTAAACTGGTTCCTTGAGACCAACAGAATCCTCTCCCCTCACCAAAGCGGGTTCCGGAAATGTCACAATACCCTGGACCAGTTAATTGCGCTCAACACCGCTATCCAGGAATCCTTTGCAAAAAAGAAACACCTCATTGCTATTTTTTTTGACCTCAAGAAAGCTTTTGACACTGTTTGGAAATACGGCATTACCCGCAAACTTCACAACATCAGCCTCAGAGGCCACCCCCTATCTTTATTCAAAACTTCCTCTCATCCAGGCAGTTCCAAGTTTGTATTAGCCACATCCTCTCCAACCCCTACCCCCAAGAAGAGGGCGTTCTCCAGGGCAGCATCCTCTCCCCCACTCTCTTCAACCTGAGCATTAACAACATCGTGGACAACCTTGGCCCCAACATCAAATGTGCCCTCTACGTGGACGACTTCACCATCTTCTACTCCTCCCCTAGCTTTCCTCTTGTCAAAAATAGGCTCCAAACCAGCCTCAAGCGGCTGCAAGACTGGTGCAACAATAACAGTTTTAAATTCTCCAAAGACAAGACCGTCTGCATGCACTTCTGTCATTTCAACAACCTCCACCCCAACCTGAACCTCTTTAATCATATATATGTGAGACCATCTTATATACTTCAATCATATCATAAGTTAATGTTGGTAGATTCAGATTATTAAGCCTGTCAGGATATGGCAGATTACGCAAATGTGGGATAAGTTTGGTGGCTCTCCTTTGATTATTTTCGATCAACTCAATGTATTTTTTCTTTGTTGGGTGCCAGACACAGTTTGAAAATTCCAGATGAGGTCTTACAAATGCCTTGTAGAGTTGGACTAGAGAGGTTTTGTCCTTTAATCATTTTATAATGTATCTTTAACTTGTTAATTATGTATTTTAACTTATTAAATCACCTATTAATTTGTTCTTCTAGTTTTGATTCTCATTTTCTTAGCATTTGTATCATATTTTAGAATATTTTTGCTGTATCTGATTTATAATCTTTTTAAGTTGTTTGGTATATATTACATATATTGTGAAGTGCATTGGTACTCTTTTGTGATATTGCGCTATATAAATACTTTATTATTATATTATTACTTTTTTTCTCATTCACCAGGTTCTACAGCAGAGGTCAATAAACACAATGCTCTGAAGGTCCTCTCAGAAAAGGTCATCTGTTTCCATGGTGATACCATCATGCAAAGAATTTGTTTGCAGACCGTTGTTATCTTGTTAGAGTCTTCGGAAGGTAAGGTTTTGTAGTAAAATCATTTTCTACCAGTGTTATCAGAACAATGCGAAAACTCATACATATTAGATGACTACATCATGATGCATTGATCATGAAATTATTTGGTGATGTACTCAGGGGCATAAATACTGGGGGTGTCAACCCCCACTCCCCTTTCTCCTCCCTCTTAATTTTTGAGACTTCTCAGTAAAATTTGAGATTAGTCGGTAAAACTAAAGATGTAGAATATACGAACAAAACAGTTTAGAGGCAAGTTGCGAATTGATTAACCTATTTTGATCATTAGTTGATTGTCGGTAAATCTGATATTTTACACACCCCAGTCAAATCTGTCGACTAAGGCGCATGAATGTACTATTCTCAGATATTAAAATTAAGAATTAAATGGGAATAGCTTAGAAAATGTTTTTGACTTTGTTTTTTTACAGATTCAAAGGCAGCCTGTGAAGCCATAGCAACTAAGCAGTTGCTCATTCCAACTGCTGCCTCGTGTATTTCAGAGGACATTGAGCTAAGTTTGTGGTCTCTTGCACTGCTCCAAGATTTAGTCGTTCGTGGTATGTCACTTTAATTAATCAATCAATGATATTCGTAGAGCTTCAAAATCAAAAACAAAAGAGACCTCCATGGCAGTGCGGTAAAGCTTCAGCTTTCTAATCTAGCGTCCCAGTTCAATTTTAGGTGGGTCTCCAACCAGTCCTCTACGACTAGTTAATAAAATGACTGGGCGTCTTGACGTAAATACTCCAATGGAGGTCTGTTGGGATGTTATAAACCTTGGTAAACCAACCAACCAATCATAGTTTGTTCTAAGGGACTTACATAACATAATATAACATAACAAGATGACAGGCTAAGAAGGGTTAGTCACCCCATGAAAAGTCAAAACTAACACCCACCATTCACAACCTATCCTGTGTCGACAATGTCCACATTACCTGCCTTAGAATAGGTCACACTCACCTCACTCCCACCTCCTTATTGGCTCCCCCCCACCCCTCTGCAACAATTGCTACTGCACCTCACAATCCATCACATTCTCCTTGCTTGCTCCCTTTTCAACCTTCCTAGAGCTTCCCTCACTGCCCACAACTCAATAGCCGAGCTCTTCCATAAAAACCCTCTGGATAAAATTATCTCCTTTCTTCATCATGCTTTCCTCTACAACCATATTTAATCACCCAAATACCTCCTCTCTCGATCCCAGCTTTCTGGCTTTTAGTTCTTGTATTTCTCTCAATCTCCCCCTGTTTACTCTCCTTCATACCTCTGAAATGATCTAACCTCTCAGGCACAATTTGACCTTTGCTGTTGTGGTGCCGTTAAACTCTCATCAAACAAACAAACAAAAGAAAGATACAGAAAAAATTAAAGATGCACAGAGTTTGTAAAGAACTTATCAATGTTGACTTTGAAATTGTGAACAGTATTGGAGCTAACCACCCACACAGGCAAACCATTCTACTCATTAACAATTCTTTTTAAAAGCCAAACGCAGAATATCAATCCGTTAGACCTCTTTAGTCAACTCCTGTTACCATGTGTCACATGAGGAATCTTTAATTGAGTCTTGAAAGTATAAAGGGTAGGGTCATTTCTAATGTAGCTTACCAAAAGATCTGTCGACACAATAAATTCTGGGTATAGCATGTTTATAGAGGTGCTGTGGCATAGTGGTTAAGAAGTCATGCTCGTATTCGAGAGGTACCGAGTTCGATTCCCATTGTGAGTGCTGCATTGTGTCCTTGAGCAAGACACATTACTCTACTTGCTTCAGTCCACTCAGCAGTGAAAGTGAGTACCAGCACTGCTGGGGAGTTAATCTGCGATGGACTGGTGTCCCGTCCAGAGGGAGTCATGTACTCTCATCCGCTTGCACCATGGAAACCCGGGATAAGCACAGGATCTATGAGCCTTAAGGCACAATGGAATTAGCTGATTGCACGTTGGGATAAAAATACAGATTTGAGGTGTCTTGGAGTAGGTAGGGCTCTATGTAAATCAGAACTGTAGCGGGGAGCATGTTTATTATGTGGACTTGTGTATAAACTTCATTCTTGATTTGGAATTTTTAAAGTACGAAGTCATGTGTTCCTGAACAAAGTTTCTCTGTGAAGAAAATATGTTGATAAATCAGTTGCCATTGCTTAACTTTAATATATCAGTTTATTTTACTCCTCTTTTGCTATGATATTTGTAGTCTATATATAGGAACAATTATATCCTTCCAAAGTTTAAGATATTTATTATCACATTGCTTTAATAATGAGTAAATCACAAATAATTGAAAGTATTTTTATCACAACTCCCTATCAGTTTGATATTAAGCGTGTTTCTCTCATTTGTGATAGATGTTGGTCTAGATGAGCTAACGACAATGCCGTTCCTCGTCAGAAATTTCCAGAAGATTATGACCAGCAGAGACAAATCTTTTCAAAGTTTTGTCCTGAGGATTATAACTGCTTTGTGCCAGAAAAGAAGTGAGCATTTCAGTATACTTTGTTTGAGTGAGATGTAAATTACATAAAACAGACATCGCTAAGGGAATTATTAACTTGCCTTCCTTAGAATTAATTGCAAATTAATCAAAATTTCACAAATTTCTGTCAGAATTGGTGCTGTTTTCAGTACCTGCCCATTAGGTTGTGTTGATCCCTGGTTTCATTGGCACAAGCAGATGGGAGCAAGCTGGTACTCATTTCACTGCTGAGTCACCATGGAGCAATCAGAAATGAAGAATCTTGCTTAAAATGTGGTACCCGAATGGGAATCAAACCTAGTAACGTTGGAGTATGATTCTGATGCTGTACCATGTTTCCCTAATTAATCATATTTCCCAGATCGACCATGTTTCCTTGATCGACCATGTTTCCCTGATCGACCATATTTCCCTGCTCCATCCATGTTTCTCTGATCAACCAAGCTTCCTTCCTCCATCCATGTTTCCTTGATCGACCAAGCTTCCCTGCTACATCCATGTTTCCCTGATCGACCAAGCTTCCCTGCTCCATCCATGTTTCCCTGATCGACGAAGCTTTCCTGCTCCATCCGTGTTTCCCTGATTGACCAAGCTTCCCTGCTCCATTCACGTTTCCCTGATCGACCAAGCTTCCCTGCTCCATTCATGTTTCCCTGATCGACCGAGATATCCTGCTCCATCCATGTTTCCCTGATTGAACAAGCTTCCCTGATTGGCCAAGTTTTCCTGATCGACGAAGCTTTCCTGATAAGTCAAGTTTCCCTGTTGGACCAAGCTTCCCAGATTGGCCAAGCTTCCCTCATTGACCAAGCTTTTCTGCTCCATTCATGTTTCCCTGATCGACCATGCTTCCCTGCTCCATCCATATATCTCTGATGGACCAAGTTTCCATGCTCCATCCTTGTTTCCCTGATTGACTAAGCCTCCCTGCTTCATCCATGTTTCCCTGATCGACCGAGCTGCCCTGCTCCATCCATATTTCCTTGATTCACCAAGCTTTCCTGCTCCATTCATGTTTCCCTGATTGACCAAACTTCCCTGTTCCATCCATGTTTCCCTTATTGACCAAGCTTCCCTGCTCCAACAATGTTTCCCTGATTGACCAAGCTTTTCTGATTCACCAAGCTTTCCTGATCCACCAAGCTTCTCTGATCCACCAAGCTTCCCTCATTGACCAAGCTTAACCCTGATTGACCAAGCTTATCTGATTGACAAGCTTCCCTGATCAACCAAGCTTAACCTTGATCGACCAAGCTTCCCTGATCCGCCAACCTTCCCTGACCCACCAAGCTTCCCCGATCCACCAAGCTTCGCTGATCCACCAAACTTCCCTGATCCACCAAGCTTCCCTGATCCACCAAGCTTCTCTGATCCACCTAGCTTCCTTGTTCCATCCTATATATTGAATATAATTGATATTTCATTGTTCACATTGTTCTCTTTCTTTGTTTTAGGTTCTTTCATTTCAAGTATCATGAAAGCTGAACCATTGATAAAACAGCTGCCAAAATGCCTGGCATCTAATAGTCCAATGATCACCAAGTACTGCCTGGGATTCATCAGTGTTCTTGCCAAGACAGGTAAATGACCTCTCATTAGCTCAGGCATGAGCTTTCAGGGAATTCATAGAGAATGCCATGGTTTTTAATCTCCTCTGCAAAAATATTACCTCTCACAAAACAATGCATGATGAGATTAGTAATTAAATGTAAATGATAACAGTCTGTATTTATACAACCATGCTTAATTTTGTTTGTACAAAGAATAAAGTTTTTTTTTCACAGGTAAATCTTTCATATAAAAACATAAAGTATTACATTTTGTTCTTCTTTAAAAGGCACTAAAGTTTTGGAGAAACTTCTAGACATCACAGAAGACAAAATTATATCAAGTTTTCATGAGATAGAGAGTGTTGAGAAGGAGATCCTACAGGCCATGGCGGACACTCTCACGTATTTTGTTCTTGCTGGTAAGTGTACCCTACAGACAGAGCTGGAAAAAAATTATACGGTTACGGCGGCTATAACCGTGGAAAAATTTGAATTCACAGTAAAAATATTTTTTTCTTTAAAGATTTCTTGAGTAAGCAACAGTATGTATATATGGTAAATATGCACTCTAAAAATGTCCCCCCGTGTATTGTGCAATGAATAGTACATTAAAGTGCCAAAGAGGGGAGCATATAAAGATGTATTTATTACATAAATATTATATCTGTCATGATTTTTCATGGAAAGATTTTTGACACCTTTATTCAGAACCGTAGGAAATATTATAATTAATTCCAACTTTGCCTACAGACTGGTGGATAGAAATATAAATCAAATGTAGATGGTCATCCATTCTAGCTAGAAATCTCTCCTCTCATTGGCATCAAAAGTTATTTACTTCTTAGTAGTAGCACAGCTTAAAGAATTGTGGACAAGTAGAGGCAATATCACTTAAATGGTTTAAAAATTCTGCAAAAACTATAAAACCAGCAAAACTCACATCCTCTTCAAAATTAACAATTTTACAGCATCTTGAATCCTTAGGAATAAATATGGATTTTTATTTTTGCAAATTTGTTATGTATGAATGGGCATACCTCTCAATTTTTGTATGTGAATGCTTTATTTGTTAAAGGGGACAAAGTCTGACATAATCCTAATTTCATACAATAGAATTTTTGAAAAATTAAAAATTCTGACTAAGTTTCATACCGAAGCAATCTAACACAATTTTTGTAATTATTAAAATTCTTAATCCTACTACTATGGAAGCTGTGATTTTGATTTTAGAACATTGTAGGAAATGATGTCATCAGCCCAACAGGACGTTAGAATGCTTTGTATTTCTTTATAATCTACCTCAAGTTTTCAAGCTTATGAAAAATTGTTTGCCTTTTGTAAGGGTCAAGGACATTTTTGTGTACACATGAAATTATCAAAACATGTGGTTAAAACTTTGTGTCACATCAGTTCAGAATAAAAACTTTAATACAATTTATAAAGAAATACGTTGTAATTCTTGTCCCTGTTGGAGACATAGTTTCATCATGGACAAGATTTTAATACAGAATTGGACAAAATGGCAGCCTCCATGTGTCAACTTCAAACATGAATAACTTGAGATAGGAATAAGATTTTGACTTGCTGTTTTTGGTAGTTTTGGTTTAGATTTTAGTCCTCTATGATATGAAATAGGGATTGTATCAGACTTGATATTTCCTTTAATCATGTATCCCAATTGCTTGAAGAAGAGTAGGTGATTCTGACAACGAACGAAGTGTTTGGATCTTTATCCCATCCCCACTCAACATCTATATTAGCAGAGTTAGAAAGCATCAAGTTCTGATGTTTATAAGCGCGTGAAAAATGGTGATTTCTTTTCTTATATATTTAAAAAAAAAGAAGAAGAAAATGAGGGGGCGAGAGTGTAATTATGTGTTCTAAAAACGTCCCCTGTGTAAAATTTTGTGATGAATAGCAAAATTGTACAATAAATTACGTAAGAGGGGAGCATATAAAGATTTACTACATGAATATTATTTCAATCACGATTTTTCATGGGAAGTTTTTTGACACCTTTATTCAGAATCATAAGAAGTTTTTAATTAACTTGGTATGTGAGTAAGTCATTCTTATCACTTTTCAGACTGCCAAAAAATTAAGGAAAGAAGTAAAAAGATTTACATATTTAAAAAATATGAGCTGTCTTCCTGCTCGTACATCAAAAATTTTGCATGATAAAAAAAAATGAATGAATCAATCAATTAATCACTGATATTCATAGAGTGCCAAAACCAAAAAGAATCTGCACTAAGGAGCTATACAACTAAGAACAAACTATGCAAGAAAAGTAAATAAAAATGGATGGAAAATATCAAACACAAACATGGTAATTGAAAAATACACCACACTAGTAAAACAATACTAGACAAAACAAAGCAAACGAGCTATTGATGGTAGGCAACTTGAAAAAGATGTTGTTTTAACAATTTTGTGAAAATTACGAGAATTGGCAAGTTTGATGTGATCGGGAAGAAGGTTCCATATGCGTGGAGCATGACATAAAAAAGATCTATCTGCAAATGCTGAGTGGGGAGTTCAGTAAATTGGGGTGCTGATGACGATGTAGGGAAAATCTGCCTGGATCCTGTGGGGTGCTGATGACGATGTAGAGCAGATCTGCCTGGATCCTGTGGGGTGCTGATGACAATGTAGAGCAAATCTGCCTGGATCCTGTGGGGTGCTGATGACGATGTAGAGCAGACCTGCCTGGATCCTATGGGGTGCTGATGACGATGTAGAGCAAATCTGCCTGGATCCTGTGGGGTGCTGATGACGATGTAGAGCAAATCTGCCTGGATCCTGTGGGGTGCTGATGACAATGTAGAGCAAATCTGCCTGGATCCTGTGGGGTGCTGATGACGATGTAGAGCAGATCTGCCTGGATCCTGTGGGGTGCTGATGATGATGTAGAGCAAATCTGCCTGGATCCTGTGGGGTGCTGATGACGATGTAGAGCAGATCTGCCTGGATCCTGTGGGGTGCTGATGACGATGTAGAGCAGATCTGCCTTGATCCTGTTTCATTATGGAGCATGTCAGTAATGTATCCAGGAGTTTGTTTATGAGTGAATGATCAGCTATTAATCAAAAACTAAATATAATATTTGTTTAAATAAAAGAGAATTTCATGCTTAATGAAATAGCATAAAATAATTTCAATTGCTGTCCATAATAATGCATTGAGTCGTTCACTAAGTAGAATTATCAAGACCAGGTGCTAGGTCAGATTTACTTTCCTATAAGGGTGTTTCAGCTGACGTCATGAGGTCACATGACTTTGTTTACATCGCCATTTTGTAGGGCAGGATCACTGTCGTCTGCAGTACACCTAATTAGATTTATATACGTTTGCATGTTGTTAGATAAGATGATTTTTGTAAGATAATTATGCCAAAATCTTCCTGTACCATTGGTTGCACTAGTAGACATGTGCTGGGGAATAAAAAGACATTTTCTTGATTTCCATCTGATCCTGATTGACATTCAAAGTAGGTTTCTACTGTATGATGCAACGGCTTTCAACCTACGGTTCACACTAGGATTTGCAGCGAGTACTGTATATCAGGTATGTAGGCTTTGTCCGAGTATAACAAACAGTCAGATGGCGTTCACGTACAAATTTCTCTTCATATACCTGGTGAATATATAAAACTTCAAGAAAATATGAAGTAAAATCGGAATTCAACAAAAAACTGCAATCAGTCAAATTTGCTGAACTGGTACTGGTAGGTTAGCATGTAGTATGTTTGTTATACGTGTGATGTGACTGAGCTGTGTGTGGGCGCATGACACACAACGTCGCGCTGCCCTGCAAAATGGCTTCCGTTGGAGTTAGAGTCACGTGATGAAATCGCTCTATTTGTACATTATTTTGATTGGTTTAATTTTGTGTGTAACAGAACCCCTGGTGATGCGTATCATGAAGAAAGGTTTGCTGGAGCTGATTCACAAGATTGCTTTGTCCACTGACAATGGGGATCTGCTGTATTTTGCAACTGTTATGCTGGTCGATGTGGGATTGATTTCAAGTAAGTTAAATACATTGAAAACTATAAAAAAGCAAAACATTTTGAAAAAATAAAAGGATTAGTTGAGCAAACATATCTTATATGAAAGAGGATTTTAAAAGACACAAAATGGTGAAGGAAGCATTCAAAATGCTTATTCCGTCAGGGAGTTATTACAGGTTGAAGCTCCGTCCTATCTGTATAGAAATGTGTGGTGTACTAAGTCGACTATTAAATGTTGGTGCCCTTATCCTCGCATTCATATTAATGTATTTTAAAGAAAATTTATTTTATTTTTTTACTATTAAAATTATTTTTCCTCAAATAATAAAATAAAATTATAATTAACCTTACTAGATTCTGTTTTACTACTTTCCTGTCATATCCAATGGTTGTTGAGCCACAAAATCGCAGGACAAATTACGATAGAATACATAAAGACTGAGGAATCTGAGGCTATGATATCACAACTAAGTCTGATTTCAGTCGTTTTAATATAAATGATACCAATCTTTAAACTTAAATATCTCCTTAACGTAATAAGATTTTTGAATGCATTCTTCACCATTTTGTTTCTTTAGAAGTCTTCTTTCATATTATAAGATGGACATGCTTGACCTCTGAACTAATCCATTACAAAACATTTTCAATTTTCAGGTCTTATTGTCCACCAAACTGTTTTGTAAAATTGTGATGTATGATCAGACAGACTACTTTATCTTTAATCGTATGGTGTTTATCATCAAGCACATTTATTTCTAAAGAAGAGATATAGAGTCTTTACCATGTCCCCAATCCAAATCTGGGCGGAATAGGTAATCATTCTGATTCTTTTAATGACTAAAATTTAGGGAAGAAATTGATAGAATTCTATAAAGATATTGATCAGTCTTTCCAGTCATTCATCTCGATTTCTACTTTTATTGGAAACTTTAATCCGTCTAAACGCGGTAAACTAAAATTGATATCTTTGAAATTCTAAGACTTTTCGGCGCTGATTTAAAAAGAAAAGTGAGGGCGTATTGTAGTTGATTCTTATGAATATTCAAATACCCTTTTTTTGCATTGAAAGCCTTTGACCCGTATGCTCAATTAATCATAATTATTTCTTTGGAACTGGAAAAACATCTATGGTTTCGGTTGTTATAACCACGGGAAAATCAGGCATTCGCAGGATTTATTTAAATTTTTATAGATTTCTTGAGTAACTAACTTTCCTTACCGCTCCTTTCTCCTGTGGATTTTCTTAGCAAATTCTTACATCTCTTTCTGTCATCACTATCTGATGTTAGTGTGTAGCCCAAGTAATTAATCTGTTGTACTTGTTTAATTATTTCTCCTTGGCTTCGTATACTACATAATGGGTTTCTGGTCTTTTTTTAAACCACCATACATTCTGTTTTCTTTACATTTAGAGACAACCCTCTCTTTTCACTTTCTTCTACAACTTTATCCAGAAGAGACTGCAATTTTTCTTCTAATTCTGCTATAAGTACCGTGTCATCTACATAGTGTAGGTTATTCATATCATAGCCTCCAACTCAAGACTGTCGATGTTACGAAGTATTGTTTCACTGTAAATGTTGGAAAGATCTGGTGACAAAACACACCCCTGCCTGACTCCTCTTTGGATTACCTTAAATTCACTGTAATCTCCTTCAAATCTTATTGATGTTTCCTGGTCCTAGCAAGAAATAATTAGAGCATCAATGTGACAAGACGCAACATCGCAGTGCACATTATTTCGTTCAAATGAACCTTTTCCATTCACCTTTTTGCTAAATTTCCGTTCATTTAGGTTATTTTAAGGATTTCTTTATCTCTGTGCCGTAGATTTCCTGATTTTTCCATTGGAATTTTGGTGAGACCTTTATGTTTTTCTTCATTCCCCCACCTACACCCATTGTTAGCTTAGCCTAACAAACACATCCCACCAGAGCCTGCTACCTTGTGCCGCCATGCGCGAGCAGCTCCCGGGCTTCTCCTCACCTCCATCCACCTCCCATTTTGCCCTGTTTCTCGACTTTGTACCCATCTTTTTCACCTCTCCCTGCTACTGGTGTACCTGCTACCCCTTTTTCACCCCTTCCTATTTAGTTTTTGTCTCCTGTAACTTATTTTTGACCCTCAACTTCTCTTTTGTTTCCACCATCATGGAGACATCAGACCACAGAGTTTCCACTCAAACTTCAGTACCCACTCTGCAACGCTTCAAATGACCTTCCTTTCTCTCCAGCTTCTTTTTTTTCCCAGCCTCTTTTTCCCCCTGCCTGCCCCACCTCTCCTCTCCTTGCAACTCTCCACCACCCCACCCCTCCCCACCATGGCCAAAGCTCATCATAGTGTTTCCCCCCAGGTGACCCATGTCTCAGAAACTTCTCTCCTTTTGCCCTCACTAAGTCGCTGCAGGATCTCATTGGCACCCGACCATATAAAACGCCTAAAGTCCGGAGACCTTCTTGTCAAATGCTCAACCTCTACCCAATCTAACATGACTTGTCCTTCTCCTTAAAATTGTGTTCCCGTAAATCAAACCACAAACTTACTGTAGCAAATAATGAGACCACTTATCTTAATCAAAATAACCACTCAACCACACAATAAGAACTTCATCCATTGCTATTATGACACTCAACACCAACTTCCACAACAAGTCAGAACCAACAGGAGGACAAATACAATGAAGCCACTTATAAGGGAAATTTGATCCTAATTACTTGTGGTTTTAAGAATAATGAAAATAAAGGGGAAAAGTCTGACCCGACCTGCTTATGTATCAGGTCGGGTCTGACTGTTTAAAACTTTAAGGAGCAGAACAACTAATGCTCCTCCTTACCTTCACTACCCTTGCAAACACCAGAATCAACATCACCCCACCCCACACCACTTCTTCAACTCCTCCAGGGGGGTCATCATTGATCTCCAAGGAACCCCCTCGAGGAAATCAAGACTGAACTTGAGACAAAACTGTTCTCATCCACTTTAGCAACAGCAGCTCCTTTTTTCCTTACTCCAGTCTCCATTTCAAAGATTCCATGAGCCCCAGCAAAGACAGATCTTGTTTCCTCAGGATCACTCTCGATTCTAAGCTTTCCTATCTCCCCCACATCAACACCCTCGAAACACAACTGTCACAAAATCCTCAATCTCCTCAGGGTCCTCTCCAGCACCGACTGGCAAGCCAATATATTATACCGTTCCTTCCTCAGATCCAAGCTGGACTATGGCAGCTTCATCTACGCCTCCGCCTGCAAACTTTTCTTGAGGCACCTTAAGGTTACTAAAAACACTGCCCTAAGGCTCTGCCTTGGCACCACCCATACCACCCCCATCACCAGTCTCTATGTAGAGGCTAAAGAACTCCCCTTTAACCTTAGGTGCACCAGGACTGGCCCCTACTTCGCTCTTTGTATCCTCACCGATCCGCAGAACCCTTGCTTCCATTCCATTCCCTCTCCCTCCTTCACCAATCTCAACAAACAACATCCCCCCACCTTTTGAGATCCAGATGCACTCTTACTTCACCATTAGCCAACATCAACATTTTCTCAATTGCCAGGCACACTATCCCTCTCACGCCTACCTGGGTTATCAATCCCCAAGGTTTTCCTTGGCCTTTCCTCCTACACCAAAGCTCTCCACAACACAGCCTTCTTTCGCTCCAAATACTGCCAACTCAGTAGACATTTCCATGACTTCTCTTTCTTCTTCACCAACAGCTCCACATGGGAAGGCTCCTCTGCAGCCGCTGACATCTGTCTTGGCCTCACTTTCTCCTCAAGGTTGCCCAATGGATCTTCCATCTACTCTGCTAAAGCAAAGGCCATCCTCCTGGCCTTAAACTTTGTTGAATTCTCCTTTCGCCCCTGCTTTGTCAACTTCTCCGACTCTAAATCCGTCCTCACTGGCATCTTCAACATGCTCTGGTCCAATCCATTCATCCTACAAATCCTCAATAAACTTCACTCTCTTTCCTCCTTTGGGAAAAGAAAAATCTTTTTCTGGATCCCAGCCATGTCGGCATTCCCAGCAACGAGAGAGCCAACAGAGCCGCCAACAATGCTCTGTCGAATCACAGCTCTCCTTCTTCTATCCCACACTCAGACCTCACGTTTCTCCACTTCCAGCTACCTCATTAAGACCTGGCAAGACTCCTGGAATCTCGAGACCAATAACAAATTTCTTACCATCAAACCCAAAGTCGGGACCAACGTCCCCCTGCACAGTCGCAATCGCAGAGAGGACTTTGTTATCACCCGCATCCATCTTGGCCACACCTCTCTCACATACTATCCGGCTCCCCTGCTCCTCTCTACCCTACATGCAACACTGATCTCTTGATCAAGCATATCCTCTTAATCTGTCCCATATACCTGAACAGATCACACCTCTCTCCCTCCATTTCCGATCTTTTCAAGAACAATCCTACCTCCAACTTCATCACCTTTCTCGGCAACAGCAATCTATTCCACCTGATTTAAACCTCCCTTTTTTTCCCATCTCTACATTACCTTCCTCATCTTCCTTTTATTATCTTAACTTCTTTCCCTTATTCACCTTCTCTCCTCCCTTTCCTCTATCCCTTCTCTGTTTCCTCTCTATCCTAACTCAAGCACTTTAGTTTTTAACACCCTCTTGGCACATTTGACTCTGACTGTCGCGGTGCCGTTAAACCCAAACAAACCAAACCAAACTAAGTATAGGTTTCTTATAACTCTTAGGTCTTTCCCATCAATGTTCAAATTACTGAGTAATTCAAAGATATCTTTATGTTTGACTTTGTCAAAGGCTTTAGAGTAATCAATGAAATATAAATATGTGCTCTAAAAACATCCCCCCATGTAATTGTGCGATGAAAAGTACATTAAATTGTGAAAGAGGGAAGTATATAAAGATGTATTCACTACATTAATATTATTTCTGTCATGATTTTGGTGGGAATATTTTTGACATCTTTATTCAGAACCGTGGGAAATTTTATAATTAATTCAAATTCTCTATTTCTTATAAATACCTAAGTAGTTGTTCAATGACATGAGTATCAAAAATAAAAAAGAATCCCTAGATGTAAGGAAAGGCTCACAATTCCAACTGCCCAGACATGGCCAGTGAAGTCATGCTTCAGTACATATATACAAAAAAGTGCATAGTATATATATATACTGAAGCATGACATCACTGGCCATATCTGGGCAGTTGGAATTGTGAGCCTTTCCTAATGATAATAATACTTGGTTTTTATATAGTTCTTTTCTGTGCAAGTATGCATACTCAATGCTCTTTACAATAAAAACTTTAGGCTCAAAGCTGCTGCCACACATGGCACACAAGCCTGTACCATTACCCAGCTCTGATCCCTTATGCTGGACATCAAGCAAGAGGGCAGCAGGTCCTGCTTTTAAAGTCTTTGGTATGACTCGGCCGGGAAATGAACCCACGACTTCATACACAGTTCTCTAGCAATTAAGCTATCTGAGTTAGATGATTAATAGCTTTTTCAACCGATCACTGCATGAATTTGCCTTGCAACAAAATTTGCATAACTAAGTGGGGAAAAGATCCTATGCGGTACTGGTACAGTACAGCTATCTAGCGGCGCGTGCTATGCAGTCAATGCAATATACTATACAAAACAACATTTCTGCACACACATACCGAGTGACGACAAGATGGTAAACAAAAATTGCACCTACGAGCCCATTACAGGCTTTGTAAATCTGATTCCCATTACCCAGAATGGGTAGCAAGCTGAATTTTGTTTATTTTTTTTGCTAAAATCTCTAAAGATCTGGGGAAATACCATAAATTGATCAAAACTTGCGGCAGACCACACTGAACATCTAAATGTCAATGCATTGGTCATACACGATTGCGTATTTGGGGATTGTTTTCCCCACCTAGTTACCGCGTTACTATGATGGGTGTGGCTTATTTTGTAACTCAGAGATGTTAATTGCCAATTGAGCTTTACCACAAGGACACCCTCACTTTTTGGCTGTGTGCTCCTTTAATGTTTTTTTCTTTTTCAGTGGGTTATCAATGCATAGAACATTAAAGGTATATGGGCACGTAGAATGTTTTTTTTTTAAGATGAAGGAGCATATAATTCTAAGCAGATAAATCTTGATATTGTTGAAATAGCATTTATAGTTTTTAATTTATGACAAATGAAATTTTGGAGATTTTTTTTAGCATGTGTTAAAATGATGTATGGGCAAGAACACAGCTCAAAATCTTAAATATAATCCGTTATATTTCTCCCCTAGATTTCAGACACCACAGATGATCAAATTGCATTTACTGCTAAATATGGGTCAATGTTATAGCAAACTTTCATTTCCTTTGGATTATACCCGACTGTTTCCTCTCATACAATTTTGAGAAAGGGTTGAAAAACAATGAGTTAACATAAGCAATAGCCATGGTGTTCTTGTTGTGATGTCACAAAGTATTGTGCAATTTATGCTAATTTGGTACCAGAATTTCAAAATGTTATAAAATGGTCAATTTTTTACTGATTTTGATGAATGTTTTGCTATTTTGATGATTTGTAGTATATTTCAAGTGATTTTAAGCCGTTGCTCAGTGACCATATACCTTTAACTGCCATCTGTTTGCTTTTTCCAGATGAAGTCCGATGTGAGATGCTGAAAAGACATTCTTTCCCGGTGATGATCCATCTCTCCACGTGTGAGCAAACCAATGACAAAGCGGCAGTGTTTGCAGTGAAATCCATAGCCCTGTTCCACATGATGGGTAATGGTTAAATCATATAACATGAAGCAGGAAAATATCAATCAATATTAAAAGCTAATTTTAGAGGGGGTTTCGTGACAATTAAAGGAACGGTATCATCCCATAGATAAATTCAGAAGTGGACGTTGCTGTGTGTGTAACGTCACTTCCGGTTTTCAATTTTACTCATTGATAGCAAGAAATGTTATCGACCACACATCTGCCGGACCAATTTTGCTTATTGATAGCAAGAAATGTTATCAACCACACATCTGCCGGTCCAGACATAGGGCCTATATATGTGATCGATAACATGACAGATTTTAAGTTTCGTATTTGTTGTAGTAGAAGAAACCGATTTGTTTTTATCTTTTGATTTAAAACTAACACTTTCAAAGGATTATGTCAGTGGCCATGCAAGATCATCTGGCATGAAAATGACATTAAAAGAAACAAAATGGTGCAGAAAGCAGGAATGTCAGATATTACCGATGCAGATGTCAAGAAGTTAGTCCTTTATGGAAGCAAACTTGGACGAGTAAATAATTTGAAACCATTTTAAGTACCGTATTCGACGTGTTAAGCGCCCCTGCTCTAGTAAGCGCCCACCAAACACTTTTCACTGATAACCTAATTCATTTGAAGACTTAAAATTCTCCAGTTTTCTTACATTCTTTCTCATTTTGCATCTGGCACTCACTGTTTTAGTGGTGGGTATTGTGTGGTTAGTATAGAACCAGTTCACACATATGTAGAGCGCAGTTCGAATAGCACACTGTACACAGCGCAGCCTGGGTGCTTATTGGGAAGGAACTTCAGGCCTAGAAATGGTGCAATTGTATGTTTGTAAACCCCACGGGTGCTTATTACGTCAAATACCGTATTTCATGATGAAAGTTTAACCTGAGATTTTATCAATTAAGAAATATACACATGCTTTGTATACAAATGTTAAACAGGGTAAACACCAGTGAAAATAATGCATGTAAACAGAGTTTCAAGTATATTTTAAGATTTTAATGTAAATTATTCAGGTTAAGACTTGATATCTATATTTAAACATTCTAGTTTATTAGTTGAACCTGCTAGAAAAATGAATTGATGAAAGTTTGGTATTTATATACATTGCCAAATATACTTACTTCAATCACTTTTGGAATATTGTTTCTAAGCATACAGAAATAATCAATTAACGTTCAAAGAAATACATAAACTTTTGCAATGGAATTGCCTCTATGACATCATCAAACACGAATTCATCATAATGTACAAAAACTTTAAAATGCAATTGGGAAATCTTTAAAAATCCATATCTTCTGAATGGAATATGATATCAACCTCATTTTTGTGCCAAATTGGCTCTAAAAGTATGTTTTTTTCCAATAAAATGTTGCAAAAAAAAACCCGTGCGAATTTTTCTTTAATCATGGTTGATATTTTTTGTTTTGATTTGTGCAGAGGAGCCGCTTCAGTTTACTGTTGCTTGTTATAAGAACTCGGTAGAAATAACACCAGCTGATGGAGAAGCCCAGGTTATGAGAGATGATAATAAGGTATGCTGCTTTTAATTGATAGAGCTCTGTTTTTAAAGAAAGGAAGGTCACTTAAGGAAAGAACATTGCTCTTTAATTGTTTTAATATATTTTTGTAACTTTAATTAAATGTGCCTGACTCTTACAGAAAGCAATTAGGCTTATAGTTTTGAGAGATAAATCATGTCCAATGTTTTGTGGGGACAGGTACATGCTATAGACCTTTTTAAATCTGAATCTTCTAGTTTAAATCATATCACATGGCCGAAATTCACATGTGCATAATGAACCAATCGTATACTGGGGGAATCTTATTGACCCAATCATATACTGGGGCAATCTTGGCCTTCTGCGCAATTCACGCATGATCAGACACGACGCATATGAAAGAATGTTTTCAAGTTTACGTATCATACATGCATTATAAATTACAGTACTTTTGTGCGCGCATTGCTGCTTACAATTTTTTCCTCAACCCTGCACCTGATTGGTTGGGAAACAAAGAAAAATTCTCCCAGCAGTCAATTGGTTAAAGTGCTGATAAATCTTGTTTGACTAAACTCGATTTGAAAAGGTCTTTATAGATTAGACAAAGGACTATGTGTACCATGTGTAACATGTGTACCATGTGTAACATGTGTACCATGTGTAACATGTGTACCATGTGTAACATGTGTACCATGTGTAACATGTGTGCCATGTGTAACATGTGTGCCATGTGTAACCTGTGTGCCATGTGTAACATGTGTACCATGTGTAACATGTGTGCCATGTGTAACATGTGTGCCATTTAGGAGGATAAACAAATGGTAATGGAAAAAAAAAAGTATTTATTAGAGATGGGTGATTCAAAAAAAATTTCCTGATCATGTGTGAGTCATTTATTTTACAGACACATGAAATATGTTTTGAATGGAGAACTGTTTATGAATGATATATATATACACACTTTGTCATGTACAATGGTACGAATGAAAAGTGGTTAAATTTTTCCCTTCAAAAAATGAATTAATAAAAAATAACCTAGGGTCATTAACAACAACGCTGTTTTCTTTAGTGTAGGATGTTAAGGATGGTGTGAGGGAAGCTGCCTTTGTTTAGGGGTGCCAGCACTTTGGACCTCATAGATGTACTTTTCTTGCCTTGTTAATTCTTCTGTAGGAGGAGGGGAGGAGGGGGGAAGCTATTTCAGTATTTTAATAAGAAAGGTAGATTATATATAATCTGTAAAGATTATTAAAGCTCCTAGAAGGTTCTTGTGGGTGAGTTTTACAATTTTCTTTGCCGATATGATATAATATTATAGGAATTTATTTTCCACATTTTCTTGTTAAAGTACTATTTAAATGCACCTAAGAAACATGGCAATAGGGAAAGAAAAAAAACAGGGAAACAACAAATTAATAAAAATTACTGGGTGCATCAAAGGCTTCTTTAAAACGGTTGGTCTTGATTTTTTTTTAATTTTTATTAATGTTGAGAGAAGGAGCAAATTGAATAGATGAAGGGAGAGCATTCCAGAGCTTAGGGCCAAAAACACTCGGGGAGCGATCACCAAATATAGTTTTGGTTTTGGAGACTTTGAGAGAGATTTTACTTT
>JAIGNY010001104.1:0-35873 GCA_020152595.1 Chiridota heheva
CTAACTTATATCAATTGAGCTGAAAGGAGTCAGTCACATCCTTAACCACATAACAATATGGGGGTGTGGGAGAGGGCTGGGGTGCATGCTGTCTTGAGTAAATGCTTAACTTAACACGCACCTTAAAACAATTGAACCGAAAACTTGGGTCAGTCAGTTGTTTGATCACATAGCTAAAATTACCATATAAGCAATGAAATCAATGGTTCCAATTACAGATAGGGGTGGGGACAGGAGGAGGTGGGAGTGGCGGAAATGACCTAAGATTTTACTATTTAATGTAGTTTATTACCATTGACAATAACAAATATAATAAAAATTGCTGGTTTGATTTGGACCTCCACTGAAATTAACATCATGGACCATGATTGGGCCCAACTTAATAACAAAAGGACCAAGTAATATAAGATAAATTCAAATTAAAAGGTGAACATTAGGTCCACCCCCAAGTCACAAATATGTCTTGATCAACTCAAGTGTTTTAATACCCATCCCAGTCCCAAGTGTCTTAGGGCCAATATGAGTGAGTGGTCCCACTTTGGCCATGGTTGCATAAAGTACTGAACTGTGCTGAGAATGTACCCATGACTCATAAGACATATTCCCTTCAAAAGTTATTTTATATAATGGCATACAGAGTTATTGACATTTAGAGCTGTATGCATCACTATCCTAAAAACTGATATACGCATCATTATCGGGACTTCAAACGATGGCGACAACAAACAACTGCATCATCTATCCCCCTTGTGTGATAGACACAGAAAGCTTGAGACCAGTTTTCTTTCTGAAACATGTTTTACCATTATCTCCATACATAATACATTGAAAACATTATGGGGACCTGACTCAGGGCCCCGTAATGCATCAGGTCCCCATAATGTATCTCTGGAACTCACGCAGGTCCCCATAATGTACCATTGGCGCGTGCACACACACACACGTTCACACACACACAGTGCGTACGGTACGTTCTTAATTAGAATCAATCCACATCCAGATGTGACGTTCGAAAGGCATATGTACTGAATATCATAGTAAACAGGGGCTTACACAGGGCAGGCTGATTCACGTGACCTCAAGCCATGCAATACAAATTTTAAAATGGACAGACAAACAGATTTGGAGTCAGTCACTATTCAAGAGAGAACTGAATGCAACGGGCAAATCAATAGAAAATGTATCTCATGATCAATAACATCACTAATGCAAAACGACTCTTTGTATAACGTCATTTCAAATGCGCCTGGTGTTGACATTGATATCACTTTAGACACAACGGAAACTAAATAATTGTTTGCAATAATAAGAATATCAAACGTAAGGTTCTGCATATTCATCACATTTAAACAGTAAACGGAAAAGTGTGTTCAGAAAAACATAATTTGGTACATTTACTGTTGCTATGCCCAGCAATTTTAAACTAATAATTAATTTGCATTACACAAATAAAGAATGGCAAGGAAGGTCTTCCGAATTTATTTATGGCAAGAAGGTTTGTAGCACGAAACGTAAGTCCTGAAAGATATTTGTGAAACTGATTATAACACTTTGAGAGAACTTTCACTGGTGTTTCAAGCTCTGCACCAAATGTAAAATTGTGTGCAAGTACACTTGCTACTGACAGGAAGGAATCATGTGGAGTATCTCTTTAACAGTACAATTTTAATACTACGAAATAAAGGAAACAAAAGGAAAACAGAAAGCAGTCCATGGAGTTGCTGATCTCATTACCTTAAGCATATAGGGGGAAATAGTTAACAGGGTTACTCTAGCTCTGTGACTTTTGGCACAAAAATGTACAAATTAGTACATAATTACCCCTAAAATCACATATTTTACCTCTGAACCATGACCCTAATCAAACAACATCTGAAATTGTTCTCATTGATTGTATCTACTGTATGACACCATTAATCTTAACGTCACACATACCATCCATAACTATAAGGAAAATGGTGAAAAGTGGTCAATAGCTCTGTGACCTTTGACCTTTGACCCCAGAGTTTACGGGATACAAATTCATGTACCACGGTATGTACCACGGTATCATGGTACAACATAGGTTTGGTATAGGTTTTGTACTTTTTGAGTTTAAAATGCCGCAGACTTTTGCATAAAAAACTTAATTGACCTTTGACCATGAACCTTGATTTCCAATTATTTTAATCTTTTGTTAGAATGTTAAACCCTACCGACCTATGCCATTTGTAAACGTAACCAAGAAAATTGCTTCAACTTTATACAACCATCACCCAAGCTTGTTTCATTTGACCTTTGAACCCCAGAGCCTTGGAGACACAATTACCCTGAAAAAATCGCATATTTGACCTTTGACTCTAACCACCAAAACAACACCTGATTTTTGTATTATTCTTTTTTTTGCATTTATCTTACCCTACTATATGACACCGCCCACGCTCAGATCACTCTTAGCATTCCAAAACTATGGGGAAAAGATTCATTGGATCACTAGCTCTGTGACCTTTGAACTTTTGATCTCAGACTTTACGAGACACAAGTTTTTTGTCCCCCCAGAGTATCATGATACAAACAAATGATTGGTATAGGTCTTGCACTTTCGGAATTTAAAGTGGCACAAAAATGTACAATTTATAACATAATTACCCCCTAAAATTACATATTTGACCTCTGACCTCTGATCTTGACCCTGATCACTGAAACAACATCTAATTTTTTCACATTTTTCGTACCCTACTGTATAACACCATTCATGTTAACGTCACTCTTACCATTCCATAACTATAGGGGAAAGTGGTGAAAAGTGGTCAACAGCTCTGTGACCTTTAAAGTATTGACTACAGAGTCAACGGGGCACAAATTCATGTACCAAGATATCGTGGTATAACATAGGGTTGGTATAGGTCTTGTGCTTTTTAAGTTTAAAATGCCGCAAACTTTTGTATAAAGATAGGACTTATTTGACCTTACTGACTATGATGCAGGGACTTGTGCAATGTGCAAAAAGGGCTTCATTATTTGAAAATATGAGAGAATTTGGGCGGATCCCTGCACACCCAGTGCGTGCAGTTCACCCTTAAAATGTCTGAAAATTTGCACAAATTGTTTTAACTTTCATATTCTTAAATTAATTTTCAAAACATTTGAACACTTTGGCTTGGGAGGGGAGTCTAGGACCGATTAGCGCCACTTCTAATTGAAATTCATGGGTCTGCCCCTTAGTGCCCCTCCAAAGTTGTGCCCCCTACTTCCACTTTTTGAAATCTTCCTACCCCTCTGGTTTACCCACTTTATATTTGTTCGTTATTTATTAGTGTTGAGAAGTGAGATATCTGTTATTCTCTTTATACTGGGATTTACAATAGAATTATAAATTATATTGCCGCTGCCCACATACCTTTTAGTGAATTTTCAACAAGAAGACCCTCTTATGGCCCTTAGCCAATTCCGTAGTATTTCTTCTAACTTGGGAATGAATACAAACATGGATAGCTGGAAAGCTACATTAGCTAGGGAAGTGCTCTACTAATCATGAACAAACATAGTTCATCATTGTGCTCACTTGATAGTGATGACCCTTATGACACTTCCATGACCTTGAACATATGAAATTGCAGTTTTTTCATTGATATTTATAAATGGCAGATTAAGAGGATTTTTTGGGTGTGTGAGGTTGGTTCGTAGTGTAAGAGATATTTTCCCTCTCACGACCCATCTTGATCTTTTCTCGTTATGTTCCTTTAACCATACAATTATTTACCAGCTAATATCCTAGGAGCATTAATATTCAGTGATTAATCCTCCTAGTGATATACTTATTCATTCATGCAAATTAACTCCTCATTCGCCTATTTTATTACCTTCTATGGGTCATAATGATACCTCTTACAATGTACTTACTCACTATTCAAAGAAATATACCTGTGGTTGACCTATCCTTCACTGACCAGCCAATTCCTCACTTTCTCCCTTTGTTAATGTTTTTACTTGGTTTTATAATACAGTAATGTTCACTTGGTTTTATATTTCTGCTAAGTTAAGTTGCATCTGCTTGTGATCGGGAGATTTAGAGTTAAAAACATGATGTAAAGTTTTGAAATTAGTTGGTGTTTGCTGTTTTTGTTATTAAAGTGTAATATTCCATGTAGCTTCCCACCCTAGCCTCCATCCTGACAATGTGGAGTCAAAGGGGCTACATTTGGTGTCAGAAGTGGTTCATTTGCAGGGCTTACAGTTCGTGTCCGAGGTGACTCTGTGGCAGAAGTGATGCTTTTGTAATACATAGCATTCTGAAAATGACTTAAGCGGTATCAGCCCCATTGTGAACTCAGTGCTGTGGGAAGTGCGGACCACCCCTCAGCGTGTATCTCATCGGTAGCCTTATAGGCGCCTACAGTACTAGCCACGATGACAGGGTACATTACTTTGAATAGTTTGAATTAACTTGAACTTGACCCAACACGTTTCTGTGTTTCCGCTGGTGTGGATGCTGTACCATGTTGTTTTGCAACCAATCCCTGCTTGCTGTTGTCGTGCCATGTGTGTCAGATATGTTCACTTGCTGGAGAGGACTGCTTCCTGCCCTGCTTCTACCAAATTCAGAGGGCTGATTTTGAGGAGATTTTGACCAAAAGGGTCCCTTGCATGCATGGACTATAAGTGACTTTTTACAAATTGGACAATATGTGAAATTTGTTCGATTGTTTTATTTTTTTGAGTTGGTGATATTGCCTTATTTTACCACATGTCCCACCTGCTAACAGCCTGTAAGCTACTTTCTTTGTATTTTAGCACAATTATTGCTATCTGATTCGTTGATGTATTTTGGAGTCTTGCTTAAGTTATATGGAGGCTCTTTTGTCTTCATGCAGTGTGATGGTGCCTCTAAGCTATCTTTTTTTTAGGGGGGAGGGGGCAGGGTCGGGTTCTCCTGTGCCATAGGGCCTGTGTCGTATTGTGATATTGTTCCGGCATAGAATTCATGCATGAACAGATGAATTTGTGGCTTGAAAAAAATTGTTTTGTTGTAGTTGTTTAATTGCTCAATTTGGGTTAGAAATGGTTTGAAATACACAAGTTGCAGAAAATTGACATGAAAAGTCAAATGCTTTATATAATGTAGATTTTTTGTTGTTATTGGTGAAATGGACTGAAAATCTAGGAATTTCCTTTTTTTTTTAAAGGATAAGTTCAGTGACCAAGCATGTTCATTTTATATTAAAGAGGACTCCAAAAGAAACCAAATGGTGAAGAAAGCGTTCAAAAATCTTATTCCATTAAGGAACTATCTTTGCGTGCTTTGAGAGTAACGTGAATTCCGTATCTCTTCTCTAAAACTTTTCGTTTCGTTCTACATTTTACTTCCGCTTTTCACCGTAAATTTTGTTTCATTCTCCTCTTTGGGATTTTCATTCTGTGGATGGGCGTTTGCTTTCGGTAAGATCGTTTCTTTTGTTTTTTCCCTCCCATTTTGTCCACACGTCCACGCCCTTATCGATACTATACAGTGGTCCTCTTTTAAGTGATTCCGCAATTTATTTTCTCGTTGCCTCAGGTCTCTCGGCCCTTGGTTTTTTTCATCATGACAAAACACTTGTGCCTTGACCTTGATTCTCCCTCCCCTCCCCATTACCCACCTGCTACCTCCATTGACCATTCATCAGCCCCAATCTTCAAAATCCTAATCATACATGCCACCAATAAACAAGAAAGCTTAACAAAAGTGTCCCCTTTTCTCACACACAAAGCGCTCTACAGCCTTGTTGATGCCCTCCCCAAGGTCTCTACCCTCAGATCCGGAAATCTCCTGGTGCACTGAGCCAGGGACACTCAAGCCACTACCCTTGTCTCCATTAAAACCTTAGCAAACACTGGTATTGACATAACAGTCACCCCCACCGTTCCCTGAACTCCAGCAAAGGTGTCATGAGAACCAGAGACCTAGCTTACTTGACCGATGATGACCTCATAGAGGAACTAACTAGCTAACACGTCACTGAAGCCCGTCGTCTCCTTCTCAAGAGAGATGGAGCGGAAACACTCACCAATACTACCTTCCTTACTTTCGCCACACCAACTTTTCCCTCTCACACCATTGCCGGCTACCTGAGAATCCCAGTCGCCCTTTACATTCCCAAACCCTCTTCGTTGTCATAATTGCCAGAGGTAAGGCCATGAGAAAAAATCTTGCCGCAGCCAAGCGTGTTGTGGTAACTGCGGAATCCCAGACCACGACAACACTTCCTGCACCAACATCTCACTCTGCACAAATTGCGACGGTAATCACCCAACCAACCATCCCTCCTTCTTCAAAGACTGCCACACCTGGCTTCAGGAAAAACAAATAACTAAACCTAAAACCCCTAACCCCAACATAACCCACCCAGAGGCAAGGAAACAATTTCTCGCTTCACTCCACACCAAGCCTTCTTACCCGAGCACAGTCTCTTCTAATACCAATACCGCCCCCTTACAGCTGAAACTGACTCGCATGCCCAAACTGACCTTACCTGGCTCTTCTTACCCAGTCCTAAGCCCATCACCATTGCCAACAACCCAACCATATCCAGTACCCAAACCACCTCTACCACCACTTCTCTCCTCAGCCTCCCTTCCTTCTCTAAAGCCCCCGCCGTCCGCTACACCAAAACCTTTAATACCATCATACATCAAACTAAAACCAACCAGGCTAACAATCAACAAACCAACCGACAAACAATAAACCAACAAACAACCAATCAACAAACAGCCCACCACCCAAACCCACGTGTATGACACTGAAGAGAATATAGATTATTTGATTACCGAACACACCGATCATACTTCTTGTCCAACTTTCATAAACAATCGCTCCCAAGAAAACAGATCCAAAGAAAAAACAAGCCAACTCAGACCCAACAGATCTTCCTCCAGATAATCTTCTGCTTCCTTATGGCGTGCACCACAAACAATTGAAATAACACCCACAACATTATACAATTGAACATCAAAAGCTTTAAGCAATTCGGAAGAAGTCGACCTACTGGCCACCACCTTCAACCCAGTCATCTGCTGCCTACAAGAAACCTTTTTAAAACCACTGGCCATTACTCTCTCAATAACTTCACTTGCTACCATAAACTTCAAATGGACGCTGACAAGGTTTGTGGGGGCGTCTCTATTCTCGTTAGATACTATATCGCACACAGCCCAGTTTATGTGAACACCGACCTTCAGGCCATCTGTATATCTATCTCCCTCCACAAAACCATCACTCTTTGCAATATCTACCCCCTTCCCTTTTCCCTTTCCACTTCCTCCAACGCCAACATTCAACCAACTAGCCTTAACAACCTCATCTCTCAGCTTCCAACACCCTTCATCCTTCTTGGTGACTTCAACGCTCACAACCCCCTGTGGGGCCCCAACACCATCACCCCCATGATGGTGTTGCCCCATGAGGCAAGCTCGTCGAAAACACTCTTCGACAGCACAGCCTGTCCTTGCTCAACACTAACTCCTCACCTGTATTGACCTGTCTATCTGTTTTCCTAACCTCCTCCTTGATTTTAACTGGAAGGTCACTGCTGATCTCTGTGGTAGTGACCATTACCCTCTTCTTATTCACTCCAACCTTAAAACTCCCACCAACCACACCCACATTTGGAACCTCGAGAAGGCCAACTGGCCCATTTTTGCAACCCTCTGCGACTTACACCTCTCCCTCCGTCTCTTCGAGGATAATGGTCCCATGTCAGTTTTCAGTATCATCCTTATCAACATCGCCATCTGCTCCATTTCCAAAACCTTCAAACCCCCTAACCACCACCCCAATCACATAACTGCAAAACCGCCATCAAGAACAGGAAAAGGGCCCTCAGGAACTTCAAAAGTAACCAACCACCCACAACCTCAACATCTTTCGCATCAGCCGAACCAAAGCCAGGCGCACTATCAAGGACAGTAAAATCAACACTTGCAACAACTTCATCTCTTCTCTCACCACCACCTAAAAAGATTTGTAGAATGGTTAACTGCTTCCACGGCAAGTCTCCCATCTTTCTGGAATGGTAATCTTCTCACCACAAAAAAGGAGATCGTTAACCACCTCGCTGCTTCTTTCAGCAACATCTCGTCCTCGGCCAACTACCCCAATGCTTTCAAAGCCAAAAAAAATCACGATGAAACCCATAGTATCACCTTTACCTCCGACAATACCGAGAGCTAGAACACTCCGCTCACCCTTTCTGAATTAAATCAAGCCATCCATGACGCTGGCTGCACCTCCAAGGGCCCAGATAACATTCCCTACCAATTCCTGAAACACCTCCCCAACAAGGCCACCACTACCCTACTCACCATCCTAAACCACATCTGGTCCTCACACTCCTTTCCCTGTATCTGGAGGACAGCTATTGTCATCCCCGTCCCCAAACCGGCAAAGGACAGTACCGACCCCTCCAGCTACCGCCCTATTGCCCTTCCCTGCTGTCTGTGTAAAATTATCGAAAGGATTATTAAGCAGAGACTAAGCTGGTTCCTTGAGACCAATAGAATCCTCTCCCCTCACCAAAGCGGTTTCCGAAAACGTCGCAATACCATGGACCGGTTAATTACGCTCGAAACCGCTATCCGGGAATAATTTGCAAAAAAGGAACACCTCATTGCCATTTCTTTTGACCTCGAAAAAGCATTCGACACTACTTGGAAATACGGCATTATCCGCAAACTTCACACCATCGGCCTCAGAGGCCATCTATTCATCTTTATTCAAAACTCCCTCTCACCCAGGCAGTTTCAAGTTCGTATTGGCCACACCCTCTCCAACCCGTGCCCCCACGAATAAGGCGTCCCCCAAGGCAGCATTCTCTTTCCCACTCACTTCAACCTGAGCATTAATGATATCGCGGACAATCTCGGCCCCAACATCAAACGTACCTTCTACGTGGACGACTTCACCATCTTCTACTCCTCCCCTAGCTTTCCTCTTGTTTAAAAAAAAACTTCAAATCAGCCTCAACCAGCTGCAAGTCTGGTTCAACAATAACGGTTTTAAATTTTTCAAAGACAAAACAATCTGCATGCACTTCTGTCATTTCAACAACCTCTATCCCAACCCGAACCTTGTGCTCAGTGGCAATCGCATCCCTAAAGTTGAACACACAAAGCTCCTGAGTCTAACTCTAAACCCCAAGCTCACCTACAAGCAACACATCACCAACCTGAAACTAAAATGCAACAGCTCCCTAAACATTCTCCGCCTCCTCTTCAACACCACTTGGGGTGCGAAGCGTCATGCTCTCTTCAAATATTTTCAGGCTCACCATTCGTGCCAAGCTTGACTACGGCAATATTGTCTACTGTGTCGCTCACAACTCACACCTCAACCACATCAACACCATCCAAAATGATACCGTCGGGCTTTGCCTAGGTACCTATAAGACCTCCCCAATCACCGGCCTTCATGTTGAAGCCAAAGAACCTCCTTTCACTTAAATGTAGAAAGCTTAGCCTTTCCAATGCTTTTAGAGTCCTCATCAATACCCAGAACCCTCTTTTCAACCTCATTAGGTACCCCCAATTTCTCCACCCTCTTTGATAGGACTAAAAACCTTATCCCCTCCCTTCAGCTTACGTATTAAATAAGACCTCTTTCATCTGGGCATCAACCCCGCTACTCTTGGTACCTTCTCCTGGCCCACTTTCCTCCTTGGGCAACCCACTCACTTCTATCCACCTGGGCCTCTCCACCCATCACAAAACTCAAACCCACCCTAACCTCTTCTTCAATCTCCACAACCAAATCAAAGACCACCTCTCAAACTACACCTTTATCTATACTGATGGTTCCAAGGAAGGCAACAAGACAGCTGCTGTTGCCGTCATCCAAGACATCACCCTCAGTAGCAGGCTTCCGACTACTTATCCATTTTTTCAGCCGAAGCAAAGGCCATTCTCCTCGCCCTTAACTTTATTGAGTACTCTCCGCTCAGCCACTTTGCTATCTTCTACGACTTCAAGGCTGTTCTTACTTCTTTACTCAATCTTAAATGGGATAACCTCACATCCCACCTCCTCCTCTGGAAACTCCTTTTGCCCACCCTCTGCAGGAAAAGTGTTCTTTTCTTCTGGATACCCATCCATGTTGGCATACCTGGTAATGACAGGGCTGATGCGGATACTAAGCTTGCCCTCAACCTCCTCCCTACCGCTTTTCCCAAAACCCTCTCTGACAACAAACCGCTTATCGCTTCCCTTGTTCGTTACCGCTGGCAAACTTCATGGAACTTCCAATTTGATAACAAAGTCCACGTCATCCAGCCCACCATTCCGATCAAACCCACCATCAACAACCTCTCTCGTATCGACAACGTTCATATTACCCGTCTTAGAATAGGTCACTCCCACCTCACTCACTCCAACCTCCTTATTGGCTCCCCCCAACCCATTTGCAACAATTGCTATTGCACCCTCACAATCCATCACGTTCTTCTTGCTTGCTGTACAATCTTCCCAGAGCTTCCCTTGCTCTCCAGAACTCAATTGCTGAGTTTTTCCACAAAAAAATCCTCAGATAAAATCATCTCCTCTCTTTATCATGCTTCCCTCTACAACCATATTTGATTCTCCTCTTCCACTCTTTCTCCCTCTCTCTCTACTTTGTTTTTGTTTCAACCATGCACCTTCTCTCTCGATCACAGCTTTCTGACTTTTTGTTCTTGAATTTTTCTCATTCTCCCCCTGCTTCTATTCCTTCCTACTTCTAGATTGATCTGACTTCTCAGGCACAATTTGACCCTCGTTGTTGTGGTGCTTTAAAGCCCTCATCAAACAAACAAACAAAGGATTGCGAAATTATGCCAATCAGGAGGAGGAGCTTGCTTTATATAAAATATTTGCGGACGTAAAAGGCAATAGCCACACGCACCAGGTATGCACGCAGTCTAAGTCACAAACACTGGGAGAAAACCTGTGTTAGAAGGAGATGAACAAAATAATAATTGCACACCCAGGAACCAGACAAAATGTAACAATTTACACTTAAAGGTCTTAACAAATTCCAAGGATGACCCGCACACAGCTCTGGATTACAAAACTACGGCTGAAAGTAAGTAAAAAATTACAACTAGAACTATAGGTCCATTGACATCAACAGTAAATGCTGCCGTGGAGTTGAATAAACCATTTTGTGTGCTAATATGCTCACAAAATTCCTTATATAAAGGTCTGGTATGATCACTTTAGTCTTCATTTTTGATTGTTCTTATTTCAAAACGTTTTTCGGATTGGTTTTTACATCCGCCGCAATATATTTCTTATGCTGTTTAGTTACTTTTCTGGTTATAATCCTAACCTGGTTTCTCACCTGACAATACTCTGTGTAAATCTTTGCATTGTGTGTATTAAGAAATCTTGTCCCACAATCTCTGCTTTCGCTTGACTTTGGATAAAGTTTCCCTGTCCAAGGGAACAGTTTGCTTTTTTCTTTGCAATACTTCCCTGATTTTCACTTTTTTCTTTGAGATACACTCTTCAATTGCTTTATTTTATCACTAAACAACTTCCCCTGCAAGTTAATCATTAAGAATTTTTGGCCCATAGAACCTCTCCAACCCGACACCCTCGAATTTCTCCAAATCAAGGGTAATCCGCACCATTAAGCACGAGACTCTTCACAATTTGTTGCCTAGCAACCAGCTATTCTTACACCATACAGAACACAGAGGTGATTTATACCTTCTTAACTGACAGAGTCTTCATAGTCTATTCACAGTTCACTTGTTACCAACTAGCTACTGTTACACTGTACACAATAGGTCAGTCATCTGGGGCTCAAGCTACTTAATGCTGCTCAGTGAAGCGACTCAGATTAGTACTTAGCTGAGCCTAAATATAAATATACATTATATGCTTGGGAAGACTTTGTGCAAAACCCATGAATGATTGATAGACCATTCCTCATAAAGTGGTTATTTCCTCATGGGCCCATGGACCTTTTGATCTCCAATTATTTAAAACTTTCGTTAGAATGTTAAACTTTACCCACCTATGCAATTTGTAAGGTACCAAGTAATTCCTTCAAAAGATACAGCCATCACCAAAAACTTGTCCCATTTGACCTGTGACCTTTGACTTTTTGTATTCCAAAGCCTTGGATGCAAAAAAAATGGGCCATGGATACCTGTCTATTAATTTTGGTTCATGTGTGTATTACAGTTTTTTGAGTTATAAGCGACACAAAATGAATTGTTGCATACGCACACACTCACACCCGCATGCACACCCACACACACAACCACACACACCCATAACCCCCTCCCCCTTCCCACAAACACACGCGCGCGCACACACACACACAAACAAACACACGTACAGACACAAAATTCACCAAATTTTGTCCCGTTCCGAAAACTTATGACCCTAACACCTAATATGATGTCCTTATCTGAAACCCCTGGTTGGTCCCACCAGCCCCCCTTAATATCAAGTGGGCATGCAGTGTAGGGGGTATAGGCAGTTATTTGCCTATACAGCAAAGTGACTACAATATCTCATCCCCACATGTATGTATATGTGGGTAATGAGATAATAGATAAATTCCATATGCTACCTTGCGTATAGTTCTGATGGCTTTTGTTTACAGCATTAATTAATTATGATTTCATACCTGGGTAATACCACTTTCAAGACTCCTCAATCATTTAGGAAAATGATGCATTTCCTATTCGAAAACTATTCAAATGTGTATTATAATTCATAAAACGTCCCAAAAGATTTTCATTCATAAAGTTACATTTTATCAAACAAAATTAGTGCTATACGCACATTAAATATTTTTATTTTTTTTGCTGGTTATAGCTGAGTCTCGGATGATTATGATTATTTGGTTAGTGTATGGTGAATAAAGTTACGATATGAGTTGTATAAGTTAAATGAATCATCACTTATATCTCTTGACACATACCATTTACTTACGCAATTTAAGTGGGAGTGTCTAAATCAGGTAAACCAAAGAGATTTTAAATTCCTTTTTCCTATTGGAATCTGTTATCCTTGTTAATTCGTATTTGTAAACCTTGTTTGCGTTTATGTAGATATTAGTTTTAAAAAGAAATACATAAATGAAAACTTAAATGAGAAACAAAGCACGAGTTTTAGATGAACAAATCAACCTGATGTGTAGAACTACAGATGAGTCGCATATAGGGAGATAAAGTGTTAAGCAATGGGCAATATACGATCGCGTAGAAAAGTGTAGCATTCAATATTTACATGTTGAATATGATTTTTGATTATTGAACATAAACTGTGTTGTTCGCATATCTTTACAGTTTGATTCATACATTTGTCGATTTATTATAAATTACGACCAACTTTCACAGAGAGAGAGAGAGGGAAAGAGAGAAAAGGAGAGAGAGAGAAGGAGAGAGAGAGAGAGAGAGAGAGAGAGAAAGAAAGAAAGAAAGAGAGAGAGAGAGAGAGAGAGAGAGAGAGAGAGAGAGAGAGAGAGAGAGAGAGAGAGAGAGAAAGAGAGAAAGAAAGAAAGAGATGGAGAAATTGATAACTCATACAAACCAAGAGTGAAAGTTATTTTCTGCTACTTTTCCAATTTTACCTTTGGAGATTATGTCATTTTGAAAGATACACCTGGTGATATATGTTTCCCTTGCCTCAATTGTATTCTAGTATCGGTATTGACACATTCTAAGTCATTTATAATTATATACACATTTCTCTGAAATGAACTCATAAATCTTCCATTTATTTATCTCCCATTGTATTTCACACAAATAAATACATAATAAAAAATGATACGCACAACAATATAGAACGTGCATTTCTTTGCCCTCAGTGTTAGATTGTCAACTAATGTACATGGTGGTACAATGGTTTTACCCGCGTGGTATGTACATTACAGAGAGAACATGGTGAATTTATATCAAATATTAAGCATACAAACGTACACAATACTTGTTGAGAATTAACAAAAGAAATGAAATTTAGAATGTTTGATTCATTTTTCAGACTAAAACGCGGAGAGCCAATTTTCCACTAATTGAAAGTTTCAATTTGTATTTATAATTCTACCAGCATTTGTATTCCCACTCTTTGCGAATTATGACCAAATTTTATTGCAGCACAATCTAAAAAAAAGGGATGAAAATGGAGTTCATCAGTTTATAGGCTCAACATTTTACACCTTTACGCATACTCTATCCATTCCAATCAATAGACAAGGTGTTATACATTGCAAATGGTAAATACATTTCTAGCAAAAACGCAAGTCTTATGTGATATTTAAGATAACTTTAACAAATAAGATTATTGCTTCATATCATATTTTTTACGAGATTTGTAGTTTAATGTGCCATCCACCAAGCATACTGATTAATGCTTTCACTCCATTGGTCAGTTTTATGTTTGCTTGCCGTAAATCACAACTGCTTTGAGTCGCAGAATGGAAGCAGCTATATCACTTTCACTTCTCATTTGCTTGGTTAAAAATTAGAATTGATTTTAGTTTTCCAAATTTTCTCCGGAGTATTTTATCAGATGCGTTAAAAGGTAAACGATATGGGGCGCCTGTTTTGGCACTACAATTACCGTGGACGGGTGATACTACCTTATATTATCTTTGTGAGTTGTGTAGCAACAGGCTTAGTCTTTGGAACGTGTCCTACCCAGTTTGAGGATTTAACGATTACATCTACTAGCGTGATAGGTTGTGTGTTAAAATGTCAAGAGAAAAGCTGGTGTTTTTCCTTTATTTTTAATCTCGAGATTTTCACTTGTAAATTGTTAAGTGACAGCGGTTATTGCTCCAAACGGGAATACTTGTACACCCTGAAGTCGCATTTACGTACCAAACGACACGATTACAAGGTAATACACACATCTACTATTTTCAACTTTATTTTCTTTAGTTAATAGTCTGTTCTCTCAAACTATGTTATTATTAGGGGAGCTTGCATCTTTCTCTCTCTCTCTCTGAAAGTTGGTCGTAATTTACAATAAATCAAAAAATGTATGAATCAAACTGTAAAGATATGCGAACAACACAATTCATGTTCAATAATCAAAAATCATATTCAACATGTAAATAGTAAATGCTACACTTTTCTACGCGATTGTATATTTCCCATTAATCAACCCTCCCCCTCCCCTCTTCCCCCAGTTTTTTTTCTTCTCCCATATGCGACTCATCTGTAGTTCTGCGCATCAGGTTGATTTGTTCATCTAAAACTGGTGCTTTGTTCCTTATCTACATACACGGAAATAAGGTTTACAAATACGAATTAACAAGGATAACAAATTGCAATAAGAAGAAGGGAATTTAAAATCTCTTTGGTACACCTGATTTAAACACTCCCACTTAATTTGCGTAAGTAAATGGTATGTTTCAAGAGATAGAATTGATGATTCATTTAACTTATACAACTCATATAGTAACTTTACTCACCGCTATAACCAGTAAAAAGGAATAATATTTAATGTTCGTAAAGCAACAGCTTTGTTTGATAAAATGTGTGTTTATCATAACCATCTTTTGGGACATTTTATGAATTATAATACACATTTGAATAGTTTTCGAAGAGGAAATGTAACATTTTCCTGAATGATTTAGAAGTCTTGAAAGTGGCATTACCCAGGTAAGAAATTAGTGCCGTAAGCAAAAGCCATCAGAACTATACGCAAGGTAGCATATGGAATGTATTTATTATCTCATTACCCACATATACATACATGTGGGGATGAGATATTGTAGTCACCTTGCTGTATAGGCAAATAACTGGGGCCATCCAGGGGTCGCAGATGAGGACCTCATATGAGGTGTTAGGGTCATAATTTTTTGAAACGGGACAAAATTTGGTGATTTTTGTGTCTGTACGTGTCTTTGTTTGTGTGTGTATGCGCGCGTGTAGGGGGTATGGGTTTGTGTGGGTGTGCGTGCGGGTGTGCGTGCGTGCGTGTGCAACAATTATTTTTTGTGTCGCTTATAACTCAAAAACTGTAATACACACATGAACCAAAATTAGTGTAAAGGTACCCCTGGCCCGAAAGTTTTGCCTCCAAGGCTTTGGAATACAAAGGCCGCAGGTAAAATGAGACAAGTTTTTGGTGATGGTTGTAACTTTTGAAAGAATTACTTGGTACCTTACAAAATGTATAGGTTGGTAGAGTTTATCATTCTAACGAAACTTTAAAATAATTGGAGGTCAAAAAGTCTAAGGTCATGGGGCTATAGCGTATTAAAGAAATTTCCACAGGGCCCCATAGTGCCGTGAATACAAGTTTAAGACACACGAAGGAAATGATACTATAAGTTAAGAAATATATACTAATCAAAAGGTGATAATTCCATCGAATATTTGTCTCCATCAAATGTCATAACCTTTGGATTTAAGCTTTAACCTGAATGATATACTCTTGTAATTGCAATTTGTTTCATATTTAAAACTTGCAATTTCTGATGGTCACTGAAAGACCACACAGTGTATTACAAAAATTAAAACAGGACCCCATAGTGGTGTAAATACACGTTTGAGATACACAGATACAACTATACTAGTGGTGAAATAAAAAAGGATATGCACCATAAAAGGCAATGAATTCTTTGGAAAATTCATTTCAGCATTATATCGTTTACACTAAAATTAAGCTTAATCTGGATCACATAATCTTGTCAATATGGCAATTCAATTCATATTTAAAAGTTTTGTGTAATTGTTTACATTGCAATTGATAAGATTGACTGGAAGATCCCATAGTGTATTAGACAAACTTGCACAGGGTCCCATACTGCCGTGAAAACAAGTTTAAGACAAACAAAGGAAATGATACTATAAGTCAAGAAATATATACAATTACAATAAAAAGGTGATACTGTAAATCCATCAAACATTTGTCTTCTTTAAATGCCATAACCTTGGGATTTAAGCTTTAACCTGAATTATGTAATTTTGTTATTACAATTTCGTTCATATTTATCAATTATTGCAGTCGTTTCTTATTTCAATTTCGAATGTTTATTGAAAAACCGTATAGTGTATTAGAGAAACTTATGCAGGACCCCATAGGGCTCTGAATTCAAGTTTAGCATACACAAAGAAAATGATTATATTGGTCAAAAAAATATGATATGCTAATCAAAAGGTGATATTTCATTGACAATTTGTCTTTCTCAAATATCACAAAGTTTAGAATGCAGCTTACCCTGAATCATATAATATTGTTATTTTCATTTAATTCTTACTTTAAAGCTTATTGTAATTCTGTTTTATATACAATTTATAATGCTCAATGACAGACCCAACAGTGTATTAGAGAAACTTCCACAGGGCCATATAGTGCCCTGAATATAAATCTAATATTCACAAATTAAATGATAATATTGGTAAAATAAAAAAGGATATGAATATGAAAAGACAATGATCTCTTCTGAAATTTGCTTTCAGCATTACATCATTACCTTTATGATTGAGTTTTATCTGGATCATATAATTTTGTAAATATTGCAATTTGATTCATATTTCAAAGTTTTCTGTAATTGTTTATATTGCAATTCAAAATATTGACTGAAAAAACCCATAGTGTATTATAGAAACCCATAGTGCCCTGAATACAAGTTTAAGATACACAAAGGAAATGCTACTAAAAGTCAAGAATTATATGAAATTCTCATCAAAAGGAGATAATTCTATCGAAAATTTGTCTTCATCAAGTACCATAACCTTGGGATTTAAGCTTTAACCTGAATTATGTAATTTTGTTATTACAATTTCGTTCATATTTATCAATTATTGCAGTCGTTTTTATTTCAATTTCGAATGTTTATTGAAAAACCGTATAGTGTATTAGAGAAACTTATGCAGGACCCCATAGGGCTCTGAATTCAAGTTTAGCATACACAAAGAAAATGATTATATTGGTCAAGAAACTATGATATGCTAATCAAAAGGTGATATTTCATTGACAATTTGTCTTTCTCAAATATCACAAAGTTTAGAATGCAGCTTACCCTGAATCATATAATATTGTTACTTTCATTTAATTCTTACTTTAAAGCTTATTGTAATTCTGTTTTATATACAATTTCTAATGTTCAGTGACAGACCCAAGAGTGTATTAGAGAAACTTCCACAGGGCCATATAGTGCCCTGAATATAAATCTAATATTCACAAATTAAATGATAATATTGGTAAAATAAAAAAGGATATGAATATTAAAAGACAATGATTTCTTCTGAAATTTGCTTTCAGCATTACATCATTACCTTTATGATTGAGCTTTATCTGGATCATATAATTTTGTTAATATTGCAATTTAATTCATATTTCAAAGTTTTGTGTAATTGTTTATATTGCAATTCAAAATATTGACTGAAAAACCCATAGTGTATTATAGAAACCTATAGTGCCCTGAATACAAGTTTAAGATACACAAAGAAAATGCTACTAAAAGTCAAGAATTATATGAAATTCTCATCAAAAGGAGATAATTCTATCGAAAATTTGTCTTCATCAAGTACCATAGTCTTGGGATTTAAGCTTTAAACTGAATGATATAATCTTGTTCATGCAATTTGATTCATGTTGATAAGATTAATGAAGTTCTTTTTTATTAGAATTTGTTATATTCATTGAAGAGCCCACAGTGCATTAGAGAAACTTACACAGGACTCCAGAGTGCTATGAATACAAGTTTAAAATACACAAAGGAACTGATACTATTGGTGAAGAAAGTATGATATTCTTTTACCCTGAATCGTATAATCTTGTTGTCATTTGATTGATTCATGTTTAAAAGATTATTGTAATTCTTTTGATTGTAATTTGTGATGTTCAAGGATATGTATAGTACCATGATACATTCAGAAGTGAACGCAGCCGTGCTGATAACGTCACTTTCGGTTTTCAATTTTCCTTATTGAGAATTAAAGAAATCTGTGATGTTATCGATCACACATCTGCTAGACCAAGAATAGGTTTTACATGTGTTATCGAAAACATCACAGATTTCTTGCAATTGGTATGAAAATTGATAACGTCACTGAAAGTGACCTTATCAGCACGGCAGCGTTCACTTCTGAATGTATTTATGTTATTATACCTTTCCTTTCATTGAAAAACACCATAGTATATTAGATACTGTAAGCTATTTACATGTCTCTCTATGCCCGATATAGATTAGAATTAGAAGAAAAACAATTGATAACAAGAAACTAATTTGAGCTAAATTAAAGTGTAGACAAATAGTACTATAACTTGACAATTTACCAACTTTAAACATTCTAAAACTAACTTCCTATTAAACAGAAATTTCTGAAAGACAACTTTCAAGTGGAAAACAACAATACTAGCACAATATCTTGGTGCATTCCATCAGTGCAAAAGAACAAAAATACAGACACTAAATAAGATCAATCATATATGCCAGTATAAATTTGTGTACTGAGAAATGGCATTCATATCATGACAGTGTAGCATGTAAGTATAACTCTATTCCATACAATTAAATGAATAACAAATTTTGAAAAATAAAAACTGAGGAACCTGTAATGCATTGCTTCAACTTGTATAGTCATACACAAAATGAGGACCCCATAGTGCACAATCTCACAAGGCCCTGTAGTGTGCTCTCCAGACCTGTATGAGGACCCCGTAGTGCAGGACCCGATAGTGCTAGATCCGTGGGTATGTGTATGTGTGAGTGCGTATGTGTGTGTGTGTGTGTGTGTGGGTGAGCGTGTGTGTGTGTGTGTGTGTGTAGAGTATGCTAGTTACTTCCGCTGCGGTTATTGATTGTTCACCATTTACGGATTAATCAGAAACATTGACTTTAATTGTATATTACTGTTCATGTTAATACAAACTGTTCATGTTTATACCTTTAACTGTTTAAGGTATTTGATTGACATCTCATCGGGAGGCGCGTTTTACAAACGGCGCTCTTATAAGATTATTGCGATGTCAATGATTTGGTAATCATTATCTATTTCAAATAATTTATGAGCAAACAATACTTTATGATATTTTTTGATACGTAATATAATATCAACTTTCTGTCATCTTTCAGGTGTTTAAGCGTTCATGTCAAGATCATATTGCAGATAATAATGAAGGTAATAACTTGATAAATGATTTAATCATCTTTAAGAGCAATTTGTTTCATTGGATTTTCATTATTTCCAAATAAGCAAAATGAAACTGTGAAAGATAAGGAAAATTGTATCATATTTAGCTGAAGAACCACTTGAAATTACGTACACAGTCCCAAACATATCAATCCAACTCATTTACATATGACATACGAAGAATGAATGTCGAACGAAGACAATCTAATTTCATACATGAGTCGCGATTTTTCACCTTTCGTAGTTTTTATTGTTTTGTAATAAAAAGAAAAGCAATGAGAAAAACGGTACTGCTTAATTAGCAGAGAAAACTCTCATATCTTGGCAGGAATTCCAAATAAGTAAAAACAAAACAAAGGTAAAAACGTCGATCTGTCAGTACTTTATTGTTTATTGGTTTAATTTTCTATACATCTGAGGGTTCCGAAGACAAGTTTAAGTTAGAATTTTCCAAAAATTAATAGTAATTCATTTTGACCTAGATGGTTATGATGAAATTGGGACAACAACTACAATTTGTGTGATTTAATTTGTCAAAAGTTGAAATGTATTTTGTAAAGTACATATTTAGTGTAGCGTAAAGGCCTATGCTACAAAGTCAACAGTAGTTTTGAAAACCCACGCAGCATTTGTGTTCGGCCTAGGCTTTAACACACATCTTAAATTGATAAAGATGACAAACGGTGATACTTCTAGAAAAAGTAAAACAGGCAGTAACAAATTTCATAAGGCAATAAGTGATATTTGTGTAAAATCATGGCGAATAACACAAAATTGCTTGGTGTAAGTTTAAGTACCTCTGTTTTTTCAAGCCTAGCCTGATATTTTTACTTGTTATATTAATTTTTGAACATTACATATTTTTGTTTAAAATTGCGCTTTTTGGACTCTTTTGTTGCTCAATGCAAAATCCGGCCTATTCAGCTTTGTTAGCAAAACGTTTGTTGCTGTTGAAATCGAAATTCTAAGTCACTTACAAAAATACAGATCTGGCCAAATAATGAGTTCGGCAGATATAACTTAATATGAATTTGGGCCAGACCTAGCAGCCTAGTAGATCTGTGAATATATGTATATAACCTGGAACCATATGTGGCACAAATAAGGAATATATATAAATATCAAAGTCTAATTTACTAATATGTGACATTGGTGAGCCAGTTCTAACTTATATGAAGGACTTTCATTTGTCCAAAGTGATTTACAAAAGCAGTATAGTAGTTCCCCAGGAATAAATCAGTTCAGAAAGGTCACATTGTTCATCCCGTCAACCAAAGCCAAAGCTGAAAAGCTACTATATTGCGTACCGAAGCTGAATGAGACATTTTAACAATATATAACAAAATATGAGCATCAGCTTTCTCTCTTATTTTTAGTTTCATTATAAGAACAAATTTGAACTAAAATATTGAGGGAATTAGTTTGTTTAAAGGAATAATTCAGGGGTCAGGTCCATCTCATATACAAATATGAAAGAGGATCTCAAAGGAAACGCAATAGTGCAAGAAAAATTCACAAATCTTATTCTGTGAAGGAGATACGCAAGTTTAAAGTTTGGCATCATTTGTTTAGAAACAACTGAAATCAGAGTAATCTTGATGTCATATTCTCATATTTATCAAAGTCTTTATGTATTCTATCATATTTTGTCCTGCGATTATGTAATTTAATAACCATTGGATATATAAGGAAAATAGTAAAACCGAATTTACTATAAAAAGGTTTATTAGAATTTACCACCTGAAGAAAGGTCAAGGAAAAATAATTCAAATAGTAAAAAAAAAAAGTTAATTTTCTTTCATATACATTAACAATTGTTAAGAATGTGAGTATCAATGCACCAACCTTCCATAGTAGACTTAGTACACCAGTCATTTCTACGCAAATAAGATACAACTTAAAACTTTAATAACTAATTCCCGGAATAAGATTTTTGAATACTTCCTGCACAATTTTGTGCAATTTTAGTTCTCTTTTATACAAGATACGTTTACTTGATCAACAAACTAATCCTTTTATACTTGTCTATTTATACAAAGAACAAAATGCCGACTTAAAGTAGCCTGATCCCGATTTTGCGAGTCTTACAGATATATTAAACACAACAGATCAATAAACTGCATACCCCAACACCTATAGACGACGTGAGGGCAAAGGTCTCTTGATTATTCATATTAACCAGAAAATTGCTATTCTATTGCGTTCTAGATAAGCATTTGAGTTTTGGGGAGACCCCCTAAGAATACGCCATCACTTTTCGGTATAGTGCTTCTTTAATATTCCAATTCCCGCCCTTACATCTGATGACACTTCATTTTGGAAAAATTTGAACCGCCCTCAGATGATTCGTTTCCCAAAAAAATAAAAAGGAAAAAACTATTGTATTTACATGTACTAAATGTAATTCTATTTTCAGAAATAAGCTCCATAGGTAGTAAGTACGTATATTGTATCATTGTACAGAGTATATGTACAATATATTATTGTACAGTGTATATACGGAGTGTTCCGACTTCCTACTTGTAGATAATCAAAACATCGCTGATGTAAGGGTGTCAATCTTTCATGAGCAATTTGTTTTTCATTTTTTACCTTTTACAAAACCTTCAAATTTTCAGAAGTCACCTGCCGTGTATCGTGCCTTTCAAGTGGACTCAATTTGATACCGACAGTGACATGTACTTATGGGGTTGAGTTAGTAAGAATTGGTGCTGAGTGTAACTACACATGCTCCAAGGGATTTAACATGACTGGAAGCTCTAGCAGGATGTGTACATCACTTGGGGTTTGGGACATAGCGAAACCAAGATGTGAAGGTAAGCAAAATCAGGCCTGAAAATTCTGGACTTCATAAAAGAGACAATTTCGTATTATATGCTTTCATAATTATGCGAGCTATCAGAAAATGGATTAATTATCTCGAGTGTTCATACCCTTGTACAATATTAGAAGTACTAAAACACTAAAATGGGGCATTCACCATGCGTTTCAAATTGGTACATTTTATTGAAAAAGCTCCGATTGCAACATGTGGTATTGAAAACAGCAGGATTCATAAGTTTCAATATTCATGTTGTTTTTTTCCTTCAGAAATCACATGCCAAATGCCGATTCTTTCAAATGGACTCAAACTGGTGCCGACAGCAACATGTCCATATGGATATGAGTATGTAAGAGAAGGGGTTGTGTGTAATTACACATGCTCATGGGGATATAATATGACAGGAACCTCAAACATGGTATGCACCTTACATGGGACATGGGATACATCAACACCAACATGTGAAGGTAGGTCATTTCAGGACGTCATAAGATCGAGTGTATGTGGTCGGCTATACGAGCCACAATCGGTGGAAAGACCCCAACATGCATCGTAGTGGAAGGAATAATTATCATGCTTTTTATACGTAAAAAGTTCCTTTCTGGAGTATAATTCTCTTTCTAGATTGATGTACTTTACCATAAGTCTGGCATACTCACTACTATCTATTTTTTGAAAAAAGCAAAGGTCAGGAAAATGGGACTAAGATGGGAATGCACCTCTTGTAAATAATTTATACGCCAGACATTAATATTTTGGAGTTATTATGCATCAAATTGGTCAAAATACTTTACCTTCAGTTTGTCTTTTGGTTTAATCATTCAGCAACTTGTAATAATTATATAAATTTGGACCAGATCAAACTTGATCTTGCTAAGATCAAACTTGATATGTCTGAGATCTAAACCAGATGAAAAATCTAGATCTGAACCAGATCTGGGTATTATATTTGACCCAGATCTGGGATTTATATCTGGATTTGATCTGTGTTTTATGTCTGACTTAGTCGATCTGTAAATATCTGTATATAGCATGGAACCATATCTGGCACAAATCTGGAAATTCACTAATATGTGACATTGGTGAGACAGCTCCAACTTATATGAAGGACTTTCATTTGTCCAAAGTGATTTCTCAAAGCAGCATAGTAGCTCCCGAGGGATGAATACGTTCCAAAAGGTCACATTGTTCATCCCGTCAACCAAAGCCAACAATGGAAAGCTACTTTATTGCATACCGAAACTGAATGAGACATTCTAACAGTATATATCAAAATATAAGTATCAGCTTTCATTTCTATGTTTTAGTTTCATTATGAAAATAAGTTTGAAACAAAATATTTAGGGCATTAAACCACAAAATTAAGTGAATACAGACTCGAAAGATTACATGAATTTGTAAAGTAGAAATATTAATACAGTTATTAGTCTCTATTTCTGCATGAACATTTAATGGTATCAAGTAATGTAATTCCACCATCACATTTAATATTTTATTGATAGATGCTTAACTGCTTAAGGAAACAATCCCAGTCCATACAGAGCCACGTAAAAGCATCCTTCATATTTGCATGTTTAAATCACAATCATATGTGTCACCAAGACTTTTTGCAAATTTCAAAATATATTTAAAAGATTAATTCAGAGGTCAGGAAAGTCCATCTCATACACAAATATGAAAGAGGATATCAAAGGAAACAAAATAGTATAAAAAAAACACACCAAATTCTTATTCGATAAGAAAGATATTCTAGTTTAAAGTTGGTATCATTTGTGTAGAAGCAACTGAAATCAGACTTCTTGTGATATCATAGCCTCAGATTTCTCAAGTCTTAATGTATTCTATCATTTTTGTCCTGCGATTTTGTAGTGTAATAACCATTAAAAATGTCAGGAAAATTGTAAAACAGAACCTAGTAAGGTGTATTATAATTGACGACCTAAAGTAAGGTCAAAGAAAAATAATTCAAATAGTAAAAAAAAAGTAAAATTAGTTTTCTTCCTAATACATTAACAATTGTTAAGATTGTGAGGATCCATGCGCCAACTTTGGATAGTAGATTGAGTACACCAGTCATTTTTACACAGATAAGATAGAGTTTTAAGCTTTAATAACTAATACATAAAATAAGATTTTTGAATGCTTCCTTTACTATTTTGTATCTTTTGAAGTTCTCTTTTATATAACATACATTTGCTTGATCAACGAACTAATGCTTTAATCCCTAATATTCTCAAACTCTGAAAATCCCAGCACATATCTTGAAATTTAATACAAACTCGCAGCAATAAGACTAATTTAACTAAAAGTTTTGATATTAACTTGTCTATTTCTACAAAGAACAAAATGCTGACTTAAAGTCGCCTGAGCCCGAAAAGTGAGGGCGCTCGATTTTAAGAATTGTACAGATACATTATCCACAACAGATCGATAAACTGAATAATTCCATTATCCACAGACGACGTGAGGGAAAAGGTCCTTGAATATTCATATTGACCAGAAAATTGCTATACCAGATGCAACATGTGTTATTGAAAACAGCAGGATTCATATATATACATATATATATCTTTTTAATATTCATGTTTGTTTCTTCAGAAATCATATGTCGAATGGCGATTCTTTCAAATGAACTCCAACTGGTGCCGACAGCAACATGTCCATATGGATATGAATATGTAAGAGGAGGGATTGTGTGTAATTACACATGTTCATCGGGATATAAGATAAGAGGAACCTCAAACATGGTTTGCACCTTACATGGAACATGGGATACATCAACACCAACATGTGAAGGTAGGTCAGTTCAGGACGTCATAAGATCGAGGGTATGTGGTCGGCTATACGAGCCACAATCTGACAATCGGTGAAATGACCCCGACATGCATCGTAGTGGAAGGAATAATTATCATGCTTTGTATACGTGACAAGCTCTTTTCTGGAATATAATTCTCTTTCTAGATTGATGAACCTCACCATACGTTTGACATACTCACTACTATCTACTTTTTGAAAAAACAAAGGTCAAGAAAATGGGACTAAGATGGGAAATGTACTTCTAAAAAATAATGTATACGTCAGTCAATAATACTTTGAAGTTAGAATGCATCGGATTGGTCAAAATACTTTACCTTTAGTTTGTCTTTTGGTTTAATCATTCAGCAACTTGTAATAATTATATAAATTTGGACCAGATCAAACTTGATCTTGCTAAGATCAAACTTGATATGTCTGAGATCGAAACCAGATAAAAAATCTAGATCTGGACCAGATCTGGGTATTATATTTGACCCAGATCTGGGATTCATATCTGGATTTGATCAGTGTTTTATATCTGACTTAGTCGATCTGTGAATATCTGTATATAACATGGAACCATATCTGGCACAAATCTGGAAATTCACTTACATGTGACATTGGTGAGCCAGCTATAACTGATATGAAGGACTTTTATTTGTCCAAAGTGATTTCTCAAAGCAGCATAATAGCGCCCCAGGAAGAAATAAGTTCCAAAAGGACACATCATTCATCCCGTCAAGCAAAGCCAACAATGGAAAGCTACTTTATTGCATACCGAAACTGAATGAGACATTTTAACAGTATATATCAAATAATAAGCATCAGCTTTCATTTCCTTTTTTTAAATTTCATTATGAGAATAAGTTTGAAACAAAAAATTTAGGGAATTAAACCACAGGATTAAGTGAATACAGACTCGACATATTATATGAATTTGTAAAGTAGAAATATTGATGCAGTTATTAGTCTCTATTTCTGCATGAACATTGATTGGTATCAAGTAATGTGATTCCACCATCACATTTAATATTTTATTGATAGATGCTTAAGGAAACAATTCCAGTCCATACAGAGCCACGTAAAAGCATCCTTCATATTTGCATGTTAAATCACAATCATTTGTGTCACCTAGACCTTTTGCAAATATCGAAATATATTTAAAAGATTAGTTCAGGCGGGGAAGGAAGGGGGTGGGGGAAGGGGTGGAGGGGGAGGTAAGGAAAGTACATCTTATACACAAATACGAAAGAGGACATCAAAGGAAACAAAATAGTGAAGGAAACATACAAAAATCGTATTCGGTGAAGGAGATATTCCAGTCTAAAGTTGGTATCATTTGTGCAGAGGTAATTGAAATCAGAGTTCTTGTGATATCATAGCCTCAGATTTTTGAAGTCTTTATGTATTCCATCATTATTTTTTTCTGCAATTCTGTAGTGTAATGACCATTGGATATGTCAAGAAAATAGTCAAACAGAATCTAGTAAGGTTTATTATAATTGACGACATGGAGCAAGGTCAAGAGAAAATATTTTAAATAGTAAAAAAAGTAAAATTAATTTTCTTCTAGATACATTAACAATTGTTATGAATGTGAGGATCCATGCGCCAACCTTCCATAGTAGACTTAGTACACCAGTCAATTGTACACAGATAAGATAGAGATTTAAACTTTCATAACTAATACATGAAATAAGATTTTTGAATGCTTTCTTTACTATTTTGTATCTTTTAAAGTCCTCTTTTATATAAGATATATTTGCTTGATTAACGAACTAATGCTTTAATTCCTAGTATTCTCAAACTCTAAATATGCCAGCACATATCTTGAAATGTGATACAAGCTCACAGCAATGTGGCTAACTTAACTAATAGTTTTGATATTAACTTGTCTATTTCTACAAAGAACAAAATGCTGACTTAAAATAGCCTGAGCCCGAAAAGTGAGGGCGCTCGAATTTGCGAATTTTACAGATATATTATCCACAACAGATCAATAAACTGCATACTTCCATTACCCACAGACGACGTGAGGGCAAAGGTCTCTTGAATATTCATATTAACCAGAAAATTGTTATACCATATGCAACATGTCTTATTGAAAACAGCAGGATTCATTATTTTTCATAATTTTCAATATTCATGTTTTTCTTCAGAAATCATATGCCAAATGCCAATTCTTTCAAGTGAACTCCAATTGGTGCCAACAACAACATGTCCATATGTATATGAGTATGTAAGAGAAGGGGTTGTGTGTAATTACACATGTTCATCGGGATATAAGATGACAGGAACCTCAAACATGGTATGCACCTTACATGGAACATGGGATACATCAACACCAACATGTGAAGGTAGGTCATTTCGGGACGTCATAAGATCAAGGGTATGTGGTCGGCTATACGAACCACAATCGGCGGAATGACCCCGACATGCATCGTAGTGGAAGGAATAATTATCATGCTCTTTATACGTAAAAAGTTTCTTTCTGGAGTATAATTATCTTTCTGGATTGATGTATCTCAACATAAGTTTGGCATACATTAACAATTATTAAGATCTCGAGGATCCATGCGCCAACCTTTCATAGTAGACTGAGTACAACAGTGATTTTTACACAAATAAGATAGAGTTTTAAACTTTAATAACTAATACATGAAATAAGATTTCTGAATGCTCTTTTCACCATTTTGATCTTTTAAAGTCCTCTTTATATAAGAGACATTTGCTTGATCAACGAACTACTCTTTTAGTCCCTTATATTCTCAAACCCTGAATATCCCAGCACGTATCTTGAAATGTGGTACAAACTCACAGCAATGAAGCTAATTCAACCAATAGTTTTAATATTAACTTGTCTATTTCTACAAAGAACAAAATGCCGACTTAAAGTTACCTGAGCCAAAAAGTGAGGGCGATCGATTTTGCGAATTTAACAGATATATTATTCACAACAGATCGATAAACTGCATACTTCCATTACCCACAGCCGACGTGCAGCAAAGGTCTCTGGAATATTCATATTAACCAAAAAATTGTTATACCATATGCAACATGTGGTATTGAAAACAGCAGGATTGATAATTTTTCATTATTTTCAATATTCATGTTTGTTTACTTCAGAAATCATATGCAGAATGCCGATTCTTTCAAGTGAACTCCAGCTGGTGCCGACAGCAATATGTCCATATGGTTATGAGTATGTAAGAGAAGGGGTTGTGTGTAATTACACATGTTCATCGGGATATACGATGACAGGAACCTCGAACATGGTATGCACCTTACATGGAACATGGGATACATCAACACCAACATGTGAAGGTAGGTCAGTTCAGGACGTCATAAGATTGAGGGTATGTGGTCGGCTATACGAGCCACAATCGGTGGAATGACCCCGACATGCATCGTAGTGGAAGAAATAATTATCATGCTTTTTATACGTAAAAAGTTCCTTTCTGGAATATACTTCTCTTTCTGGATTGATGTACTTTACCATAAGTTAGACATACTTGCTACTATGTACTTTTTGAAAAAGCAAAGGTCAGGAAAATGGGACTAAGATTGGAAACGTACCTCTGGTAAATAATTTAAACGTCAGTCATTAATACTTTAGAGTTAGAATGCATCGAATTGGTCAACGTACTTTACCTTTAGTTTGTCTTTTGGTTTAATCATTCAGCAACTTGTAATAATTATATAAATTTGGATCAGATCAAACTTGATCTTGCTAAGATCAAACTTGATATGTCTGAGATCTGGACCATATATGAAATTTAGATCTGGACCAGATCTGGGTATTATATTTGACCCAGATCTGGGATTTATATCTGGATTTGATCAGTGTTTTATATCTGGCTTAGTCGATCTGTGAATATCTGTATACAACATGGAACCATATCTGGCACAAATCTGAAAATTCACTAATATGTGACATTGGTAAGCCAGCTCTAACTTATATGAAGGACTTTCATTTGTCCAAAGTGATTTCTCAAAGCAGCATAGTAGCTCCCTTGGAAAAAATTAGTTCCGAAAGGTTACATTGTTCATCCCTTCAACCGAAGCCAACAATGGAAAGCTACTTTATTGCAAACCGAAACTGAATGAGACATTTTAACAGTATATATCAAATAATAAGTATCAGCTTTCATTTCTATTTTTTAGTTTCATTATGAGAATAAGTTTGAAACAAAATATTTAGGATATTAAACCACAGGATTAGGTGAATACAGACTCGACAGATTATATGAATTTGTAAAACAGAAATGTTAATGCACTTATCAATTTCTATTTCTGCATGAACATTTATTAGTATCAGTTATGTGACTCCACCAATGTATCTTAATATTTTATTAATAGATGCTTAAAGAAACAATTCCAGTCCATACAGAGCCACGCGAACGCATCCTTCCTATTTGCATCTTAAATCACAATCATATGTGTCACCTAAAAATTTTGCAAGTATCGAAATATATTTAAAAGATTAATTTAGGAGTCAAGAAAGTTAATCTCATACACAAACATGAAAGAAGACGTCAAAGGAAACAAAATAGTGATGGGAACATTCAAAAATCTTATTCCGTGAAGGAGATATTTAAGTTTAAAGTTGGTATTATTTGTGTAGAACAACTGAAATCAGAGTACTTGTGATATCATAGCCTCATATTTCTCAAAGTCTTAATGTATTCTCTCATATTTTGTCTTGCGATTTTGTAGTGTAATAACCATTGGATAGGTCAGGAAAATTGCAAAACAGAATCTGGTAAGGTTTATTATAATTGACGACCTAAAGCAAGGTCAAGAAAAAATAATTCAAATAGTAGAAAAAGTAAAATTAATTTTCATTTAAATACATTTACAATTGTTAAGAATGCAAGGATCCATGCGCCATCCTTCCATAGTAGACTGAGTACACCAGTCATTTTTACACAGATAAGATAACGCTTCAAATTTTAATAACTAATACATGAAATTATATTCTTAAATACTTCCTTCACCATTTTGTATCTTTTAAAGTCCTCTTTTATATAAGATATATTTGCTTGATCAACGAACTCATCCTTTAATCCCTAATATTCTCATTATGAGAATAAGTTTGTAACAAAATATTTAGGGAATTAAACCACATGATTAAATAAATACAGACTCGACAGACCATCTTTTTGGATTGATGTACCTTACCATAAGTTTGGCATACTTTCTACAATCTACTTTTCGAAAAGGCAAAGGTCAGAAAAATGGGATTAAGATGAGAAAATATACCTCTGGTAAATAATTTATACGTCAGTTATTATTACTTTAGAGTTAGAATTCATCAAAATGGCCAACATACTTGACGCTAAGTTTGTCTTTTGGTTTAATCATTCATCAACTTGTAATAATCTAACAATTTAGATAGATACAGCTACCGTGTTTTCAACTCACTACATACATGGGACAGCTCTCGACAGACATGCCAAGATATTGGAGGTGACTTGGTATCAATTCATTCTGAGGATGTTAATGAAAAAGTTAAATGGTTGGTAAGTACAAAACTCAATCAATGAGCAAAATAATATTTTCCTGGAAATTCTTTCCACTGGAATCCAGGTAATAATGGTTGTTAATGTGATTGCATTAAATGATTGATTTAAAATTAAAATACAGGATCATCACTCCTGTAGATTTATTGCCACCTACAATCTTTCAGATGATTGCGCAATACAAAGTGAGTAAAGTGTTTCATTGCATCCTGCAATTTAAATGAAGAATTGAAGAAACACTGCAGCTATCCAGCTACTGAATATCTTCAAAGTAAAGAAGTACAAATCTGGATTAAAAAAATGTAATTGATGCCGACCGAAAAATAGCTTTTTGATCAAACTATTGCATAGCAAAAGACTAAAATGAACCGTCATTGCTAAAATAATTTACTTCTGGTTTTGTTATGTTATGTTCAAATAACTTTTTTGCATTTGCAGTTTGGTTTGATTACTGAAAGTGTCTGTCTGTGTTCCACATTATCAATAGTACCTCATGCACAGTGGACCTACACGAACGCAGGTGCTTATAATGTCCCTTGTATATACTTTTTTAGTTCAGCGCAGTCTCACTGATTAACTCTTTTTTTATACTGATGTAACCCCAACAGTATTTATGTTGCTGAACTTATTTTGCAGGCTGATCCTTTGAACTCAGTAACATATTTTTGGATTGGTATGAGGCGTTCAGAGCACAAACTATTTCAGTAAGTCAAATATTTAGTTTGAACTAATTAAATGATTTATATTACATGGCCTGTTCAAGTACAGTACCTTCTTATTATAAATAATATGTACATACATACAGTGAGCTCTTATCCGGAGTGTGCCATGTAAGCGTCGTGTTATTCTTTTCAAAATAACATCACGTTGGAATATATTAAGAGAAGAGCAACAAAAGGTGAGAGTTCTATGTCAGACTATACTGTAATGTGAAAGTGAATGAATAACACCTGACATTTTTATGATTTCTAAGTTCTCTTACAGTGGTTCTTATTTTAGGTAAGCGGCGCTTTGTCTTTTTGTGATATCTTGAAAATCTGTATAAGTTATCGCCTTGTAAACTTTCAATCTTGAAAGTAAATTAAAGTTTACTTGAGATTTTTAAGAATTAATTTGCGATTTCTTGCAATTACCTTACTGTAATCACACGAATGTGGTCTCATTCTTTTAGCATTGTGACATCATTGTCACGTACTCTTTGGAATTGTATTTTGAATTTCTATTAATGTAAATTGCTATTTAATAAAATAATTTCGTTTATATATGGCATAGGGGTATACGGGTGAAATGCACAAGTGATATAACGGATATTCATAAATATCGCTATATATTAGATAAGAATGAAGAAATAATGTTCAGCAGAATAAAAAAGGTTATGAATGTGAAGGTTAAAGGAAGATTGAAATGAAAACAAAAAACATTTAAAACATTAGGTTAGCAGTTACTCACCTAAGAAACTTCTTAAAGAACTCTTAAATAACTATTTTAAACACAGTTTGGAAAGTACAATGTCTTAGCTTATCACTAAATGTACATTTTACCTCCAATGGAAAGGATTCGGGTAGCACCAAACAACTAAGCAAAATGACTCCAGAAGCACAACATGCAATTAAAAAATATGAGCACGTATAAATATTTCGAGGAGGAGTATAGTAAATATCATTCTTTATTACCTCTTACTCTACCACGCGGCGATATCATCGCTGTTTTGGGTGTCCCGTCTTTGACTCCGCCTACCAGGCGCATTTAAAAAAAATATGCTGGTACAGTAAAGGTTAACCAATCCGCGACAAGTGTGCCAACTCGAAAATATATGCAGCATGGTCTCGGTGGGCGGCCTACTGGGTCACTGAACCCAAACGAGTCCGACTTTGCTGCTCAGAAGACAGTGAACCCTTTAATAAATAGCCTGTGCTAATCCATTACTCTCCCACGCGGCGATTTTTTCGCCGTTTTGGGTGCCCCGTCTTTGACTTCGCCTCCAAGGAGCATTTTGAAAATAAGTGCTGGTAGAGTAAGGGTTAATGATTCTGCTGTGTTACTGTAAACACGTCTTATCTTACCATAAAAGCTGTCCCTTACCATACTTGAGTTGAGGTTTTTGATATAAAATCGTTTACACCAAATATTTGTTGTCAAGTTTTATATGATTTCGTTTTCCCAAAATTTGGATTTTTTACATTAACCAGTTTTATTTTAAAAACTTAAACAATCATTTTAAACACAGAAAATAAAATTTAATGACTGACGGGCTTGCTGGATCGTCCATGCATTGACCTTGAACAATCGATATCCATCATTTTTGTGGGGTATAATGAACTGCAATATTTAATTAGAACTGCACTTAAATTACCTATGATATGTAAATCTCAGATACACATGCACAGAAATGCCGTTCTTATAGCTTTGTTTTTCGTAATTTTCAACACTGTTTTCTTTCAAGGTGGTCCGATGGGACGTCCGTAAACTATAAAAAATTGGGCAGCAACAACCCTTCAGGTAGAAGTCTAGGAGACTGTGTTGCGATACATACACAAGATTGTAAGTACATGTATATACAGAGATGTCCTTGGCTTGTCTAATGCAATATTTTCCAGTTTTTCTCCTCAACTGTCAGTAAGTATGTGTTAGCAATTCATATGGAAATAAACAGTTTAAGAGACTAAATCTCTAGAAGCAAGACATTTAAAAATACCTCACATTCAATTAAAGAATATCTCTATGAATAATACAAAGCTGCGAATATTTGAAACATTTCGATTAAAATAAAGTATATTTTTCAAATTAATTATGCACACATATTCAGGAAGAGTAATTTTTCTTTATGATAGCATACTACGCGTCATGGTATGATCAGGACTGCACGCTGTCTTACATGTTCATATGCAAGATTCAAGTCACCTAGAACAAGAAGGAAAGCTACATTGACAATGATTATGAGACGACACAATGGATTTGTTGGGTTCTTGGTTGTTTTACATATTGTGTTAGCTACACTTATATAGCAATACAAATAATTCGATTTGTTTCATCTGTACATTTTCAGACCTACAATTTAGTATATATATATATATATATATATATATATATATATATATATATATATATATATATATATATATATATATATATATATATATATATATATATATATATATATATATATATATATATATATATATTATATATTCAGTACAAATTTAAAACATTTGTAAAAAGGAAAATAATATGAATGACTAAATAAGGACAAAAATAAAGAAAAAAGGTTTAAAACAGTAATTCTAACTCTCCTGTCTGTAAGTAAATTGCAGCACTGTAAATGAATGAATTTTTTTGTAGACGTTTATACTGTATTTTGGCAATATGTTAGGGTTTCCAAGGTTTCTGTTTGAACGTGCTAGATGACATTGTAATGTATTGTGTAAAGGATGGTTTTGTTCTTTGTTGATTTTTGTCGCCATTGCAATGAATTCCGATTTCGCCCTGTCATTTAAAATTTCAATAAGCATGGGATAATATAGGTTAAGAATCTTTGAAGTATACTTTAAAAATTTCCGGATTCTGTAGATGGAATGCAACGCTGAGTGATATTAGTTTTTAACATTCAATAACTCAGAAACAATTTTTTAACACAGAATATTTTACTTACATCATTAACAACCTTCAAATCCAAATTGGTAATAGATTATGAACAACTTGGAACACGTATAAAAAATAGGTTTTTTGAGTATATGGATTTTGCTACTGTACGAATAAAGCTAAATTGCTTTAATTTGAAATGCATTGCGTGTAGGGTTTGTTATTACATTAAGGATCAAATTCGTATGAAAATAGGCATACTTAACGAAATTTACACGAGGTTGTTGATTTCATTGATAAGATCTTTACAAATATCACCCTTATGTTACATAACGAGAAAGAAAACAATTTAGAAAATGTTTCAATCATACGCTAGGGTTATAGCTTCTTGTCGCAGTTGAAAAAATTAAGTTGTACCAAATGCATTTGCTTAAACGTCACATTAGCATCTACGAATAAATTATAACAACCTTTTAGATAAGAAAATACATTTAGAAAAATATAATATTTTAGAAATTTGAAAAATATATTTAGAATTTTTTTAGTTGTAATCATTTATTTGTTTAGTATAGGTTTATGAAGATTACGTAATAATTGATTTAATACTTTTCGTTTCTGCAAGCTACACAATGAAAGGAACTGGTGAATGTTGTGCCACAATAGTCTTGTGGCCAATTTGAAAGTCTGAAACTGTACTAGTATGTATATATATAATGTAACAGGGAAGAACATGTACAACGAAAAAGAAACAAATCGTCACAGTTCCACCACCGGTTATACAGAAAATAAGTTTTATTGTAGAAAAGCGCTCTAAATTGATTAATTGACTTGTTGAAACACTCCTCATGCAGTTAGTTTACCGCTCAACCATATATATGTCATAAACATTAAAGACCGTGCTTTATTATCAACATTTTTCACCACAAGTTCAATTTGCAATCATTTTAACAAGTATCGGCGAGCATGGATGCATGTTGAAGAAATAAGGATGTATGTTTAAAATGGCCAAAGTCTGCTAGATATAATTGACTATTTTCCCATTATATCTGTATATGGAAT
>JAIGNY010001105.1:0-34827 GCA_020152595.1 Chiridota heheva
CTAAAAATCAAACTACAAAAGAACAATATCTGAGTGGTTTTATTAATTCAATGGCGTTAATAGTTAAAAATCATCAAGAAGTATTTTCAAAATCAAATGATGTTATTGATTTTGAAAAAACTTAGATGCATTAGTTAATATAGATATGCAACCTAATGAGGATTCTATTGAAATATAAAAACATTTAAAAACATTTAAAAACATTGGAGGTAGAATGCATACTTTTATTCAATTAGATATCGAAGTATATAAAAACAGATGTATGGTAGGTATATTAAACTCTAAAAATGATCATGTAGTTATTGATGGTTGTAATAATATAAGACGTATATTACAACCACATTATATTAACAAAATATAATGTAGGTTACATTTAATGGTTTTAAATATGATTTACCCATCATAGAAGCAATATTAAATGGTGCTAATGAACAACAAGTATATCAATTATCTCAAGAAATAATAAATACTGATTCCAATAATATATCTTGGAAGAAAGAACACGTTGATTTATTAATTTTATTACCTAAAATAGCTAAATGTTCATTAAAAGAATGTGGGTATCGTCTAAATTATCCTATATTGAGAATTTACCTTATCCTTACGATGAAGATTTAACCGATGAACAATGGAACCATATAAAAAATATAACTTACATGATTTAAAAATAACTAAACTTTTATGGAAAGAATTAAAAGGTGAGTATGATGCTAGAATAGCGTTATCTAAAACATTTGACTTCCACACACTATGGAGTGGAGCTGCAGGATTAGCTAAAAAAGTATTTAAAATGTCAAAAGTCGCAATTACTCATGACATAATTGAACCTAAAGGACTTACATTAACTAAAAATACACAATTATATAAAGAGTTTACACTACAATGTTTAGTGATTTATCTTTCGAAGATAAAGTGAACAACATTGTAGATATTGGTGCAGATCAATGTATAAACAATGTTAACTTCGATCTTTCTGTTGGTGGTTTTCATTCAAAACCTAAAACAGGTATTTATAAAAATGTTTATGATTATGACTTTAGTTCAATGTATCCATCTTTATGTGTTGAAAATAATATAGGTGGTAATAGTTTTAATGATATTTTAAAAAATCTATTAGATATACGTCTGAAATATAAAAAGATAAAAATAAAGCTTCATCTGACGCTTATAAGTTACTTATTAACTCAATTACTGGATGTTTTAAAGATAAATATGCTGCAGATTCTGTTTTAAGTCCTAATTCTAGCTTATCAATGCTTATGGCAGGACAATTTAACATGATAGATTTGATATGTAGACTCAATGACGTCATCTATAGTAATACCGATAGTATATTCACACTTTCAAAAATAAATAATTCATTTATAGATGATGTATTTAAACGTACTGGTTTATCTATGGACTGTGAAACATATGCTAAAGTTATCATTATTGATGTAAATAACATACTTTGTATTAAGAATAAAAAAGTTGTTAAAGCCAAAGGGTGTTTTACACTTAAAAGTATCTATAAAAACCCCAAAGCTGAAATAATAACTGAAGCTTTACATAGATATTTCATTGATGGTACTAATGTTGCACAAACGATAACTCAATGTAAAGATGGAAAAAAGTTTGTTTATTTCTCTAGAGTTATTGGTGATAATTATTTTAGTATAAATGATGTCAAATCAGATAATAAAAGAATTAAATTTTATATGTCTAAAGACGGTAATGTTATAGAACGTGTAACACAAAAGCAAAAAGCTAAATTGACAACACAATCTAACATAATAATAAGCATGAATGATGATGATATAGACTTATGTAAAATAGATTATGAATTTTATATAAATCAAGCGAATAAAATAATAGATAAGGTAGTAGACAAAAATGATTAAATTATATTTTATAAAACTAAAGGAAGATAAAACATTTAAAAAAATAACAATACCTAAATTAAATAAAAAAGGATATTTGAATATGTCATGCGTTTGTTTGACTCTCAATACTTTGTTTGAAACAAATACTCTAAAAAGCTTCACTGTGAACATAAAAAATTTTTAAAATTAGATAGAGAATATGATAAAGAATGTAAAGACTATTATAGTTTACACGTTTTAAATATAAAAACAGGGGATGTTAAAGAGGTTAATAGTGAAAAATAAACTTAGAGCTTCGAGTTTAGACAGATTAGTTCATTGTAGCCACTTTATAAGGTACGATACTAGCGATATGCAGGTAACTACGAACGAAGCAGCATTAAGAGGTACTTTGATACACGAACAAGCAGAAAACGGTATCATCAACGCTGAAACGTGCTTTTATCTAAATTATCTAAATAATAATTGTGTCATAGAAAAACTCTACGTTTTGAAAACGATAATTTTATTTTAACAGGTACGTGTGATGCATATAGAATAATTGATGGTGTATTGGAAGTTATAGATCTTAAAACCGGGCAAATAGATGTGCCAGCAACGAGTCTTCAATTATTAGGTTATGCTTTTATGTTAGTTAAATCACTTGGTCATAAAACAGATGTGAAAGTAACTATTATTCAAAATAATATAGTTAAAAGTTTAGATGTGACAGCAATAGTATATACTTTTGAAACCTTAATAAATGATATTTTGAAAGACAAAGATAAACCTAAAATAGGTCAACAATGTATATGGTGCAATGCATTGACAGTATGTAAAGCTGTGGATAACCTTGTGGATAAAATAATAATTGATCTGAGAACAACAATATGAACTTAAAACATCTTAAAAACTATAAAGTAATAATTAAATATATAGAGGCATTGAAAGATGAGTTTAAAAGTACATACCCTGATAAGATTGATTATAGTTATCGTAAATTTAAAAAATGGGATAAAGAGCCAACAGAAGATAAATTCAAAAAGTAATGACACCTCTAGAAGCTTTACGTAATGGTTATACTGGTGATGGTATTATTGAAGGTAAATCAAAATATTTGAAAGGATATAACATAGAATAAAATATTATGCAATTGGCTATTAAAAATTAAAATTACCTAACAAACTAGAGTCATCTATTGAACGAGAATGTTTAAAGATACTGAAGTTATTTAAAATACAGGTATTTAAGATGGTAACATCGAATGGTTTACCAGATAGGATATGTTTTTTGCCAGATTGTTCATGTTTTTATTGAATTTAAACAACCTAATAAAAAACCAACTCTTTTGCAAAAAGCAATGCATAAAAAGTTATATTGTAAAGTGTATACAGTATCCAGTAAAGAACAATTAATGAATATTTTAAAAGAGATATTATAATGAAAACATTAAAATTACATGATTATCAAGAAAAAGCATTGAGTTTCCTATCTAAAAATAACAAATCGGCGTTATTTCTACCCATGGGTGCTGGTAAGGAACAACCTGTATCTGAACCTGTACTGACTCCCAACGGTTTTGTAAATATAGGTAGTGTAAAGGTAGACGACTTAGTAATAGGTTCAAATGGCCAACCCATACGAGTTTTAGGTGTATATCCACAAGGTAGTTAAAGATGTTTATGAAGTGTCTTTTAAAGATGGGACATCAACGAGGGTAGGATTGGAGCATTTATGGAAGATACGTGTTAATAACACGCACAAAAGTAAAGTTATATCCACTAAAGATATAATAGAAAAAGGTATATCTACCTCTGTAAATAAGTTTAAACATCGAGTTTCTTATAATTTTAGTGTTCCTACTTTATCTAAACCTGTAGAAAGACCATATAAAAAAGTTGAAATAGAACCTTATTTATTAGGTTTGTTATTAGGTGATGGTGGTTTTACAAACAGTAAAGATGACTTATTAAATTATAAACAAATGTTTTTAAAAGATAAACAATTATGTTCTTCTTTAAAATATTACGGTCTTAAAGGATTAGGTAGCTATGAAAAGTTCATACCTGCAGATTATATTAATAACTCTAAAGATATTAGAATTAAAATTTTATCAGGTATGTTAAATACTGACGGAAGTGTTTTAAAACAAGTATCGATAAGATATTCTAGTTATAGTAAACAATTACGCGATGGAGTTGTTGATATTGCCAGAAGTCTAGGATTTATTGTCACTTTAAAAGATCGCGATAGTACAAAAAATATAGCTGTTATATAATAGGTGATACAGATATTTTACATTTAAGTACTAAACATTTATCTAGAATAAAACCTAAAAAAATCATTACCTTAAATCTATTATTGCTATTAATAAATTAGACTATCAAGAAGAAAGCATTTGTATACGTATAGACGCTAAAGATAGTTTGTATGTCACTAAAGATTATATACTTACACATAATACTTCCATAATGTTATCCCATATTAAAAATAAAGGATTAAAAACATTAGTTGTTTGTCCTTTAACTGTAATAGGTTCTTGGGAAAGAGAAATACAAAAATGGGACACATTTAAAAATTTAAGTGTATCAATATTACATGGATCTGAAAAAAAATAATAATTTTCTAAAAGAAACTGACATTTACATAATTAATTATGAGGGTCTACAATGGTTAATGAACAAGATAATAATACACGGACATATGCCATTTAAGAATATTGTATATGATGAATCTACAAAGCTTAAAAATCATAATAGTAAACGGTTTAAAATAACTAAGCAGTTTTTTACATTAGTGCATCACACTACAATACTAACAGGCACACCTATACCTAATGGTTATCATGATTTATGGTCGCAGTTTTATTTATTAGATCATGGTTTAAGACTTGGTAAAAACATAACCACTTATCGTGATGAATACTTCTATATTATAGGTGATGTTAAATTTAGTAATTATAAAATAAAAAATAAAGAATGTATTGATAAAATAACCAATAAAATTAAAGATATAACTTTTAGAATACCTAATGATGAATTACCTAAATTAAAAACATTAAAAGATAATATTATAGAGATAAATATATCAGATAAAATACGACAAGATTATATAAAATTCAAAAGAGATGCGGTAATAGAATTTGATAAACAAGAAGTGTTTGCTACAAGTGCCATAGCATTATTAAATAAATTAAAACAATTTACTAGTGGTTTTTATACAACGAACAATGTACCCATAATGTACATTCTTTTTAAAATAGATAGATTAAAAGATATTATTGATGGTTTAAATGGAACACCTTTATTAATTGCATATAATTATAAATATGAACTTAAGATTATTAAAGATAATATAAAAATGTTCATTGTATAGGTTCAGGTGTTAGTCAAATAGAGACTAATAAATTAATAATTGCTTGGAATAACAAAGAAATTCCAATATTATGCTGTAATCCAGCGAGTGTAGGTTTTGGATTAAATTTACAACAAGGTGGTTGTAATATATTATGGTTTAGTTTGACTTATAACTGTGAACATTACCATCAACTGATAGGTAGATTATATCGACAAGGACAAGAAAATAATGTTATCAATCATATTTTAATGTTTGGAAATTCAATAGATGAAGTGATTTATAATGTATTACAAGATAAAACAGTTAATCAAAATAATTTCTTAGAAAAACTAATAGATGATTTAATTATTTGCTAAAAATATACATTTGAGTCTTCTTCAACCACAGTACCTATAAATCTAGATATTGACGTAATAGTAAACGTAAAATTATTTTTACCATTAAGTAAGAATGTAGGATCAGTTGCACTAGAATTATCCAATGTTATTTCTCCTCCGATATTTCTAGCTAAAGTCTCAATAGTATCACCAATATGCCTACCATCAATTGCGCTATCAAAAGTTAATACGTAACTTCTTCTTCCTGATGGTGTAAATATCTGCAATAAATCATAATTTACTAAATCTGAATTTGATATGGTTATATTAGAATTATCTTTATATATAGTCACACCATAGTTAACATGATATGTAATCCTATTTGTACCTGCCGAAGACCCTGAACCTAAAATACATTTTGTTCCACCACCACCTGTATTGTTCCTAAAAGATATATTTGTCATTTCAGAAGAGCCATTGACATATAAAGTAGCATTACCAAATAATGGTGGTATGGATATTTCTATTTCATTATATTGGTCAAATGGGGTATTCGCGATAACAACAGTAGAACCACCATCTGTATTTTGAATTGTTAAATTATTACTTACACCATCTTTAAATATAGAAAATCCGTATCTACGATTACTTGTAGAACCATCAGGTGCTTGTCCGCATTACATTGTAAACCATAAAAACAACCATTACTTCCATTGTTAGTATTTAACCTTGTAATACCACTAAATGTAGCCCCAAAATCATAAATGTTTTTCCAATCTTCTGCTGTTAAGGGTTTTTCAAGAGATACTATAGTTTCATCATCATCATTAAGTCTAACAACCTTATATGCCTCTGAATTATAAGTGTCTGTAACGATATCAGCATTAAGAGAACCTGTATTATTCCAACCTTGAGTTGTTATATTTATTAATTCTCCATATACCCTTTCTTCAACCGCATTAAAAATTATGATGTTAGTATTGCTAGATGGTGCAGAAGAACCATTACTCGTCAAATTACTTGTTAAATTACTCATAATAAAACCCTATGAATTAAAATTGTTGTGTTAATTGCAAACATATTAAATTGCCTACTTCCACTTATCGCATCCACCCTGTCCACTGTATAATTAGAATTAGTTGAACGAACTTCTAATATTACCAGTAACGGTATTACTAAATGTATTACTCCAACATATTACGACTTTGGTTGAATGTCCTGTTGGAAATGATTTTTAAAATTAAATGTCTCATTTCAATAATAGTACTTGTATCGGTAGCACATTGGAATAAATGACTAATGTTGAGTGAATATAATTTACCGTTATTATCTATACTGAGAATGTTAGAAGCATTCGTTCTTGTAGCAGCTGATTAAAACAGATAATTCTTTCCAAAACAACCCTAAATCTTCATTTGAATTGGTGGTCAATACATTAAAATTAGTATTTAAATTTAATGGTTTTAAATTCCCATTTGTATTTTTAGTAATCAAATCTCCTTTTTCTGTAAAAGTGATTTTCTAATTTTTTCTGATGATAATTCGTCAATAGCTGTTTGTATATTTGTACTTGATATATTACCTGTAGGTACATTAGTTAATTTTTCAGCAATATAATCACCTGATTCAGCTACAACAGCATCTCTTCTACCAAAAATAGAATTAAGTACATTTGACGAATATATCACATATATGTCAGCAACAGAAATATTAATATCTTGTGTGTTGTTTACTATTGCCAAAATATCTCTACTATTAATATTTATTGTACCATCACTAACAGTTATTATTCCAGAAGATGTTATTGTAAAAATCTCCTTTTTATAATTATTAGAACCATCAGCATATGGATTACCAGTATTGTTGGTAGTTAGATCAATACCAGCCGCAAAAGACCCTCTGTAAGTTCGTACAGCATTGAACTCATTAATAAAATCTACAATAGATTTTACTGATGTAGCTTTGACTTCGGAAAGACTACCCATAGTAGAGTCATTCAATAATCTAGGTGCGTCAATAAGTTTACCAGGTATTTGATTAATAATATCTTGATCTGTAGCAATATCTACCTGTGTTGTAGATGATTTAGTATTAGGTACTAAGTTACTCATGATCAATCCATTAATGTTTTATTGATAGCAATATAATTAAATGGTTGAGTGCCACTTACACCACTAGGTCTATTTGCAGTAAACCCATTTACAGTTTCATTTAAGACTCTTATATTGTTACTACCTGTACTAGCATCTTGTGTATTCCATTGAACAATTACTTTTATTTGACTACCACTTGAAAAAGGTGTATTAAATGTAAATACCTCATTTCCAGCAACAGTACTATTCAATGTACCGGCTTTAAAAAAATCTTGAGTATTTATAGAATGTAAAGCACCGTTATTATCAATAGTAACAAAACCGTAAGTATTATTTACAGTAGGTGTAGATAATGTAGCTAAACTATTCCATGCCAATCCATTTTCAGCAGTTGAATCAGAGACTAATATACTATTATCACTACCCACATTTAAAGTCGTAGGTACGTTAGATTCAGCCCCTACCATTAAATCACCTTTACTTGTAATAGTGTTTTTAGGTATTTTTAAATTATCTAACTCATTAACCGCAGCTTGAACATTTGTAGATATTATATTCACTGATGGTGTATTTGTAATTTGTGAAGCTGTATAATCACCAAGTTTAGATACAACATTCCCAGTTCTACCAAAAACACTTGTCACAAGTTCTATTGCTGGAATAACATTTACATCAGTGGTTTTAACATTATTATCATTAACGTTCTTGTTAAAAATAATATATTCACCATTGGTAACATCTAAATCACCGTTGGAAAAAGTTAATGCACCTGTTGTATCTATAATAAACACATCGCCATTAAGATAACCACTAGAACCATCAGCATAAGGATTACCTGTACTATTGGTAGTTAAATTTGCTGGTACAGGCATCACACCTCTATTGGTAAGACTACCTACTATTTGATTAGCTACATAATCTACTATAGATTTTACAGAAGTTGTTTTAACTTCTGAATTACTTAACATCTGTGAATCATTTAAGAGTCTAGGGGCATCTAATACTTTTCCAGATATTAGATTAATAATATCCTGATCAGTGGCAATATCTACATTACCAGATGAATCACTACTAATTATACTTTTAGTTAAATTACTCATAAAACATACTTAATTTTAATGTTAACTACATCTTCGTATTAAAACACTAACAGTTACACTAGCACCTGCACCTGCACCATCTAATTTTATTTTAAAATCACATGTATCTGCAGGAGATACGGCCAATGCATCTGCTTTTGTTATAGAAAAATCATCTAGAGGTATAAAATCTAAACCATCTTGTGAGTATTCAAACATAAGAGTACCTCCATTAAAAGTACCCTCAGCTTGAATAACAACATCATTATTAATATGATGAATTATAGGAGTTTCCGTAGTTGTATCGGTTAAAACATATTTAGACATATCGATATATCCTTATTTTTATGCAAAACCGAGTAATAGCACTTCGGCGTTAGCACCGTTATAGTTAACAACACCCATTCTACTAATCGGTTCCGTCAGCTGATGTTGTCAATAGTAACCAGTCATGAGCTGTAATATTAAAACTATCTAGATACTCTTTTAGTGCAACTGAAAGACCACTAAAATCTCCAGGCACACCTTTAGTACTGATACTCCATAATCCAGGAGTATCATTGATACCTCCGTGTATTTGATTGATACCTAATATATCACCTTTTGAAAAAGCCATTGTAATTCTCCTTTATTAAACTGTAGTTGTAGTGATTTTTAGAACACCTTCTGGACGAGTGACAATAGAACCTGCTGTTGCTACACTAAGCACAGTAACTCTATCTTGCCATTCTTCAACACAAACTTTAGATGTAGGTCTTCTATTGTATCCCACAGCTAAAGAGTCATAATCAACAATGTAGTTGTTAGGACCCGTAGCTTTAGGTAATGTGTTTTCTGGCGATGCACTACCCAATACTCTAATATCAACACCCATGTACATACCAATACTACCTTTCATCAAAGGTCTATTAGCGTTTTGATCCCATGATTTGAAATCATTGTCATTAAAGAATGTTGGCATATTTGTAGCTGATGTATACATACTCATTCTATCCATCATTGCTCCGTTATCAACTAATTTGAATTTTCCTTCTACAAGATTACTAACAGTTAAACCTGTTGAAGTGATTAGGTTGTTATTACCTGCAGTAAATTCATCATCAGCGGCGATTAGTGCTTTTAGTTTCATTTCATCGTTGAATCTTGCCATAGCATGAGCATGTTGTTGTACATGGCCTTGTATAACATCATAGTTAAACAATGTTTCGTATGCGTAACCGATAGATGTTTTAAGATTATGGTTACCTTGAATGATCTGTACATTACGTTGAGCAATATCAACAGTTGGGATATTACCTGAACCAAAATCAGAATCTTTTAACGCTAATTGGTCGAAGTATGGGATATTGTAATCTCTACCCTCGGTATCGTATTCTCTACATGTACCTGATAGTTTTTCCATGTTTTGTAGTTCTTCTTGAACCATATCGTCAAATTCTGACATTACAGTTTCTAATGATATATTAGACATAATTATTTCCTATTTTTTTAAATTAACTTATTTACCTTATAGATTGATAAAGTTTACCTTTCGGACTTCACTATCTAATCTTCAAATACAATAAGTTACCAAAATAGGCTTATAGTATGTACTAATCATATTATACAACCATATATAAAAATTAACAATGTTTTTACATATTCTTTATATATTCTTTATATTTATTTTTTAACCCCACTTCTGAAAATCCAGGTACTGATTCACTTAAAAATTGACTGAGAGCTATCGCACTAGCTTTCTTATCATCACCATCCAGTATTGCTTTACTTGAATGATATCCTGCCGATATAGTGTTTCTAACATCTCTAGCAAAAGGTGTTGATGTTTGGTAAGCAAGGTCATTTGGCGAAGTAATACCTATAAAAGATGATAGAGCCATTACAGGTCTACTTATTGTACCTAAAAGAGCATTACCAACACTATCCCATGAATATAACTCATCTAAAGTTTTATTAATATCTAAAGTTCTAAGATAAATAAACAATCCTGTAATAACCATGTTAGGCACAAAACCTCTAGCCATCAATCTAGCAGAATAATTAACTACACCTATAGCGCCTTTAGTTTCAAATGAATCTACTAAACCGTGCCAAGATGTTTGTACTAAGAATTTCCAAAACATAGTTAACATCTTACTTGCAATATAGTATCCTTTTTTGTTTCGTATAGTAGCATCTAAACCTGGAGATATTTTAAAATCTAACGGCATACCTCTCTGATAGATGTTATTTCAATTGCTGTTACTTTTTTAGATAATGCGCCATCAAATAAATTACCTGTAACTAAGTCATTATCCTTAGCTACTTTTTTTATTTCATTCCAATCACTTTCATCAATCTCATATCTATTTTTAATGTATTTCGCCATGTCTCTGGTAATTCATCTAAACTTGAATCAGTCCATTTTCTAACATCATTACTAAATCCTTTTACAGCATTAACTTGATAAGCATTATCTTGTATATGAAAATGATTAATACTTTTCTTAAATAAATAACCATGTATCTTGTCATAGATATTATTTTCACTTCTAGGTGAATCCTCTATTGCGTAGCGTTGTTGTTTAAACTCACTATCATTTTTATATGCATTAGCGAAATCCCTCAATACCTTTTGGGCGTCTCCTTTACCTAAAGCATGTTGTAAACCTATATATAAGTCGTGGACACCACCTATTAATTGTTTAGGTAAAGTACCTAAAGTAAATTTATCTCTTTCTACATCAGCCAATACAACAGCTCTTGATCTATCACCTAATGGTGCTATATATGTCATCATTGGACGTATCGCTAAGGTAAGTTTACCGTATTCATTTATAGCTTTTTCTCTAGCATATCTACCAGCACTTGTACCTATTTGACTACGATAACTATCAGCTTCTAAATTTTTAAGATGGTTTCTTTCAGTATCCGTAATGCTTTTGTCTAAGTCCCATTGTTTACCTACAATTCTAGTACCTGTTGATTCTGATATTGCTAAAAGATTAATTTTTCTATTAGCAAATTTAACTATATTATCAAATACAGTACCATTTGAGTATTTTTAATCATGTAGTTATATGCTTCATCATTTAAAAATTTCATGTTGCTAAAATTTAACTTTGGTAAAGTACCTTTAATCAACGCATCTCTAATATCTAAAAATGCTTGTCTTATTGTAGGTTTTATATCATTTAAAGCATAAGCTTCATTTATTAACTCTTTTATTTTATCTTCACCAACAGCATGAATCAATCAGTCATATACTCATCTAAACCAGCTTCATTTAATATAGGTTTAGCACCTAAAGCTTCTTTAGCTGTTTTAAATACACTTCTATTGAATAATTGATTTCTGACCATATCGTTGCTTTGTGCAAATGGTCTTTCTTCATCTGTTATTCCATATTTTTTTAACACACCTAAACGTTTAGCTATACTATTTATTTTATCATAAGTATGTTTTTTAAATGCAATCATTTCTTTGCTATTAATATCATTTGGATTTTCTTGAACAGCTTTTATAACGGTATATTTTCCACCAAATACATAATCTTTATATATACTTTTGGTAACATCTAATGATTTAGAAGTTATGTACGATTGTGAATAGATATCTTTTAATGATAATTTACCATTAGCTATTTGTTTTAAGGTTATTTCTTTTTAGCCCCATCTGGATTACCTCTAACATATTTTGTAACTATACTTAATTCTGTTTCTTTTATAAACTTAGATAAACCTTTCTTTTTCTCTACTAATGCTTTCTTAGCAGCCATCAATACTTTAATAGATTTATTATAATCTTGTATCTTAGCAGATCTATCAGCTCTTCTTTGTTTATTTTCTTCTTTTTAATTGCTTAAGTTTAGTTTTTTCTAACTTATCTTTATTTAAATCGATAACTTTTTGATAATCTTCTATAGTATTTTTATCAATTAAAACTTGTTCTTTCTTTTCAAATCTCAAACCTTTTAATTGATCTTGTGTTTTTCTATTTTCTTCTATCAATGATTTTAACTTATCATTGTTTTTAAACCTTCATTTATTTCTTTCTCTATTGTGAGTTGTTCTTCATTTGTTAAATTTAAGTTTGATAGTTCATCTTGACACTTCATTTACACATTCCTAACATACATATAATATACTTTTCAGTAGCTTTTACATTATTTCTAAGTTTTTTATTATCTTTGTAAAATATTCTTCATTTTCAACATCACTAAATTTGCTAATATTATTATCAATAGTATCTAACAACTCTTTAGACATTTGTTTTTCTTCATCTGTAAAATCCCTTTCTTTAAACATACCTTCATTATTTTTATAATTATCCAACAACCTAAGAGCGTCTTCGGTTTGCATTGGGTTTTTTATAGCGGTATCTATGTGTTTAAATAAAGCTTCGTAGTTACTATAAACATCTTTCTTATGCCCTTCTTCCAGCAATGCGTGTAAAAATAAAGCACCTTTATTACCTTTAGATACCTCATAATTTAATAAATTAAGAGCTTGTATATCATTAGAATTATTATCGCTTCAAACCACCATGTAGGGTAATTATGTGTTATTTTAGAACCACCAGCAATAGGTTCTGCAATATATTCACCCTCATTTTTGATTTTATTTATTGAAGCTGTATTTCTATATGGATTTTTTCTAAATAATTTATTAGCTAAATAATCATTAACTTTATTATATGGTTGTTTTAAGAAGTTTTCAGTATATAATACTTTTCTAGCTCCCTTAAATTATTATAACCTTTTACTTGTTTCATATTGATACTTACATCAGCTGCAACTAATGGATCAGATAACGTAACATTTTCATTATTGTGCAATACACCATCTCTAGCGAATAAAGCTCTACTTAATTGTTTTTTTGCACTTTGTTAAAGAGTTATCATTCATTATTTTTTGTAGATCTAAAGAAGTTTGATCTTTAAGGTCAAAATCAAATTGACTTTCAGCTAAATCTATTTTAGGATTTAACACATCATCTTTTATTTTATTTTTTGAGCTTCTGTAAAACTAGCATTTATTAATTCATCATTATTTGTTGAATTATCAATATTATCCTTGTATATCTTTTCAGCTTCATCCATTACAGGATCTGTAGTGGGTATTATATCTGGAGCATTTGAGTCCAATAAAGATTCATGGGTTTCTTTTGTATTATTTTGCTCAATATCTTTTTCAACCTGTTCAGACACCTGATTATCTTTATATGTTTCAGGAGTTGTTGAGCTTTTTGATACTGTTTCTTTTTTAAGACCATCATATATCTCTTTCTTTTTATAACCTACTTGGGATACTTGACTATTGTGAGTTATTAATACCCTATGTGCTGCCATAACACCTTCTAAACCACCAAATATAACTGCATTTAAAGCAGTTTCTTCCCCAAACCCCTTCCAATTTTCATAGGTTTCACCTTTAGAATTAAAATGTATATTGTCTAGATATGAAAAAGGTGTTGTTAATGCACCGTATGTAGCAAATCTTCGTACTACACCAGCTTTTGGGTTAGATAGAGCTCTTAATTTATTTGCTTCATTGATTCTTTGAGCATCTATACTCGCACTAGACACTACAGTTCCTGTATCCTCGATAGTTTCACCTGTTTTGGCAATTTTACTAACCGCAGATACCCCTTTTTCTACAGCACTTATACCACGCACAGCACCAACCGCAGCACCTGCTACATCAACAGCTCCTCCTGTCAAAACGCTGGCTCCTGCAAAAGCTGCTACATTGGTAGCTAATCCACCTGCCATAACAATATACTTATTAGGGTTATCTTCGCGTAATATATCTAATCTATTACGTTCTATCGTATCACCCCAGTCAAAACCACTGTGGTCAGGGGATTGTCTTAATATATCCTGTTTAAAAGCCTGTACACCTTTATAACTTAACCCTGCTAAATCAAGTCCAGCTAATTTAACACTATCAGCAACACTACCTATTATACCAGTTGGGGGACCGTCAGCTATGTAGTTACGGCGAGACATAGCAAACTCTCTTTGTTGAGGGTTAGGTATATCTTTTCCTACCTCTTTTTCAAAATCCGAACTAGGTAATTCCTGTTCTTCAACAGGTTTAGATACAAAAGGTTTATATCGTTCATCTTCTGGTAAGTTATAAGCCATATGTAATACCTCCTAATAAATATCTCGACAAATATAAACCAGTATTACCAATTTCGTTAATTTTTAGCACTTTCTTGTTTTCTTTTTTCAGCTTCTATGTTTGTCTGTTGAATAGCTAGTGAAATTTCATGAGGGGATATTTGAAATTTATGATCGTTATATTTTATCCAAATATAACCATTTGAACTATATATTTGAGCATCGCTTTTATCACCTAGCATAGTACTATTGTAATTTTGTATTTGATCATGAATGCTAGCTTTATTACCCAACACAAGATTTTCTTTATTTTTAGTGGCTTTATTAAAATCGTTTACACCACCTTGATATTCTACATTATGTCTAACTATCAGTTTTTTATAAATATTATTATTTAAAGTCTGTAAAACTGCTGGATAAGCATCTTTATTTACATCATTTAATCCATTTGCCGAAGCTACTTGCGGATTGATAGAATATGTAGCATTACCATACGTATAACCAGAAAAAATAGGATGATTTAATAACATTTGTGTATTGTTAGTTTTTACATCATTAATAGCACTTTGTAATGTCTCACCTTTTTGCATTTTAAGTTCTATTTGAGTAATTGTTGAATTTACTAAACTATATTCATCATTACCAGTTAAGGTACTCATAGCAGAAATATTAAAACCTGATCTATTATTTATTACATAACTTTGAAGTCCATTATTATTTTCAATAGCTCTTTTACTACCTGATGGGTCACGATAATCAACAATATTGTTACTTTCTGCATTATTATTTTTAAATATTTCGGTCTTAGCCTTCATTGTCTTTTGTACATCTGGTGAATATGATCTTGCTATTGTTAAAGCTTCTTGTGGGTCAGATAAATTACCATGAGAGTCGGTATCTAAAAATCTTACTTGTCTAACTATATTACTATTAGAAGTATTGCCGTATATAGTTTTGTATGAATCACCAGCTATTTTCGAAACGCGGTTAATATAATCTGTATTTTGTTGCTTTTGTTCAGGGTCATCGTTATCTGTAGAGTTAGATGTTGCAGTTATTAAATTACTTTGTTCTTGATTGAAAGGATTATAAGCACTTGGACTGATATTGTGTTGTATCATCCATGATTTTAAACCAGTTTTATAATTATCTAATTTTGTTTGATATGATGGTTCACCAACTGCTTGATTAGCTTGATCTTTTAAATCTTTAATATGAGAGCTAAGTAAATATGCTACTCTATCAGCATGACCATTTTTCAAATAGTCATTTATTTGTTTGCCAACAGTAGAACTAACATATTGACCATTTTCAACCAATTTATTACTATCATTTTGTAAAAAATCAGAATTTTCTAAAAAACCCATCACTTGTTTAGTTATATGAGCAGTATCCATAAGATTAACCACATCTACATTATAAGCTGAATATTGAGAAAATCTATCTTGTGGATTTTTACCGTGCATGGCATCATCTATAACTTGTTTACTTGCTTTAGATTGGTGTAATAATAAAGCACCTTGTTGTGTTTTTGCCATAGAAAAACTATTGTCAGGTACCGGTTCTCTTTTAGTAGTTAATTCATGAGCTGTAGCAATTAACTGTTTTTTTATACCCTCAGCATGATTTCTTTGGGCGTTTGTAGTTAGATATGGTTCTATATTATCAATATTTTGTATTTTTTGGTTATATGATTATATATTTCTTTTTTTCTTTAGGGTCAGTCGTATTATCATATTTTGTTATTGATGACGCCATATCAGCAACTAAAGAATTACTCGTGGTATTGAGTGAATTTGAAGCATGTATTTGAGAATTTTTAGTGATACCTTCACTCAATACAGATTGAGAATACATATCTATAGAGTTATCTAAATAATCACGTTGAGCTTTTGGTAATTTATTTGAAGATTTTTTAATCCCTCCATTAAAAGCAGTATTGCTAGTTGTAATTTTAGATATATCTTGAGGATTGTTACTAGATTTAATAAGGCTTCTGTTTAAAGTTCGCACGTTATTAGCTTGTGATAATAGATTAGAATACAAATTATTATTATATTCAGAATCAATCATTGCACCATCTTTAGCAATGCTAGAAATATTACCACCAATTTTCGTAAATGTCGTAGCTTCATTAGCTTTAGTATTAGCATCTGATTGTTCAGCCTGCAAAGTACTTTGTGCTTCATTTTCAACAAAGTTATCTTGTGGTTGAGGTTTAGCAATTATTGGTTGCGCTGGATTTAATTTTTCTTTTATTTTATTAAATAGTGCGAAAGACATATCATTCACCAAGTGTTGTAAAGTTTTTATTTAAAAGACCGCTTTGTTTTACCACTTCGGTAGTTAAACTTATTTGTTTTTGAAATAAAGATTGAGATACACACATATTACCAATAGCCTCACCATCTTTATAAGGTTGACTATTTTCCAAAATCGCATTGTTATTTTGTTCATTATCCAAAACCATTACCTCCATAACCTTGTCTAGATGGTATATGATGGAGCAGTCTATAGTCTAACAGACCAGTATTTTCTAATTGTTGACCTGCACCAAACACACTCCCTGCGATACTAGAATATAATCCAGTGTGTATGCTAGCAATTCTAGATTTTTCTGATAAATCATTAACTTTTAAAGCTACTGTAGAATTTTGTAAAGATTTTGCAGTATTGTTGAATTCATGTGCCTGTATAGCATTAAATGATGGTGATTGCTCGCTTAAACCTCGTTGAGTGGCTAACATTTCATTTCTAGCTAATTGAACATGTAAATTTTGTAATTCAACATTCTTTTGCTTACCAATCTTATATTCATGCTCAAGAGTTTGTGTATTTAACGCCGCTTCCTGTGCAGATGCCGAAGCTATCGAAGACGCAACACCACCAACCGTACCTGCGACAGTACTTATTGCACTTATTGCACTAATTGCTTCAATGGCACTAAGACCACCAACAGCAGTTCCAGCTGCACTAGCTCCTGCTGCAATAGCTGTAAATAAACCCATATTATTTTCCCTCTACTCTATTCAATATTTTTATAGTTTCATTGGCAAACAATATACTATCATCATGGTTACCTGTATTGTGATAAAGATAATAATGATTATTATATAAGTTAACAAATCCAAAATGTTTAGCAAAAACTTAGTTTGTTTACTTAACATCTTAGTAAGTACCCATATTTTATTATTTATACTATTTAAAACTAACTGTTTTCGTATCATTGTACCTATTTCAGCAAACAATCCTTTATTTCTATATTCTAATTCTATAACTAAACATAAATTTACTATCCTATCTATATCTAATGCTCTAGTATGTACATATCCGAATGTACCCACTAAGATGTCATTTAAATATATACCATACCAAGTATTCAACCCACTTAAATTACAATTAGATTCACTTAAATGTATAATATCTTTTAAATAACATTCTTTGAGCTCTATCATAATCCTTTAGGAACTCCAGCATTCCAATTCAAACCAGATTGTTCTTTAATAATTCCAAATTCTTGTTCAGATAATTGTTGTTTTTTTTGCTCTTCTTGTAATCTTTGAGCTTCTATTTGTTGTTTTAATAATTTATTCGCTTCAGTAGAATTGTGCGAACTTACATTTTTAGAAGACATATTTATACCTCATACTTTATACATATCTTATACTCTATATTCAATAATATCACAAGTGGAATTACTTTTTATAATCTTAAAACCAATTCTTTTAGCTGATAATAACGAAGCTCTGTAAAATAATGAGTCTTTCTCATCTCTAGATAAAATATAAGAAAATATTCTAGCATTTTTAGGAATCTATCTATCGTTTGTCTGGTGATATCTTTTAATAAGTTAGTATTTTTAGGAATACAAGCCCATACAGATGTCCACCAAGTAATATTATCTAATTCACCCACTTTATAAGCACAAGATAAACTAATTATTTCATCATTTTTAATAGCAATAGTGCCGATATCGGGTATATCTTTACCTAAAAGAGCTGTTCTAAAATATGGTACCATTACACATTTTAAATAATATTCTTTAAAGCTTTTATCTTTTTCAGTTACTATCATTTATCGCCCCACTTATAAGAATTTATTACTTTTTTAATTGATAAATTCCCCTCATCAATGGATTGACATACATATTGCCAACAATCAGAGGCATGTGAAGCCCAATCGTGACGTGGTTTTTTGTCAAATATTTGATATTTTTCATTAAAATCACGACTATATGCAGATAATGAATCTATCAAATGTGTAGCTTTTTTATCTATTATTACTTTGTTTAGATATATTTTAGATAAATTAATCAAAGCATCTTTATTATTACATCTTTTAAGTACCTTTACATCACCACCAGCGTTAATAAATGATTGTTTAGCACTACTTATAGTAGTTTCATTTACTTGTCTTTTAACAGCATCGTGAGGCAATATACATTTACCCATGATTGCTCCATTTTTCTAACATATTCTCTAATCAAATCATAATACCAACCATAGGTATATATTTCTTTAGTAGGGTATGATAAAAACAATTCTTATTGTACCACCTAATTCTACTTGAAAACCTATAATTGGTGTAGCATCACTTCCTAAATCAAAAGCAAAATGAATAGGTAGATTATGTTTAATTTGTACATTACATATTCTATCTTCATCATCGATAGCTTTAATTTCTTGAGCATAATATAAACATTCAGAATTTAAAGATGGTTCACAATAAAACTCACGTTTTATTTCATCATCTGTCATATTGCCATCTATTTTACAATTTTGAACATCTAAATCAGTAACATAACGATTATTATAATCATCACGCAACGTTTCAACTGTTTCTAAACGTGTAATCCAACGTTGATCATGTTGTAATGATTTAAATAATCTCCAACTAAAATTATAGTCATTAGGTGTAGTGTTGATCAAAACCCACGCTTTAGACTGCGTTATAACAGGTTGTAATACTTGATATACTTCATGGTTTCGATAAAATGCAAACTCACTGAACACTACCCCACGTAAATTGATACCACGCAAAGAGTCAGGTCTAGTAGCACCATGAAGATATATGACAGAACCATTAGTCAATGTTATTACTTTTTCTTGATTATTCATATTATCAATCAATGGTTTAGGTATAATATCTAAAAATCTAATTATTTCAGGATTTTGAGGGTTTTCATCTCTGTTTATAATAACTCCACGCCATATAACTTTAGAGGCTTGCTCTCTATCTGGTAATATATAAGCATAGTTTCCTACATGTTCTAAAGCATAATCTACCATTATCGAAAAACAAAAAACATCTTTACCTGCTCTTCTCGGTAAATGTAAAAAAGTTTAGGTTGTTGTGATTTTTAAATAATTCTAAATATTCTTGTTGATAGTTTCTTAACTCAAAAGGAATAGTTTTTTCATTATTAAAAGTAAAAAAGCTATCTTTAAAAAACTCTAACTTACCTATCACATCAGTTTTAGCTAACTCTAACTCTTTTTTTTTAATATTGGTTTTTAAACTACTCAGTTGCATTAAAAACCTACTCCACTAACATCTGTAGATTTACCTAATTGTGTAGGATTTATAGGTTCAGCTGGTGACGGCGCTTGTGGATTTATATTTTGCTGTGGATTCTCTTTAGCTTGTGCCATTTTTTGAGCTTGTGACGCTATTCGATCCGTTATTGTTTTTACTTTTTCTGGACTATTTAGAATATTTTTAGATACTTTTAAATTCTTAGCTAATTCACTAAATGTACTTTGTTGATCCATATATATATTAGACGCACCTTGACCTAAAATCTGAGTAGACATTTCTGATAACTGTAATATAGAATTTAAATCATCTTGAGCTTGTATATCTACAGCTGGACTATCAAATTTAAATTCAATAGGTTTTTTATCTACTTTAATAATTCCTCTAGATTTAAGAATATCAAATACTGCTCGCATTAATCCACCAAGAGTTTCATTAGCAACTCTTGATAAATCAGCAACAGATTGTCTTTCTTCATCCGCTTGTCTATAACCAACCTCTGTTGCAGTAGCGTGTGGTGTATTTTCAGGAAGACCTAATGGCATTATGTTAAAAAACATTCTTATTTTTTGTTCTAACGACTGTATCATACTCTCAACTGCAGGAATATTTAAGTTCCATTCAATAGGTTGTACAGGTAATCTACCATCTTCCACTAATTCAGTAGGGAATATATTACCACCACCACCTTTACCAAAATTAAAAGGGAGATTATCACTAACGAGTAAATCTGGATTAGAAGCATATTTTACATAACCTTTTAATTTACCAGTAATATCATTTAAATATTCAATATCTTCTAGTATTTGTAAAATTATACCATGACCTCTAGCTTCACCCGCACGTAATGTTTCGTTAACTAAAATCAATTGTCTCCAATCTGAAAAACTAACGCTTAAAGGTTCACTAAAGTCATTATCTAAAAATTGTAAATAAGCATATCTTTTCCCATCATCAGTAGACATATCGATATAACCACAAGTTATATAATATTCACCTGCAACATCTTTACCATCAGCTACTGTAGGATTGATAATGTTTAAATCTCTCCAATTTATCACCTTTTTAAACCACACATTAGTAGTATATGGATCATCGCTGTATTCAGGCATTAATGTAACACCAGGTATATTTTTAAATACTATAGGTCTTTCTTTACTAGGACTATCTACCCATATAGCACCACAACCTATATTTAAATCAAGGAAAAATGACTTGGCAATACTGTGCAAGTTTGATTTATCGATAACATCAAAGACTTTTTTTGTATATTCTTCTTCGTATACACTATCTCCACTATTAATATCTGTAGAATAAATAGAACCCCATCGTCTATTGATAGGTAATAATAAACTATGGAGTTTATTAGCTCTAGCATTAGAACACCATTTAGGTGTTGAGTTATGAATATATCTATTAAGATATTTACCAGTATCGTTATAACCATATAATACGTTTAAACCATCTGATAATGGCGCTACTAATTTTATAGCTCTAATAAGTTGTTCTATAAATCGCTCATTCATATTATAAGCAGCTTGATATCTTAACTTTAGATCTGTTAATTCATCTTCATTAAATGAGTTTTTCATTTTTATAATATATCCTTATATATATGAAAGCCATTTTTTTAATGCTTTATCTTTTTCAATTTTATTACCATTACGTTCAGCAGTTTTTAGTTCCCTATATGCATCTTTTTTTAATTGCATTTTATCTGACGAATGATATGAATTATTAACATTAGTATTTGTATTTAAACTTTCTTGATATTTATTTTCATAAACTACAACATCTTCTTTATTTAATGATGATATTGTATGTTCCGTAAACCCAAGTTTATTTTTTAAATACGAAGCAATATTATCATCTAATGTAACTTTCTCACTTTCTTTTTCTCTTGTGTTTCTAAATGATCAGTATATATATTTTTAGCAAATTTAACAAATTGAGATTGATTCAAATTTAGTTTTTAGCCTTATCTGTAATTGATTGCAGAAAATCATCATCGATATCAGATATATCATCTGATTTAAGATAATTTTCAGGAATAGTTAATTCTTCATTGTATTTCTTTTCCCAATTCTGTTTTTACTATATGAAGTTTCCAATTCTCTATAAGCTTTTTCAAGTGCTTCATGATTTTCAAATCTACCAAGTATTTTTTATTAGTATCACTATCAGTATTAACATTATCATCTGTATCGGTTTTGGTATTTACAATTATATCATCCATATTATTCCTCATCATTGTTTTTAGTATTTATAATATTTTCAAAATAAACTATCAATCTTCTTCGACCTTCATCCATAAATAACTCTTTATCAGAAGCCTTATCATGACTGACAAACATGTCTTCTTTCAGCAAGCTTAATACTTCTTTCCTTTGTCATTGCTAAGTAAATCACGTATTTTAGATTGTAGTCTTAATTTTGTATTTACATCTAACATAATGTTACGCAGTCCTTATCCACATTATTAATTTAACTGTTGCTATTTTCACATCATGTGTATGTGACTTATCACCACCGATTGATGATGTGTAATCACCATTATTCGCAACTAAGGGAGCATTTGCTGCAACATTAGTTCCAATAAGTGGTGTGCCGCCTTCTAGAGACGTGTATTCATGTTTATGTGACGGTATTTGATCTTCTGTAAGTATTGTACCTTCTACTGCTGATAAATCACTTAAAGAACTTCCAGATGTTGATGTATTATGTTGCGCTACATTTGTTGTTGTAGTTACAGTTAATGCATCATTTACTTTTTCCCATGTGCCAGCAAAACCAGTTGTAGATGGATCAGTTTTGTTTATTAAAACAGCGCCTATTGGAAATAATATTTCTGTAAATATTTTTAATGTATCTTTACTAGGAGCAGTTATATTACTTAGATCACGATTAGCTATCTTAGAATTAGGTGATTGATCTTTATAGTTAGCTCCAGTTGCAAACATTGTAGATGAATCACCTTGAGCAACACCTCTACTAACAATTATTTGAGTACTTACAGGAACAGCAGGGTTATGGTTATATAACTAGCGCTAGCCACTGTAGGATTTTCTTGTATAGTTACTGTATAAGAATAGTCACTACCTGTAGCACCACCACTTTGTGAATAAGCCAAAGGTGATGTAATTAAAACACCATCAATATAAAGCGTAAAACTATTTTCTAAAACATCAACCCAAGGTTCATGGGGATTTTCTGCATAGTTAATTAAATCAATTCTAGAAGTAGTGTTAGAAGTATCATATACATACAGTTCATCAATAAGTCCACTTGTAGAAGTAGCTGCGATATCTGCTAAAGATGAATAATATTTAGAACTAAAACCAGTATTTCCATAATCATCGTTAATTTGAGTATCAGAGACAGCCCATTCTTTCGACCAATGCGCTCCAGCTAAAGAAGATACAACAGCTGTAAGAGTTTTATCTACTACAACATGATTGTTTTCATCTACTTTTAATATATTTCCACTAACAGGATCATTTATAGGATTACCTGCTAGTTTAGCAGTAATGTTAGTGTTAGTAGCACTAGCATTGACTTCCTCTCTGACACTTTCAGCTACATCATTTGTTACTTCTGTGATAAAAGCTTCATAATCTTGTGATACTATAGCTTCATTTTCTCTTCTCCAAAATGCTTTATCAGCTAAAGGAGATAATTTATTATCATAATCGATATCGCTTTCATTTTCATTAATATTATATCTAATTGAAGATGCTTTAAAATTCTCAAAATCTTGAGAAATAGTAGAAGATTGTTGATTATACGCTTTATTTAGATTAGTTTGATCTAAAGGAGTAGTGTTACTAAAACTAACAGTAACATTTGTACTATTATCTGGTGTAATGGTAATTATATCACCATTAGCAGGAGCTGTGTTGAATATTACAGAACCATCCGATAATTCAGCTTGAGGATTATTTAAACTTACAACATAATTATTTACGTTAACTAAATCATTATCTTCATTTGCTTTACTTGCAGCAGGAGTAAGATAAACATCAACCGATCTACCTTGTACAATCTCAAAAGTAAAAGCAAATTCAGTTAAAGTACCATTTGCTGTATATTGTGATATAAATTTATTCATTTTATTACCTATTTTTTACACTATTAAAGTTTCTTTTACAACCCATGCTAATTTTTGTATATTCAATGGATAAGGTGTGTCTTGTATTATTTCTATAAAATAATCTTGTTTTGCTCCATCTGCAAAACCAAATCTATACGTATCAGTAACAGCTTGAGGAGACATCAAAGGTCTTTGAAATTGATTTGAATACCATAAACCTACTACTTTACCATTAACAGTAAAATTAAAAGAGTTAAAAACTGTATCCAAGCTTGTGAAACTTTACGTTTTTAAAACTACCTTGTTGACTACTAAACAAAGGCATTGTCTTTACAGTTACTTTAAAAATCTTACCATATCTAATACCCGTAGCTTCACTTGGTATTTCAAGATAATATTCATCATTTACATTATCATATAATGCGGGATATTGACCTAAATAAAAATTATAATCACCACCTTCTTCTGATGTAGGTTCTCTACTAACACCAAAAAAGCTCATCTGTTAAAATCTTATGTGAATCATATTGTAATATGACCTTACCATTATTGTTTACACCATCTTTTCCGTAATCAAAATCAATATTATTCGAAGTAGTTATCATACCACCAACATCTGAATATAAATATAATCTATTATTCAATACACTTAAATCAATAATTATTTCATCACCTATAGTAGTAATGTTAAATTCAGAAAAAGCTTTATTTTGAAATTGTTCAGCCATTGAAAAAATACATATTGAACCATCTTCATTTAATAATGCTAAGATTTGATCTTGGTTATTATTTATTTCATAAACACCAGCTTTTACAGGTCGTTTAATAAGATGTTGAGAGTTACCTGATACAATACCTACAGTTATAGATTTATCTTGTTCTACTATTTCTACTAAAGCTCTACCATCAGAAGTTATAAAATATATATTATTTTTGTATTTGATCGGTTTCATTGCAGAAGATGAATAACTACTTGTTAGCTGCGGACTAAAGTTACCAGGTGTTATACCAACGTCATAACCGCTCAACACAGATAATTGTTCTGATTCTGTAAATAAATGTAAATTAACACCTCCAAAAATGTGCTTAATTCCACCACCCTCAGAGTTTTGTAAAAGATATACAATAGCATCAGGATCTTCACCAGACGCAACATTGAAATTATTAGGTTGATTTATTTTTGAACCTGCAACTATCATTGGTAAATCAGGAGTATTAGCAAACCACAACCTACCTTTATAAAATGATGTTATAGCAGGATAAATCTTATCGCCATTTAATCTATCACCCCAAATAGGTTTACGTACATCCCAAGTTTGGCCTTCTTTACTATAATTTTCAATTCCGAATGCTTGTAATACTATTAAATATAACTTTTGAATATTATTAGAAACAGGATCGACAGTTTTAATTAAACCAAAACCTATTGGTTCTTCTGGACTCGCACCAGTTTTACCAAAAACTAAACCACCGACCCAATCATCAGTAAAGGCATCGCTACCAGTTGGAATAGTAATCTCAATTACTCCACCAAACACTGATCCAACCGCACACGCTAAAGGTGATCCTGTTGGGTCATTACCATCACTACATCTAGCAGTAAAAGTATAATTAGAATAATCAATATCACCAAAATCAATACTTGGAATTACTGAAAATTTAATATCTTCTATACTACTGTTGTTAAAATTATCACTATCTACAGTTATTTTCTGAGGATGAATATTCTTATTTGATAAAACTACATAATTATCAGTAGCTGTAATATCAAAATCGCTCACTAAACTATTTGTAAATGTAATTAACTTTATATTATTTGTCGGTACTTGAACTACATCATTTGAAAACTTAACTAAATAAACATTTGTAGTTGTCGGAAGCGACTGTTGATTAAACAATATTATCTGATACAAAAACCATCTTTAGATCTAAATGAAAAATGATTTATATCTAAAATTTCACTGTCTATTATAAGGTTAGGATATTGTAATATATATTCAAAAGATTGTCTTCTTTGAGGTAACTGTTGTGCTGAAATATATGCATTATCACATTTAGATAATGCTTGTAAATATGGTTGAGGTTGAGAGGTATAGTTAAATAATTTACTATCTACTTCTCCTAAACCAAAATTATCCTGCTGAATTATACCCATGTAAAATACCATAAACGTTAAAAGTTCTATTTCTACCGTTTTGAGCATCGTTTGCTCTAGCGATATTTTTATATTTTATAGATTCAATATAAAACGTTTGACTTAATTGCGAATTTTCAAGTAAAGTCATAGCAACTTCACTTGCTGAAAAATAAGCTAAAGAGTCAATAAATGCTTGAGGTAAATCTGCTACAGGTACATTAGCTATTTTATATTTGACAAGTATTTCTGTAATATCTGTATATAAATTTTTACCTAATATTTCAAAAAAATAAGAAGTTATAGCATCAGATATTGTTGTAGTCATATCTTTAGTAGTAGGTTTATATACTTCAAGCACTTTAAAACAATCTACAGGTAATTCATAAGCATACATAAATGTTGGATTATCAGTAGTTGTTTTCTAGCTATTTGTTTATATTTTATAGCAAACGACCATATGTTAGCTTCTAACATTATCTTCTTTTAGCATCAAGAGTATTATTTATTATTTCACCCCATTCATCGCTGATGGAACTATCTTGATGGTTTCTACCTAGCAAATTATAAACACGATTTATTAACTGAATGCTAGCCATTTACTTAGCCTCTAATGCTTCTAATCTTCTTTTTAAGTCTTCTACATCATCAATATCTGTTTTAGTTCTTATCAATGAATTAAGAGTTGTTAGTGTAGTGTTATCAAGTTCAACATCATCGCCGTCACCTGATATTTTTTTAATTATTGTTTTTAAAACATCTTTAATATCATCTTCAGGATTAATTTTAAGCTTAACAGTATTCTGTCTCCATCTCTCTTGAGTTTTTAAATAAAACATCAATAAAGTCGAGTCACCTTCTTGCGCTTTTTGTATTAAAGTTGTTGTTAATTCTTCCGTTACCTTAGTTTTCGCTTTTTTATACTCGGCACGTAAATCGGGATCTTCTTGGAATATCCTAGTTAATGTATGTGGACTCATACAGAATCTTTCAGCTATACGTTTTGAGTTAAAGTACGTGCAAGCTTCGGTATTTCATCTTTTTCATCTTGGGTTAAATATCTTTTTCAGACATATTATCATTTCCATGTATATTATCTTTACATTATAACATATTAAATATTTTTATTCTTTTCAGTTAAATTTTTGATTGAAATTAACTTCACATTACATATAGTCAAAGCTTCCCTAGTGCTAATCAAAGACAATATAACATCACCATAAGTATCTGTAATATAATACTCTGGTTTTACAGACTTAGTCAAATAAGGTGTAGCTAATGGAGTTACTCTAACTGTGTTAAATAAACTACATCCACTAATTGATGAAATCACTAAAGACCATACTACTATTATTAAAAAAATAATTATAAATTTTAAAATTTTAACTATCTTCATTATGTTCATATCTTAAATTCTTTGTAAGTAAATAGTTTAAACGTGAGGTGGTAAAGATAAAACATGTCTAATATCTAAAGATGTTTTTTCATTTAAACACATACTCTCATTATTAGGTTCTTTAATCAATATTAAAGACTTATAAAAGTTTTTACCATATTCTTTTTTAATAGCATCAGTCGATTCTAAAACTTCTGATGTAGCTTGATTTGAATTTTGCCATATCTTATTTATAGCACTTAATTCTGATTTAAGAAGACCTACTTGTACAGCATTATACGCTCCAATCACTAACATACCAAATATAAATATAAAAATAATATTGCTAAAATTAGTTTTACTAAACTATCCATATTAATTATTAATAAATTGCGATAATTAATAATACTTCATTATATTCTCACATGCCACTATATTCTTCTTTGCATATATCAGTGAAACAATACCCTGTGTTAGAATCTAGATGTATAGGATCTAAAAACTACAACCTGTAGATAAATAAACTAATAACAATATTATTAATTTATTTATATTTTTTATATTCATAATAAGTCAAACCAGCATAAATAAATACTCCCCATATAATACAAATAATAATAGTTATCCACATCGGTGAAGATATCCAAAAGAACGACCAATCTATCACACCTACGTACTTTAAAAAGCAAATAGAATAAATAATCCCCAAGGTAGCAAACGAGTTTTTTCAATTATCATTTTTAATCCTTTTAATTAATTTACTAATTGTTTGATATCTAAATATAATTCATGTTGAGTACCTCTATGTATTTTATGAGTAACAGCTCCAATAAAATACATATGTGATTGTATTGTAGATTTACTTAAATTAAATTTTTAGCAACATAATCAACACTTAACATTTTAAAACTCCATAATTTTTTTATCTTCTATTAATGAAGCAACGTAGTCTTTAATTGATAGATCTGCCATTACAGCTAATTTTTTCAATTTATATCGTGTACGTCTATCTACACTAACTAATACTGCATTTTCGCTTCTAACTGTATTATCACTGTCTAATTTTACAGGACGTCCTCTAGTTTCCATAATTTATTACCGTATTATTTATTATAAAACTAGTATATAACATATATTTTAAAAAAACAATAGTTAAATTATTTTTTTAATAATTATATAAAATATGTTTTTACAATCATAAATCACTTATAAACATAGTTCTAAATAGCTCATAAATCTACGTGGTTTAATTTTTATAAGATAATGATAAAACGTACATGGTAAATAAAATAGTTCAATCATGAGCTTTAAAACACCAAATAGATAATGTCGCCATCTTCTTGCATTAAAGCACCGTCGTCTTCTTTCATTAAAAATTTAAAAGGTTGTTAGGTTGGGTTACCAGTACCTAAAATCACTATCTCTATATATACTCTTTTATCCCTTTTCTCCCGTTTCTTCCTTTTCTCCTTTTTACCTCTTTTTTTATATTTCTTTTATATTAATAACTAATAACTAAAAACTATAATAAAATAAAAGATATATAAATAAAGGGTTTCAGAGATACAAAAAGTTATCAATTATTTATTTTGTATATTTTTATAAGGTATTTTAGTACATTATTCGTTAGTTTGTGCAATATTAGGTTATTTTGACAATAAAAGTATAAAAAAAGTTTTGTTTTATATCAAATCACGTATTTATTTCTTACGAATACCCCTAAAATTACTCCCGAATGTGATTTTTCTCCTTTTTTGATAGTTATTTTCTCACGAATATTGCTATTTTCATCAATATCACGAGCTTTTTATTTTTTTACCAAATATTTAAGGTTATATTTGCTAGATTTAGAGGATTATTTAATATAAAAATAGTTGACTTAACACTTTTATTTTGATAATATTGATCTTGGCTCGTTAGATCTCCTAGATGTTGTTGAGCGAGCCCTCAAAATAAATAATTCGACATTTCATCAAGGTGAGTTAAAATAAATAAATCAAATACGGAGATAAAAATGATCTATTCAAATATTTTCCTCTAAATAATGATAAAACACCCGCTTGTAGTTCTTGGAAAGACTACTCTGGTGCTGTAAATACACCTATGTTTGGTATTATGATACCTGCAGGTTACATTGTCATTGATTTAGATTTATATAAAAATAAAAATCTTATACAAGAGATTCAACATTTAAACTTAGACTTAAATACATCTTTCTTGCAGAAAACACGTCAGGGTGGTAAACACTTTGCTTTTAAAGTACCTGAAAGTGTAATTATCAAACAAGGCTCAGATATTTTAAGTATTAAAGGTTTTGACACCCGTGTTGCTGGCAAAGGTTACATTGCTAGTGGACAAGGGTATTTAAGAGAGGATAAAACACCTGTGGTTGAATTATTTAATGATAGTCTACCTAACCTACCCGAAAAAGTATTAACGCTGTTAGAAGACTCTCATAACGTGTTTTCAGATGGTTTTTTCAAAACGTAGATATCCCTGTAAAAAATAAAGATGGTGATAATTTAACTAAAAAGCAGATAAAGGAATGTTTGTTTGAATTACCTGAACATATCGGTGCTGATAATAAAACTTGGTTTACAGTGTGTGCTGGATTAAAAAGACAAGTATTATCATCTGACATTGCTGTAGATGCGAGTTAACCGACGTTCACACTGGGCATATAGGTTGCTAGATGAATGGTCAGAAACTAAACAAAAGTATTCTATAGAATGCGAAAGAATGAACTTCAAGAGATGGTGCAACATCAAAAACGATGTTGATAATGGAATTACTTTTAGAAGTATAATTCATTTGATGAGTAAATCTATAGATAAAAAAGAGATTGTAATAAAAAAATTCAAATAAAAAGAGATTGTAAATAAAAATCAATTAATGACTGGTATGTATTTGGTGATAAATATATTAATATAAATGTGGGTATACCGGTATCTAAATTGCATTTTGATACTGTTTGTCATGAATATGTAGAGTTAAATGAAAAGGAATTAAAAAAACCATCAATTTATTTTTGGGATAGTTTAAAAGTTATAGATAGAATAGATTTCAATCCTACTAATAATGAAAAATATATTACGAAGAATGCAATAAAGAACAATTAAGAATACTTAATAGTTATATACCTGTTGATCATTCTGATATGTTTATATCAGAAAAGTTTGAATATTTTAAAGATCACATTAATTTTTTATTTGAAGATGAAAGAGAGCAACAAATACTTTTATATTATTTTGCATTTATAATTCAAAGAAAAGGTACATTACGCAACTGGGCTTTATTAATACAAGGTTGCCAGGGATGTGGTAAGACAATACTGATAGATATCATAAGAAAAGTTTTAGGACTTAAAAATACTAAAAATATAAGTCCTAGTAACGATATGTTTAGTAAATTCAATAAATGGTCATGTAACAGTATCTTAGGTGTAGTAGAAGAGATAAAAGTATCATCACATAATAAGTTTGAAACTATGGAACATATAAAACCTTTAATTACGAACAATACAATAACAGTAACAGCTAAAGGTAAAGATCCAATTGATGTTAAAAACACGATGAATTATATATTTTTAACAAATAATAAAGATGCTTTACCTTTAGATGGTGATAGAAGATTTTTGCGTATTATTTAGTGTTTGGCAAAATAAAGAAAAATTAGAAAAACATATAATAGATAACGAACCGATAGATTTGTTAAACTACATGATATTTTGTTAAATCATACATCAACTATTTATAATGGTTTGATGTCTATAGACATTCAAAGTGGTTTATCAATCAAAATATTGCTCCAACCACAAATGCTAAAACTATAGTAGAGCAAATGAGTAAATCAGAGATGGAAACAAATTATATCGAAGCTATAAAAGAATATTTACAAGATATAACAGTATCGGAAGATACAATTAATATTACTAAATTAAATACTATCATTTCACAAAAAATATATTTGATGATTTAATATACCCAAATCAAATACAAATGAAACCTATCTTATTACGAAATGGTTATCATAAACTTAAAAATAAAAAAATCGATGGTAAATCATGTGTAATTTATTCACAAAAACTATTGACATTATAAAATTAATAGTTATAATAGTTATATAACAACATCAAAGGACAATAAAATAAAAACATTAAAAAACTATTGACATTATAAAATTAATAGATATAATAGTTATATAACAACATTAAAGGACAATAAAATGAAAACATTAAAAAATTTATAGATAATAATCCTAATACTTGGGACATCATTTACTTCAATCAATACACTAAAGGTGATTATGTAGATAAAGATACTTTCTTAGATACTAATCCTAATAGTTGGGAGATCGTTCACTTCAATACATACACTAAAGATGATCAGATAGATAAAGATACTTTCTTAACTGCTCATCCAGATGCCTATGATATCACTTACTTTAATCAACATACTAAAGGTGATCAAGTAAATAAAGATACTTTCTTAACTGCTAATCCTAGTACTAGCCACATCATTTTCTTCAATCAATATACTAAAGGTGATCAAGTAGATAAAGATACTTTCTTAGCTGCTAATCCAGATGACTGATGATATTGCTAACTTCAATCAATATACTAAAGGTGATAAAAACATTAAAAAACATTGACATTATAAAATTAATAGATATAATAGTTATATAACAACATTAAAGGACAATAAAATGAAAAATAACATAGAGACTTTCTTAGCTACTAACCCAGATGCTGATGATATTATTTGCTTCAATATAAATACTAAAAGCAATAAAATAAATAAAGATACTTTCTTAGCTATTAATCCTAGTGCTGATGATATTGGTTACTTCAATAAATACACTAAAGATGATCAGGTAGATAAAGAGACTTTTTATCTACTAATCCAGATAGTATTGAAATTAAGCATTTCAATAAATACATTAAAGGCAATCAAGTAGATAAAGAGACTTTCTTAGCTACTAATCCAGATGCTGACGATATTGCTCACTTCAATCAATATACTAAAGGTGATCAGGCAGATACACAATTAAAATTATTTTAGGACAATAAAATGAAAACATTAAAAGAATTTCTAACTACTAACCCAAATGCTAAGAATATCATTGTGTTCAATCAACATACTAAAGGCAATAAAGTAGATAAAGAGACTTTTATAACTACTGATCCTAGTGCTAGTGACATCATTTGGTTCAATAAATATACTAAAGACGATCAAGTAGATAAAAAAGTATTTTTATCTACTAATCCAGATGCTGATGATATCGTTCGCTTCAACATATACAATAAAAAACTATTGACATTATAAAATTAATAGGTATAATAGTTATATAGAAACATTAAAGGACAATAAAAATGACATACTATGACGCATTGAAAGAATTCAACGAAGTAAATAAAAATGGTGAAGATATTTGGAAAACTGAGTATATGAGAAAATATGAAGATTTATATGACATTACTGAAGAGTTTAAGTATTTTATTGAAAGAGATACTGATTTTAGATTTACTGATGCCATAGGTGAAATTATGGAAAACAATTTGTTAGAAGAACTTAAAGAAGAAGGTGGTTCTGATGGAGCGTGGGGATATTCTAGAGCTTTATTATATGACTGTATCTATAAATGTGAATGGGAAATTAAAAATATAATGATAGTTTATGTGTAGATATAGTTAATGTAGTTTTGAGAAAGAATTAAAGGAATAATAAAATGAATAAGATAATAGCTAAAAATAAAACTATACGAGATATTGTGTATGTGCAAATAACTAAATATGGAAATAACGCAGATTTAAATAACATAGATACTTCTGCTGTCAATAATATGAACTATGTATTTGTTAATTCACGATTCAATGGTGATATTAGTAAGTGGGATACTTCTAATGTTCATAGTATGGACTGTATGTTCGCTAATTCACGATTCAATGGTGATATCAGTAAATGGGATACTTCTAATGTTGATATGAACTTGATGTTTGCTAGTTCACGATTCAATGGCGATATCAGTAAATGGAATACATCTACTGTTGATAATATGAACTTGATGTTTGCTAGTTCACAATTCAATGGTGATATCAGTAAATGGGATACTTCTGCTGTCAATAATATGAACTATATGTTTGCTGGTTCACGATTCAATGGTGATATAAGCAAATGGAATACCTCTAATGTTCTTAGTATAAATGATATGTTTTATCATTCACGATTCAATGGTGATATAAGTAAATGGGATACATCTAATGTTCATAGTATGGATAATGTGTTTATGGGTCACGATTCAATAAATCTATAGATGAGTGGGATACATCTAATGTTCATAGTATGAGTAATATGTTTTATGACTCAAAAATAGATAAATTACCAATTTGGTATTTTTTAAAACAATAAAATGAAAAGGAGAAAAATAACAAATAATAAAAACAAATAACAAATAACAAACAATAAACAATAAAGGAATAATAAAATGGAAGATTTAGTACAAGTACAGGCTGTTTTAAATTGGGTAAAAGTTGAAAATACAATAGCTAAAGATAATAGTTCTTATCTTAAGTTTTCAGCGATGTGTATTCTGCAAAAGATGATGCAGATAAAGTTAAAAATATATTCGATAGTTTATCAATAAATAATCCTAAAGCCAAAAGCAGATTACGTATGGTAGATAAAGAAAAATATTCTATATTAGGTGATAAATACACACATTATATCAGTTTATCTGGAGCTGTAAAAGACTTATTGATGGTAAAACATTAAAAATGAATTTAATGAACATTAAAAACAAGAGATATCTATAGATAATTTTAGTAATGGTGATTTAGTTTATTTAATGTTTAGACCAATGGTGACTAAAAATCAAACTACAAAAGAACAATATCTGAGTGGTTT
>JAIGNY010001106.1:0-35928 GCA_020152595.1 Chiridota heheva
GTATTGCTTCTGTAGGTGCCCCAAGCCCCGGTGTGGAGATATTGTAAATAACTAGTATTGCATCTGTAGGTGCCCCAAGCCTCGGTGTGGAGATATTGTAAATAACTAGTAGTGCTTCTGTAGGTGCCCCAAGCCCCGGTGTGGAGATATTGTAAATAACTAGTAGTGCTTCTGTAGGTACCCCAAGCCCCGGTGTGGAGATATTGTAAATAACTTAGTAGTGCTTCTGTAGGTGCCCCAAGCCCCGGTGTGGAGAACCTTATTCCATTCACATCAGTACACTCTGTGCCGTTCTTTTCTCATCTGACAACTTAAGACGGAACGTGCAATATTATTGGGGGCAACAAAAAATATTCAGTCTAGCGAACTAATATTCCAGAAGGCTATGGGTGACGAAATGCTTTGATTGAGGAAATGGGTGATTTCGCCGTACTTCTCGATTGAAAAATAGTGTTAAAACCAGTCGGGACTGGTTCCCCACCTGAAAACCACCGCCTATGATAATTACAGGCCGGTCACATGGAAGTTAAAAAAAGACGCAAAGTAAAGATAGTGTTACTTGATGTCTTCCGTTCTTTCTTACAAATATGCTTGCATGTTTGGAAATAGCCAATTACATTTGATTTACATGAATATTTACATGAAAATCGAAAGAAAAAAAAAACTCAATACAAAATGAGAAAGAACTCTTAGCCATGAACAGCACTGCAGAATAGTCGTCACGTGATGTTAGAAGCACCCGTACTTTCCAAGTTATGGATAATCAAAGTATGAACAGCACTGCAGAATAGTCGTCACGTGATGTTAAAAGCACCCGTACTTTCCAAGTTATAGATAATCAAAGTATGAACAGCACTGCAGAATAGTCGTCACGTGATGTTAAAAGCACCCGCACTTTCCAAGTTATGGATAATCAAAGTATGAACAGCACTGCAGAATAGTCGTCACGTGATGTTAGAAGCACCCGTACTTTCCAAGTTATGGATAGTCAAAGTTCCAATCATTTTCAATGTATGCGAAGTTGTGATGTACGAAAGAGAGTGAGAGTGACAGCTGGAACGTTTTAAATGTAATTCTTTCTGTCCTAAATGTCAGTCACTCAAAATAATCTGCTTCCTTCCATCCAAACTTCTTACTCATATACATATTTTCTTCTTCTTCTTTTTTTCTTTTGGGAGGGTGGGGGGCGTTGTGTAACTCTATCAACCCTCATGCACGCGGGGTTCCATTCTGTCTCTTTTTTTGATGTCACAGAACTTAAATACAATTTTCATGATTTAATATTTTAAGGACAAAAAATTCAAATTTGTAAGCAATTATAATGACAATGTTGTTATCGCCATGGTATAGAGCACATTTCTTCCAATTAATCTCAAGTTGTTGCTATCTCTTTATAGATCTTCAAAGTAAATATTTGCGATAATATCATTAGGCACAATGTGGCAAATTTGGCCGTTTTGAAATACGCTTTGCCAGTAAACTTCTGTCAGTACCGGCCTAATGAAATTTAGCCGATTTTAAATATCTTGTTAAACTTAACTTATTCTTTCCTAATTTCACTTTAAACTCATGAACAAATTACTCACATACATTTATTTGTTAGCATATGTGATATCAGAGCGCTAAAACTCCTAGTATACAGTCAAACAATGTTTTTGGTTTCCATTTGACTTTGTGAAAACTTGTGTGAAGCACCGAAAACAAAAATATTTGTATCTTGTATTTTACATTATTTAGTACTTTTTTTAATGATTCAGTTCATTGGAAACTGATTTGGCCGTCTTTTGCCCGATTTTCAATGGCTATTTGGCCGGCAAACTTGCGGCAGATCTCGCAACCCTGCCGCTAACAGTTGGGAACACGACCTTGCTATATGACGGCCGTTACTGCGATATTATTAATTTCTGAGGACTTGACCCGGAAGTTCGAACTGAGCATTTCGTGGTTTGTAAAACGATCACTCCCGAATGAATCCGGATAATTCAAATTGCTCTAACTTATGCAGTTTCAATGTTCGTCACTACAGCAGAAAATCAGATGACGTACAAGACATTATATTTCGGGTTAAATCGGGATCCGAGCATTTTCAGTCTTGGTAAAGTTCCCAAAATAAAGCTTTTTTTGGCCCATTTTGTGCTGATCTTTGAAAAGGTAAGATTCGTCACTAGTTTTTCTGATCTGTGTAAGTCACTTTTCCTCATAGCAGACAACTTTTTATTAGGCTCAATATGCTCTTATAAAGTGAACTATTAGTGTTGTCAAATTTAAGCCACTTTTAAGTACTTTTATTGGATGAAAATGCTCAGGAAAAATGCCAGTCCAAATTCTCACTTCTTGCTAACGTGATAAGGTGTGACTTTTCTGTAACACTAGGTTATTATTAATTATAGCAATGCATTGAGACAGGACGGAATTATGCAAAATAAAATTAATTTGGTTGTACGATCATTGACAGGGCTTACGGATATGAACAAATTATATTCTTGTTACCGTTATCCACAATTTTGGATTTGCTGGTACTAGGTTTAGTCCTACCAAAGAACGATCTGTTTATGCACCACATATTTAGGCCCTGGCCCTAGTGGCACTGGCAGTAGGCATACTAACGTTAGGTCTAATACTAAGGCCTACTACTAGCCTAGGGCCTATTACTGTAGTATGACCCGAATTTGTTACCCACCTTAGCAGCAAAGTCGGACAAAATTGTTATGTAAAAAAATACATTTTCATGATTGATGAGTACAGAGTAGGCATATGAAGGTGCATGAGAGAGACATAAGGCCTATATCATGGCCATGCCTCAAATACCATGTAGGCCTAGAAGCCTATTCCATTGATTGCCTTAATCAGTCAGACCAATAACTGAAGAGTCCCTGCTTAGAAGTTAAGACTAGACCAGTACTATCATGAGTCACCCCACAAAATAATTTGCGACATAGGGCCTACCAGCAGTTGATCACATCAATTATTACATAACACTACAGAACTTCAGCAGACAAAAACTGATCCAAGGGAATGCTGGAAATGGCAGTTCCATAAATATAATATATAAAGCATACATTCACAGCCCGCATCATTCCCGTGTTAGATTGCCTTTAGTATTGATATTCTTACTAAAATCTTACCTTATGATTGATATTCTTAGTTTTTTTTTATTTATGTAAGCATACAACATTGATAATAATTTGCTAAGTTATAATATTACTCATTCTTCTTGAGCAACATTCTTAAGAGCAACTGCAGATTCTAACACAATTTAGGAAGTACCCCGCCCCCTCCCCTGTAGTTTGCGTTTCCGGAAGTGTTGGAAATTTGTTGATATTTACCGTCTTCTCTGGTATGTCCTAACTAAAGTAACAGTTTATTATACTATCACAGTCCCTGATTGAGCATAATATGTATGAAAGTGTCAGTTCATATAATAACTTATATGCAAATGACTTGTTGAAATGGGGTGGGACGCCATGTCCCACATTCCATCCCATATCCCACATGACATTCCATCCCATGGCATTCCACCCTATGTACTGCGTGGCATTCCACCACATATCCTACATGGCATTCAACCCTGTTCCAAATGGCATCCCACCCCATGTCCCACATGGCATCCCACATGGCATCCCACCCTATGTCTCACATGACGTCCCATAGGCTCCATAAGAAGTCTCATCCATCACAGTCCCTGATTGAGCATACTATGTATGAAAGTGTCAGTTCATATAATAACTAAGAAGGTGGAGTCAAATAATCATGCCTGATATAGCCCTTGGTGTATACAACATGGTAAATATTATATCATATGTCCCCCATGGCCCCCATCCATGTCCCATATGCAATCACATCCTGTCACACTCCCTCACTAAGCATACTAAATATAAAAAAAAGTCTGGTCAAGTCATATACTTTATGCAAATGACCACAATAATGAAGGAGGAGTTTAATAATCATGCCTGATACAACTGTTGGTGCCCAAATATTTTCAAGAATTTTAAGGATTTGAAATCTCAAGTGCTACAAGAGAGACTTGAGGATCTCTGAAGAATATTGGAAAATTATATCAAGTCCCACATGGCATCCCTCCCTATGCCCACATGCAATCACATTGTGTCACACTCCCTCACTAAGCATACTAAATATATTTAAACAAAAGTCTGGTCAGATCATATACTGTAGCAACTTTATGCAAATGAGCACAATAATAAAGGTGGAGTTTAATAATAATGCCTGATACAATTGTTGGTGCCTAAATATTTTGAAGAATTTTAAATCTCTAGTGCTACAAGAGAAACTTGAGGATCTCTGAAGAATATTGGAAAATTATATCATTTTACAGTTATCTTCTAAGAAAATATCAAAAGTTTTGTAGACTTTTTAAGGAAACTAGTCTTCAATCCTGTCTTAAGTGTCTCTCAAAAACTTTAACATTTTATAAGGAAAGTTTAACCTTCCATAAGGATATCTGAAGAAACTTTAACTTTTTCTGAGGAAGTCTGAAGAAACTTTAACATTTTCTGAGAAATTCTCAAAAAACTTTACATTTCTGAGAAAATCTCAGGACAAATCTGTGGACGGCCGGACAGACGGACGGCCAGATGGACGTAATCGCCATTACATAGGTTCGCATAATGCTTCGCATGCGAACCAAAAACACATTTGGTCAAAACAATTTGTATAGCAAAACCTACATGATTTGTATAGCAAGACCATCACAAGTTTTTTATTATTTATTTTTTTACCTCACATGTCATATTTTTATTCATAACCTACAGTATCATTTGATGTTAAATTTGTTTCAAGTATCCCTCAGTTGTTTGAGAGGAAAGTACTGCAGCATCACATTGTCTTGATATTAACTTATCACTACCTTTAACTTTCCTTCAAAGATTGCGGCAGAGCAACAGAGAAATCAAATAAGTACTATATTTCTAAAAGAAAAACTGCTGAAATAAGAGCAGTATCAGGACTAGATCCGTATTTACCCATCAGTCATTTAGGTTGCATGGAAGCTACAGCAACACCAACTGAAGAAGAATGTTGTGACTGACAGTGATACAGCATCGAATAATGTCTCCATCCATCCTGTTTTTTACAGCATACTTCATACATGATAAAATGAAACAATTATTGCTATATGTGAAATATTGTTTCATGAGATGATTTGGATCAATACATTTTGATATTGGAGCAGTGTAAGATATGAATATGAGTACCACAATATATTTGCATCAACAGGAAAGGTAAACAAGATGTAGATGGTGTAATGTCTTATGCAAACTATCATTATCGGTCCTTTAGAAAACTCAACTTAGAAAAAGTAAAGTGCCATGTAAATTGTTAATGGTCAATAATTACCATCTTTAACAATAATATTATTATCATAAAACAATAATTAATTTGTATAGTGCAAAATCATGCTAAGCATTTCTATGCGCTGCACAAAAAGAAAATGATGAGGAGCAGGAAAATAAGTGGAACTATTTGAGGATTCTTTTAGAATATATTGATGACATTTTGTGTCCATTTTCTGACACCAGGGTGAGGCATTGATAGATTTGTTGATATCTAATAGTCTTTTATTTGTAGCACTTCATAGACACATACTTCGAAAGGCTGCCATAAAAGACTAGTGACATCTAGAACATTTACCTTACAGTTTGGTGCAAGAAAATATTGACAAGGAAGTCTAGTTAAAAAAGCATATTAAGTTTCAGACAAACAGTAGCAAATCAAAATCTGAGCTTTATTAGGGTATGTATAATAGGTGATGTAATGCAGTATAATATAAATTAATTTTATAGTGTAATATATTGTCTTTTTCCTGTATTGACCTAAAGATTTTTGTTTTCCCTGTGGGATATGGCAAAGAAAAAAGCAAAACTAGTTGCTCTCTTTGAAACTATTGTAGATTGCAATTTCGAAGTAAAAATGAAGGGCAGTTCCACTCACGGGGCAACAAACACTTTACATTTGTGTGAACAATTATTTGTTGTGTTATTTCACAAAGCTTTAAAATACTCAAATATCAAAAAAAAAAAAATTAAATGAATTTACATTATTAACTGATGTCTGGTCTTTAAAGCAAACATATAAAGCTTGCTAAGATGTAAAGTGAAATATACCTGTAGTCCAAATCAAAGTTTAAAGTCTACGAATGGGTAGGTGAAAAGCTTTATGTAATTCTTTATATTTCCTTCCTAAATTTCAGTTCTTGAAAATGAGGACAAAGTCTATTCCTCCCAGATTATGGTTAAGGGTATGGTCAACACTAAAAACGTTTGGTTAAAAAATATTTACTTTTTTCCTCACAAATCTGTGACAATGAATACAAAACAAAACAAAGGGGTTACATAAGGAAATAGGAACTTCTGCCCACTCATACATCAGAAGAGGAACATAAAGAGGAACACAAATTTGAATATTTTGACCTGAAAATTCAAAATGCTCTAAAATGGTCAATTCTGAACCAATTTGGATGATTTGTTTTGCTATTTTCCATGGATTTTAAAGCAATTTAGCATAAGTTGCTGCTACACATCTTGAAAGCACTTATACATATGAAGGGTTTAATGCATTGCTTATTTGTGATGAAGTTGAAACAAGACTTACATTTGAACCAAAACAGATAAATAAATTATCATTTGATAATAAAGTATTTTCTTTGACTTTTCTTAAGTGTTATGTGAATGTTTGTATTTGTGTACCATTTATCCCCTAATTATTTATCTATAAATTCATCTGCCTCAAACAAGGATAGACATACTAGTTTTGTATGTATTTTGTGTTTTAGGTTACTGTAGATCTGATGGAGCCACTTTTTTTACTGAAATAGCAGAGAGGCTTATTGTAACAGACCTGCAAGGTACACATGATGTTCTGCATTCGCAAAGTAATGTGTTGTGTAACACTAAACCAATCCAATAGTTTATTCATTTATTTTTTGTCAGAAACAAGGATAGAAAGTATAAAAGTAATATTAAAAAGACTTTCTATGCAATCTGACAGCCAGGAGAAAAGTTATGCCCAATTTTGAAATGCTTATTCTTGAAATGATTTAATAGATAATGGGAAAAGAGTAATGCACCATCAGCTGTAAAATTTATTTAGATTTGAACAAAACAAAAAGTGTTACAAGGAGTTCATTGAAAAGTGTGAGGCGTATTTTCCAGGGGGAAGGAAAACCAGTTAAAAGTTACCTTTCATTCAAATATTGATGTATGTTGATCTGTTACAGTGGTTCATTTTCCCTTAAAATAAAAAAAGAATTGCTATCATGATCTTAGTTTAGATATGCTCATGGCGTTGGGGACTCTCTAGTACTGTGGTGGTGCCACATTTGGTTATTTATTGGGTTATACCACTCATGTGAAGCCCGAGATAAAACCCTGTATTGGACTCTCTAGTACTGTGGTGGTGCCACATTTAGTTATTTATTGGGTTGTACCACTCATGTGAAGCCTTAGATAAGACCCTGTATAGGACTCTCTAGTACTGTGGTGGTGCCACATTTGGTTATTTATTGGGTTGTACCACTCATGTGAAGCCTTAGATAAGACCCTGTATAGGACTTTCTAGTACTGTGGTGGTGCCACATTTGGTTATTTATTGGGTTGTACCACTCATGTGAAGCCTTAGATAAGACCCTGTATAGGACTCTCTAGTACTGTGGTGGTGCCACATTTGGTTATTTATTGGGTTATACCACTCATGTGAAGCCTTAGATAAGACCCTGTATAGGACTCTCTAGTACTGTGGTGGTGCCACATTTCGTTATGTATTGGGTTGTACCACTCATGTGAAGCCTTAGATAAGACCCTGTATGGGACTCTCTAGTACTGTGGTGGTGCCACATTTGGTTATTTATTGGGTTATACCACTCATGTGAAGCCTTAGATAAGACCTTGTATAGGACTCTCTAGTACTGTGGTGGTGCCACATTTGATTATTTATTGGGTTATACCACTCATGTGAAGCCCGAGATAAGACCCTGTATGGACTCTCTAGTACTGTGGTGGTGTCACATTTGGTTATTTATTGGGTTATACCACTCATGTGAAGCCCAAGATAAAACCCTGTATGGGACTCTCTAGTACTGTGGTGGTGCCACATTTGGTTATTTATTGGGTTATACCACTCATGTGAAGCCTTAGATAAGACCCTGTATAGGACTCTCTAGTACTGTGGTGGTGCCACATTTGGTTATTTATTGGGTTATACCACTCATGTGAAGCCCGAGATAAAACCCTGTATGGGACTCTCTAGTACTGTAGTGGTGCCATATTTGGTTATTTATTGGGTTATACCACTCATGTGAAGCCTGAGATAAAACCCTGTATAGGACTCTCTAGTACTGTAGTGGTGCCATATTTGGTTATTTATTGGGTTATACCACTCATGTGAAGCCTTAGATAAGACCCTGTATAGGACTTTCTAGTACTGTGGTGGTGCCATATTTGGTTATTTATTGGGTTATACCACTCATGTGAAGCCTTAGATAAGACCCTGTATAGGACTCTCTAGTACTGTGGTGTTGCCATATTTGGTTATTTATTGGGTTATACCACTCATGTGAAGCCTTAGATAAGACCCTGTATAGGACTCTCTAGTACTGTGGTGGTGCCATATTTGGTTATTTATTGGGTTATACCACTCATGTGAAGCCCGAGATAAGACCCTGTATGGACTCTCTAGTACTGTGGTGTTGCCACATTTGGTTATTTATTGGGTTATACCACTCATGTGAAGCCTTAGATAAGACCCTGTATAGGACTCTCTAGTACTGTGGTGGTGCCACATTTGGTTATTTATTGGGTTATGCCACTCATGTGAAGCCCGAGATAAAACCCTGTATGGGACTCTCTAATACTGTGGTGGTGCCACATTTGGTTATTTATTGGGTTATACCACTCATGTGAAGCCTTAGATAAGACCCTGTATAGGACTCTCTAGTACTGTGGTGTTGCCATATTTGGTTATTTATTGGGTTATACCACTAATGTGAAGCCTTAGATAAGACCCTGTATAGGACTCTCTAGTACTGTGGTGGTGCCATATTTGGTTATTTATTGCGTTATACCACTCATGTGAAGCCCGAGATAAGACCCTGTATAGGACTCTCTAGTACTGTGGTGGTGCCATATTTGGTTATTTATTGGGTTATACCACTCATGTGAAGCCTTAGATAAGACCCTGTATAGGACTCTCTAGTACTGTGGTGGTGCCACATTTGGTTATTTATTGGGTTATACCACTCATGTGAAGCCCGAGATAAAACCCTGTATGGGACTCTCTAGTACTGTAGTGGTGCCATATTTGGTTATTTATTGGGTTATACCACTCATGTGAAGCCTGAGATAAAACCCTGTATAGGACTCTCTAGTACTGTGGTGGTGCCATATTTGGTTATTTATTGGGTTATACCACTCATGTGAAGCCTTAGATAAGACCCTGTATAGGACTTTCTAGTACTGTGGTGGTGCCATATTTGGTTATTTATTGGGTTATACCACTCATGTGAAGCCTTAGATAAGACCCTGTATAGGACTCTCTAGTACTGTGGTGTTGCCATATTTGGTTATTTATTGGGTTATACCACTCATGTGAAGCCTTAGATAAGACCCTGTATAGGACTCTCTAGTACTGTGGTGGTGCCATATTTGGTTATTTATTGGGTTATACCACTCATGTGAAGCCCGAGATAAGACCCTGTATGGACTCTCTAGTACTGTGGTGTTGCCACATTTGGTTATTTATTGGGTTATACCACTCATGTGAAGCCTTAGATAAGACCCTGTATAGGACTCTCTAGTACTGTGGTGGTGCCACATTTGGTTATTTATTGGGTTATGCCACTCATGTGAAGCCCGAGATAAAACCCTGTATGGGACTCTCTAATACTGTGGTGGTGCCACATTTGGTTATTTATTGGGTTATACCACTCATGTGAAGCCTTAGATAAGACCCTGTATAGGACTCTCTAGTACTGTGGTGTTGCCATATTTGGTTATTTATTGGGTTATACCACTAATGTGAAGCCTTAGATAAGACCCTGTATAGGACTCTCTAGTACTGTGGTGGTGCCATATTTGGTTATTTATTGCGTTATACCACTCATGTGAAGCCCGAGATAAGACCCTGTATAGGACTCTCTAGTACTGTGGTGTTGCCATATTTGGTTATTTATTGGGTTATACCACTCATGTGAAGCCCGAGATAAGACCCTGTATAGGACTCTCTAGTACTGTGGTGGTGCCACATTTGGTTATTTATTGGGTTGTACCACTCATGTGAAGCCTTAGATAAGACCCTGTATAGGACTCTCTAGTACTGTGGTGTTGCCACATTTGGTTATTTATTGGGTTATACCACTCATTTGTAGCCTTAGATAAGACCCTGTATAGGACTCTCTAGTACTGTGGTGTTGCCACATTTGGTTATTTATTGGGTTATACCACTCATGTGAAGCCTTAGATAAGACCCTGTATAGGATTCTCTAGTACTGTGGTGGTGCCACATTTCGTTATTTATTGGGTTGTACCACTCATGTGAAGCTTTAGATAAGACCCTGTATAGGACTCTCTAGTACTGTGGTGTTGCCACATTTGGTTATTTATTGGGTTATACCACTCATGTGAAGCCTTAGATAAGACCCTGTATAGGACTCTCTAGTACTGTGGTGTTGCCACATTTGGTTATTTATTGGGTTATACCACTCATGTGAAGCCTTAGATAAAACCCTGTATAGGACTCTCTAGTACTGTGGTGGTGCCACATTTGGTTATTTATTGGGTTATACCACTCATGTGAAGCCTTAGATAAGACCCTGTATAGGACTCTCTAGTACTGTGGTGTTGCCACATTTGGTTATTTATTGGGTTATACCACTCATGTGAAGCCCGAGATAAAACCCTGTATAGGACTCTCTAGTACTGTGGTGGTGCCACATTTCGTTATTTATTGGGTTGTACCACTCATGTGAAGCCTTAGATAAGACCCTGTATAGGACTCTCTAGTACTGTGGTGGTGCCACATTTCGTTATTTATTGGGTTGTACCACTCATGTGAAGCCTTAGATAAGACCCTGTATGGGACTCTCTAGTACTGTGGTGGTGCCACATTTGGTTATTTATTGGGTTATACCACTCATGTGAAGCCCGAGATAAAACCCTGTATTGGACTCTCTAGTACTGTGGTGGTGCCATATTTGGTTATTTATTGGGTTATACCACTCATGTGAAGCCTTAGATAATACCCTGTATAGGACTCTCTAGTACTGTGGTGGTGCCACATTTCGTTATTTATTGGGTTGTACCACTCATGTGGAGCCTTAGATAAGACCCTGTATGGGACTCTCTAGTACTGTGGTGGTGCCACATTTGGTTATTTTTTGGGTTATACCACTCATGTGGAGCCTTAGATAAGACCCTGTATCTCTCTAGTACTGTGGTGGTACCACATTTGGTTATTTATTGGGTTATACCACTCATGTGAAGCCTTATATAAGACCCTGTATTAAACATTCAGCATTTCCTAAAAACGGTTCATTCACACAGAAGAGGGGATGGATTTCGGTTACTGGAAAATTTGCAGTGAATTAAAATAACTTGATTTCTGTTTGGAACTTGGAAGCACCTTGGATCATTCAGATTATCTTCAAGCACATCCAGATGAAAACAGTACCACAACATTGACAGACTGACAAGGAGACGCAGCACAGCCCTCTGACTACATCACTTGTATGCCTTATAGTCATTGATTTCCCTATCATTTTACTCTGCTCAGGCCTTTCCCATGATTGTTTGCAATAGGTTGCCCTAACCCTCATAATAGTACCTTAATATTATAGGTATCCCTTCCATGCGACTATTCATTGGTCAAGAGTGTTAATCTCCAATGAATTGCTTAATGATAGTGCCCATCATGTCCCACCCTATTCACTCCCAACTGGCAGTTTGCCCCACATTGCACAGAAGAAGAACCACTTGCATTCATGACAGATGGACATACTTATTTAAAGCAGGAATGTTAATTCAACCAAGTCTGGAGTTCCATGTTACACAGGTGAGTTATACAATTTCAGAGGTAAACATTCCTACCAGGGATGTAACAACATGGTTGGTAAGGAGCCGAGACGTCACTATAAGTGGGGTGGGGTTGAGGTGTCCCCTTCCGCCCCCAATGGAACGCCAGTTGGAAAATTAACATGGTAGTTGGAAATCCAACTCTTCCTCTTCGGGGAACCCTCATAAGTGGCTATACCACTAACTACAGAGCATGTTGAAGTCCCATGCTATCTGGCTATGTATGTATATAATAATATAATAGATATATATTCGACCCTGGCGAAATATGAAAGCTGTCACGGTTCTGGGGCCCCAGAGCCCCTCTCACTAATTGTCAGAAAATTGTGTTCGATTGTTGGCTGATAGGAATTTAAAACAAAAGTGACCAAATTTGTAACCAAATTTGCCTCATATTATTAAATGAGGTAAATTAGGTCCGTAAAATACTTCTGGGGCCTACTTATCTATCTAAACTTGACAGTTATAAAAACTGGGAGGTATCTAGCTAACTGCATTTATTTTACATTTCCATATCGGAAAATTCCCATATTTTATTTCTTTTACATTCCCATATCGGACAATTCTGAAGGTCACCACCTATTTCTGTTCAAATTTTACACCGTTTTCACTACTTTTCAAGCATAGATTTTCTCCATTTTTGGGGCCCCCATGTTTGAACGCAAACCTTTTTACGGGTCCTTTTGAACCCCCTAAGAGCTCGGACTGAAGGTGGTGATCAAAGCATTGTGACAGTCATAGTTATAGTAGCGGGGTGGGGGGGGGGTACGTGCCCACCACACTTTTCTGAAAAATTACAAAAGTGCCCCTTTTGGAAATGAAAAGAGCCCAGAGCCTCAATTACTGTCCCAATAGTAGGAAACAGGTGACTTTTGTCAGTCCCATCATGTACGGTAGGAATGTGTCCCTATTGGAAAAAATCTCCCTTTCTATAAATGAGGTGCCCTTTCTACTTTACTTTTTACTGGCTTCAAGCAAATTGGATTGCTTTTAAGGTTTAAGATTCCAAAAGTGGCGAGAATTGCAGAGTGATGTCGGGTGGGTGAATACATGTAGATATCAGCAACAATCTTCGAGAAAAAAAAAACTTGTTGGAAATTGAAAGAGGTAAATAGTTGTTAAGATAAATTGTAGTATAGACACGGATTGGAATAGGTAACTGAATAAAAGACAAACTATTTCAGTGGTATAGTTTGTAGGCTGCACTTTGAAAATTGGCGCACTGTTCGAATATTACAAGTTACAATGATATATCCTACCTTTCTATACTTGATGGGGCGAAGGGGGGGGGGGTACAAAATCGAAGAAAGAAATTATCGAGAATCACAAGACTAAATATTTAGCTCTTTGCGACGCTGAACTGTTTCAACAGGCAGGAACAAATGATATCTTATAAATCATACAATATGGTAAAATTGAGTAAACTTACAGACAATCATAAAACAGCTTATCCTAAGTGATTGTCATTCCACTTCAAAGTTCTTATATAATATATTATGTACAACCATGATAAACTGTGCAGCCATCGGAGTTCATGTGAGATAGACAATGCACTGCACCCATGAATCACCAAGGCTTGTAATGATCAGCCAAAAAGGTGCAGCAGCTCATCCCTGGTAACTTTCCAAGGTTTTTGTTTGGGTTCCTTCACCACGACCACAGACCACCGCCATCCCTAACATGATCTTCATCTTCATCAGTGGTGGATGAATATTCATCATCTTTTTCGCTGAAAATCAATGAAGAAGCACCTTGTAAACTTATGCAAAATATTTAATTCAGCCCCCCCTCCTACACACACACAAACACTTACACTGTCAAAGGTACAAGAGGCTAGAACAATGTGGGCACACTTGTTAAAAAAATATCACAAAAGTGCCCCTTTCAAAATGAAATGCCTCTTATTTACTCACCCAAAGGAAGTAGGAAGCTGGCACTTTTTGTCAGTCCCACGTACGGGGAATGTGTTCCCACTGGGAAAATGCCCCTTGTAAAAATGAAGTGCCCCTTTTACTTTACTTCATTTTCTCTAGACAGGAGGCGGACATATGCATATGGCATGGGAAGTGCCCCCTAAGAGGTACAGCCCCCTCTCACACATTTCGAAAGCTTCCTTCACCCCCAGTACCAATGAACTGTTTTAGAATCAGCGGTAAAGTATAACTACTTCTTTAAACACGATACGATGAATGCGTTTCTATTCTGATGCGCTGCGGGAACACTTCTTCGAGTTTGTACATAACTTTATTATTTCATTATCTTATTTTTTTTTCAGGTTCAGTTTGTATGGACATTGCATATTTATGTTCAGTTATAAAGGGTTTCATATACTTCAGATATATTATCTTTAGCAGAGGAAATACATTATATATACTTTTCCCCTAATAAAATGCAAGCTTCAATTTCTTGTTCTTTCCCTACTGTTTTGTAGGCATCACATTCCCTGTTGAACTTGAATGTTCTAACCTACCCTTCATGTTCATCGATATGTATCTTTATTTGTATTTATCTATTTATTATTATCTTTTGATATATATTTTTGTGGGTGGGGTGGGGGGATGGGGTGGGGTGGTGATGAGAGATGGGAAAAATTCAGTGGCGTGGTGGCAGTGAGGGCAGGGGGAAACTTCCCCCAGCAAAGCTTTCTGAGCTGCTGAGAGGGTGCCAAGTGCTCAAGGGGTGCCAAGTGCTCAAGGGCTGCCAAAATCGTCCTGAGAACATTATTTTAGGCCCTGGGAAAATTTACGTGTTCTTCGTAACCTCTTCGTATACTATTAGGCACGTAATATTCCATTTTTGTATTCCAAAAGTGCATGAATTTTCCACAGAAAAGACCACATGTTTTAATGTCAGCATGCAGTCTATTACTACCATATGTTATTTAAAATCATAATTTCAAAGTCCTTATAGAAGTTATTTGACCTTTTACTGTTTTATTGGTGTAGATGTATTGTTCTAATTCCTTTTAGTTTTTCTCTATTTTTACTTGTATTAAATCTTATTACTTTATATATTTTCTTTGCTGCATGTTTGAATTACATTCAGTATTTTAGGGCTAGTTTTCTTACCTTTAATTTTTTTGGTATTCATGTAATATTTTATTTGTACAGCGCCAATGATTATTTACATAGATTTTGGCGCTATATAAATTGTAATATTAATAACCCCACCATTATGAGCCAGTTCCTGGATTTCATGCTCGGACAGTATAGAAGCCGATGCATGGCGATAGCTCGTCGGCAATATTTAATATCTGTATGCCCCTGCCATAAAGGGCAAACAATATTATCGAATACAGCTGGTATGCTTTTCGAGAGGGCGCCGAATGCTCACAGGGGCGCAAAAATTGTCATGAGAATATATTCCTATTTACTTTTGATTCTCAATGTTGTAAATATTTTCTCTCAAAGCTTTATTCTCACATGAAAACCATCCCGAGACTGCTAGACTGCAACTTACGACACATTGTAGTCAATGGGATCCTACATGTGAACATTCGTTCCAAAGTATATATTCCTTTTAACTAGTAACTTTAGTGTGGAATTGACAAGATATTAAGCAATCTTTTTTCAGATTGTCTTTTATGTTCATTAGATACTTCTGGATGAAAATGTATGTCTCAGAGGCTTTCTTTGGATACTCGACATTACAGGAATAGTACACTCCGAAGAATGTACTGATGGCTTTCGTGACTGATGGCACATCCATCAAAATGGTACCCTCTGCAATTATGAAACATGTGTGTGGTTTCTGGGGTTTTCCAAGAATGGCAACATGTGGTTCTGCGTTGGTCGTCTGTTGTATAATGTAGTCTCTGGTGCGTTCTACCTGTAGATTGAAAGGAAAATAATAGCCTGAAATAAAAAAGTGCCTTTCCAAAGTATGTATAAGCTAAAAGATTAAATTCAGTGGTCAGACAAGTTCATCTCCTATAAAAAAGGCAATCAAAATAACGAAATGAAGGAACTGTTTCAAGTGTGAAGTTCTCACCTGTGTACTCATAATTAGTGTAGTGATTCTATTATGGAATGTTGGGGCCATAATGTTGACATTTCTCAACAATCCTTAATGTATTCTTTAAGTTGAATTATCATTTTATTCATATTTTTACGATTTGAATTATCTTTCTCAAAACTTTTTTCAGGTGATAACTATAATTACACTTTGTACATGTTGTACTACTTTCCTGATATATCCAAAGTTTTTTAGATTTTGAGGTTGTGATATGTCCCAGCTAGTCTGACTTCAGTCATTTAAAAGCAAATGATTTTAAATTTTGAACTTAAATATCTCGGATATATATAACGGATTACGATTTTTGAAAACATTTTCATCATGTTGTTTCTTGTGAAGACTCTTTCATAATGTTAGTTAAATTTTCTTGACCACTTGAGAAATCATTTAAGTTATGGATAAATGGCAAGTGTGAAAATATAAAGTTAAGATGGATGTGACAAATAAATTTGAGGTTATAAATCATATTTTTTGGACAGCAATTTATAATTTAAAGGAATACTCCCATGGATTTTCCATATTAATTCATTGGAGAAAAATTTAAGAAAAAACTGGTGAAAACTCCAGTTTTATAGCTTTAACATTTTCAAAGATTTTTAAGAAAGAAAACCCACAAAACATGTAGACACTACTTAACAAAATCAAAATACCAAAAATGTCAGAGTTTTTGGTCCTCGTTACAATGTGACCATATATTAATGCCTTAAAATACACAGGAATGTGAATATTACTCAAAGAAACATCTTTGCTCTAAATTAATTTTGCATGACAAACCTTAAAATCAAATTGATAGCCGCGCCATCGTTGTAATTTAAGTTTTGCAGCTATTTGAATTTGTTGGTGTCCTCATTGCGCGGAATGTTTGAAAACTAGAAATTGATATATTTTTTTGCGAATATCCAATTAACTTGATTCTTTATTATAACAATACTCACCAGGCATTGAAGTTATGAAAAAGAAACAAAGCTTCAAAATTGTATATATTGATGAAAATACCAGGACATTTCCGCAAGTAACGGTGTCCACTTTTGGTGTGTAACGCGTACCATACTTGTGACTAATTTTGAAGTAGAATAAAGTATTTTCATAAAAATGTATTCTTTTACATAGAAAATCATCATTAATACAGAAACAATTTTGAATGTCATTTAAGTGCTATGAACGTTGGAAACATTGTACATTTGCTTTCGTATCCTGGCCTTGTTACACGCAGAATCTAATACTCCAAAAGTATCATTTATGCTTAATTGTCTCAATTCTAAAAGAAGACAACCCATGAAATATGAAAAATTGGATGAGGAAGTGTAAGAATACTAAAATACTATATAATGCGAAGGAGAATGCTGATTTTCATGAAATGTCCGAGTCACACTTTGGAGCTCCTTTTTATGGAACTTACCCACATACAAACACCAGCCATCATGACAGCATAGGTTCCTGATGCTATCGCATTGGAACCTAAAATGGTTTGGTGTAATGCACTTCAAAGAAAAACATTGGGTAGGAAACAGACTTGTAGTAGAGTACAGAGTTCATGAGTATGAGTACAAATATTTTCTAAAAATCCCAAAATTGATAAGTATGAATATAGTGTACAATTTTTGTCATTTTAAGTTAATGGGAGATTTTGAGATGTCAGAAGTACAAGTACACTCAGTTTGAAAATTATGTACTGCAGTACGGACTCGCTACAAGTCTGGTAGGAACCTCACCGAACCATGTAACCACAATTAGCCATCAATTCAATATATTTAGAAAAAAGGTCTTACCTCAAATATCTTAAGAAAAAGGTCTGCATCATTTCCACAGAGTTGCGGCAAAGCTAAAAGAGCAGCAACCATTTTATGTTGCTAATATCCAAAGCATTCAAGCACTGCCATACCTCCTCAAATGGTTTCTTTGATGCTTTAGCAATACCCAAGATATCTGATGCAACCTCCTTTATCGATGCTTCAAACTTTGCATGCAGTTCACTGTCAGTTAATCTCCGGAATTCATTTGAAATTTCTTCCATGGTGAAAAGGCAGGGATAATGTTCTTTAATAGTCACTATTTACGGGTTAGAGTTGATTAGTTGCCTCCTCTGGGCATACGTTAGGTCCATTTTTTTCTTGACAGAAATGACGTCTGGGTTGGCTTTGTTGTGTTCTCTATTCATGTACTCTTTGTGTTGGGCTAAAGTTAGATCGTCTTCCCCTTCAAGAATTTCCGGTGTCCAGTTTACTTCACCTCTAGATATGTTGCACTGAAAAGACAAACGTTTTAAAACATTAAAAATATTCCAGTCAAATTTCATTTTTGCACATTGGATAGGGGACCAAAAAAGAAGCAGATTGGTGAACAAATATGTTCCTGGCTTATTCCTATCAAAATTTACAGCAAAAAAGCCATTTCTCATAAACTTATAAAAGTGTTGACTGAACTGCTGAGTCTATGACACAGCTATTAAGTTATTACAGCGGCACGTTTATTATTTTTAATTGAAATTTGATTTGACCCCTTTGGTTTGTTTGTTTCACATAATACTGCACTCAAATGTTACATGAGTAGAATGGAAACAAATCTTTAATTATTCTTTAAGTAGAAAATATTTTCCAAAACATTTTTGAATCATGTAGAACATATGACATTAAAAGTCAAAGAAATACATAAGGTTTCGAACAATTACATCTGCCTCTAATATGTTGTACGTGTAGTTTAGACTTCGTACAAGTCATTTTTTTCGCTTTGTGGGGAAATTATTTTTCTGTCATAATTTCTTGCAGGAATATATGTTATCGACATGGGGGTTTCACTAATCTTGTTACTTTTATTGTACTCGGCCAGTGAAATATATACAGATGACATTTCACTGGAGTATTCCTTTAATAACATATCATTACAAAGAGTATCACCAATGAGCAATGACTAACCGTATATTCCCTAATAAATGCCCTATCTAATGTTTCTATTTTGGTGACAATTAAAGTCACTCATAAATTGATTGGTTATATAGTAAAACTAAACACTAGGTGCGATTTAACACTCTGCTTAAGCAAAAACTTTAAAACATTGTAAAACTGCCCCCAAAAATACAGTCAAAAGAGTTGAATTTGTTATGCATACAAGATCGGACTGAAAAACTTCACCTCTAATAGACGCCCCCCCCCCCTTTTGAAAATGTAACGCATTTTTACCATCTTTTTGTATACACTTCGACTACTTACTTAAGTTTAAATAATTAGATATATAGCAACATCGCATGTTGCGGGTACTGATGTCGGTTGATGGGCTACACCCCTACACATTATAGTCTGAAGTGCCCCATCCCCATGGAGATGACATTTCTAAAATGGCACCCCCTGCAGTTACTTATATTATGTTATTTCTATATTAGTATAGGTTTTTCATGTGACGTCACATGAAAAACGCACCGTTCGCGCACCTTGCTGACCATCAGATTTGTGAAAATTCTACGTTCATCATAATACAATTTTACCCAATTTTCTTTGAATTTAGGAGAGTAATCACACTTTTAATTTTCTTTAATGAAAGCTTACAGCTAATTTTGCATTTGTATGTGTGAGTTAGCATCCTTCTGGGAGGTGGATTCAGGTTTTTATGATGGTTTACTGAGTTTGTCGGTCAGCATGCTGCATATCACGTGATAATGTTGCATATATATCACATGATAAAATGACATAGGTGAAAAACCCTCTCTATTCTTATATTACACTAACCTTCTTGGAAGTCACAGGAGCAGATGCCGATGGCAACCCTCTCTTCTTTGGAACATTCACTCTCCTAATATTCTTCATCTTATACTTTATCCTTTCCTGCCAACCACCGGTGCCACTTCCAAGATGTTCTTTTAAATGCGGATACTTTGAAATCAGAGAGTAGGCTACTTTTTGCCTTTGTTTCTTAGTAGGGGTGTCAGTGTATTTTTGGATATCATCTGCAATAATGTCCAACAACTCTTTCTTGTGACTCCATAATAAATTTCTTTTACTTAGAAGTGCGAGTTTCAAGTTACTTGAAAATTTGCTGTCCTTAATGCGAAAGACATCTGGCCATTTTTGTTTCAGATTGCTGAACACAGCACAGGGAGACGACTCTTCTGAGGGAGATGAGGAGCTTGACGATGGAGACTGTGAAATATCTGTTTCCAAAATAACCTCTAAAGTATCGTCTAAGTTCAAAGTATTATCATTTGGAAGGACATGAACAGGTATGGAAAGCAAACATCTCAGTATGGTTCTGTTTGGAATATCAGCAAAGGAACTGACATCAACCCAGTCATTACATTCTTTGTCATAGTTTTGGAACAGCATGTCTTGGGTAATTTGAAATGCCGTTTTGATAACTGCAGACATATCATCTCCTTCTTTGAAGTTGAGGATTTTTTGATTATGGTTGAACTTTACAAGGAATTCTTTCTCCATTTTATAACTGAAATAAGAGAAGATAGATACTCTGATCAATATATTTGCAAAGTTGAGTCAGTTGACAAGGACATTTACTAGTGATTACTGTGTTGTAATTCTTTCACTGTTAAACATTTCACTTTAAAATCAAGTGCAGTCATATAACTTGTAGACAACATTGACATTTAACAAAAATATTTTGACAGGGAAGAGATTTTATTATAACTGAAAAGTGTGCATGCATGTCAAAAGCACTTATACCTATAATTTCTGAGTCATCATGTTATGCTTAACCAAAGTTTGAGGAAATGTACTGTATGAAAGAGAGGACAGCTCAAAATCTTTAATATAATTCTTTAAATTTCTGTCCTAAATTTCAGTCATTGGAAATCAACAGACTGTAATTCCTCTGCTAAATATTGACGGGTACAATATAAATTTTTAACCTGTCATATTCAACCTCACCCAATCATGTGTGATGTCACAATTACATTTCAAATGAAAATGAAGTTGTTTGTTTTTCAATAATTTAATATTTAACTTCATATTATACAAGGAAGGACTATGCTGATCAAGGAAACAGTGTTACAGGAAAGTATGCAGCAAACTGCAAAGTTTACTACAGTAGTTAAAGGCTATATGTCGTCACGCTGATTGGTTGAAAATATGAACAAATCTAATACACCTCTTCATTGCCATTGGTCAATTTATCAAAAATAGCAACGCATAAGTTGTTACATTAGGCCCAGCTTTCCTATAAGCTAAGAAAACAGATACCAACTAACAGATACAAAGTTACCGTGCATTTCGCCAATTGGAATAGTTGCAAAAGATTTGTGTGTGTGTTTGTGTGATCGGCAGTTGGATTGTTTACGAACTGCTTACACGAGTGAGGAAACTTGTGGTTATTGCTGCATAAGTGTTCTATTTTTAACTCGGGTTAAACGTCGGATTTTGGAAATAAGGTTATAGCAAGCTCGGGCGTAATGATGGGCATGCAGGTTTCATTGCATTATAACTAATACATAATACACACAAAAATTCCATTATAGTCTTACGTATATGATTCAAATAGCTGATTGGTTAGCGCGTTGGGCTAGGAATCATTGCTTTGCAGGTTCGAGTCTGCAATCAGACCAGCTTTTTAGCCTTAATTTTTAGTTTTACTGGTTTTTTAAATAATAACTGTTTTTGAAAATTCAAATTTATTTTGTATCCTACATGTAGCTTTTCTCTAAATTCCAATTTTATTATTTTTCTGTACCTTCCCATGGGATATTGTGTGCATACAGTATGTACATTCGCGAGTGCTATGCGTATCAAATACTTGAAAACGGGAATATTTTGACTTATGGTATTTCAGTGGGCCCGCCACAGAATAATCATGACATATGGCCTTTAAGGTTCATCTGTTATATTATGCATCAGTTTTATCAATAACATGATACTTCTGAACAACATACATGTTTCCTTGTACATTGTATGCAGACAAAGGATAGAAACAATGCAGATCTTTGTGATGTATCAATAACTTATTTTGAATTGGTTTCAACATATATGCAGAAAGATGTTGATCAAACATACATTCCTGTAATTCTGTAACAAACACCAATCTATTTTGACAGATGACTATTTTCAATATTTTCCCAAACATTGGTTCATCAGCTTTGAATCCAGTGATAAGATACATGTCCTTCATATAACGTATTCCTTTAATCGATGCATGATTACAACAATGAACAGTAGAATCAAAACCAATCTGACTTAACTGTTGAGCAAGGCATTCATCAAATGCATTTACATCCTCTTCAACACAACTAGGAACTTCAGGACTTTCTAGGTCAGTTTCTAAACCAACTGACACACAAGTCCTCTTAAATGCATGTTTCATGCTAATAGTCTTGCACGGGTTCTTGAAGTTATTTGCTGCTTGAAGGATCTTCTTAAGGTACAAATGTTTAGCTTCGAATCTCATTGTCCAAGTTGTTCTAAGGGGACCATACTTTATAATCTGGTCAGGATAATGAAGCATGAAATGTTGTTTTGGCTTTACCCTCTCATCAGGGTACAACTCCTTGAACCTCTCTAAGTTTTCCTGTACAATGTGTGAAAGTTCCACTGCCATTCCCACAGTGACAACAGGAGCAAAAATGTAATCAACACACTGCTTCAAATTAAGAAATAAGTGCCAGTGAGGATTTGCCACCGGAACAGCACGACCATTCTTAAGGGGCAGTAATCTAACAAAACACCAATTCCTTGCAGCATTCTGTTTTACAGCAACAGAGCGTCCCTTGACATGGACTGCAACTGGTGTATTTCTAGCATCAGGGTTACCATACCCAAAGGTCAATATTCGTCTGTTAATGTATTCAGTACTCACGATCCCTTCCTCTACAAGGGAGCTAAGTATTAAGCCGAGTTCATAAGGCACAACCCCTTCGAGAATGTCATGCATGCAATCGGCGGGTAATCCAGAGGTCACATGAAAGTGTGGAAGTAAGTTAAAGGGAGAGTCATACTTTATACCATACTGATTGGTCAAGGTAGGATCATGTGCTACAAGGTCAGCATGCCGGTTGTAGCTCTCCTTTGTTCTCAAAACAAAATCAGAAGTATCAAAATTAATTTGCATTTCTTTATTTCTGCAGTGACAAAATCGACAGGGCCTCTGGATGTTTGGTCCAAAACTTTCATAAAAACCACCTAAGAAATGTGAACCAAGGTTGTCCCCAGCCACAAATATAACAGACCCTTTGAAGCTGATTCCATTCACTAAAATACCCTCCGTCTCAAATATTTCAAGATCTTTACGAAGTGGCAAAAGTACTTCTGCAAGTGTTTGGTGAGTTAACACTTTTGCAGGACATAGAATGGCTACGAATATTGAATCTAGCTCACTATTCTTTTCTGTCCCTAGATTATTAATAGCAAAATACAAAGCTGCTATTTTGTGTTTCGTTCTGTGTGTACCTATTGGGTTGACGACCTCAAATTCATCAGTTAACCGGTCTGGCCCAACTGGCCAAAAATTCAGACAAAAACTAGACAAATACTCCCGAAAACTGGCCACAATTTCCCGACGTATTTCCCAAAATTGCCAAACTTTCCCCAAATTGAAGACAAATTTTCAAAAATGAAGGAAATATACAGAAAATATAGTTAATCTCTCCAAAATTGAACATTTGAAGGAAATTTCCGGATTAGCAGCAACTTTTCATGGAACTTAATTTACTAGTGAAAGCTTTGCACTTGTCAAAGATAAATTTTGAGATTTTTGCCCCCAGAGATGTGATTACGCCACTTCGCCAGTTTCCCAATTGAAAAATCAGTATCATGCCAATTTGAGTGGAGATGATTTTGAAATCAAGTCGATTTGGATAGGATTCCCATTAAGGCTCTGATATAAATAGTACCAGGGCCATAATGCACCGGGTAAAGGAGGGTCATGCCAGCGTCACTTTTCAGCATTTTGGGGAAAATGTGCCTCTTGTCTCCCCACTTTTATGACCCCCCCCCCTTCACTATCCCTCCACGCACACGCACTTTCCGGATGAGAATTACGGCCCTGGATAATACATCTCTGACTCTCTTTATTAGAAATAACCTTATCAATTTATATCGGCGTCCCCCACTTTTATGAACATTGTCATCAAACTGTTAATGTTCACGGTTCCCCAACCCCCAACTGTTTGGAGGTTGGCTACATTATATCCGCTGGTATCCGACATTTCACATTCTTGCCAGATTATGAATGGTGACCCGACAATCATGCATGACAGCTTGTGCCGAGTTAGGAGGACATGATTTTGATATCAGTAATGAGGTCATGGGGCATGATTGAGATATATTATGATTTTGCAGTTTAAACAGTACAGTATGGCCGTACGGGACCATTTTACTTAGTGTGTGTGGGAGAAGGAGTGACATTTTCTCCAAAACCTGTAAAATATCGCATTCAATCTATTTTGAGCAGTGGCGTCACCAGGGTTTTTGGCTGTGCAGATGAGGGGAAGAGGGGGGAGGGGGCGCGGCAGTGGCGAGAGTCAGTATATCCCACGTAGCGTACGCGTAACGGCATGAAGCTTTCTTTTTCACTTTTAAAGCCCCAAAATTATGTAAAATAAAACCCTACGACCAACAATTTAAATAATGAAAAGAAGAAAACTCTAACGAGTTTTCCACTCGGGCATGGATGAAGGGGGCAGTGGAGAGAGGCCCTTAGGCTTATGTACTAATGTAGCGTATGTGTAACGGCGTAGGGTCCCGTGGCCGGTTTAATGGCTCTAGCGTGATCCACGAGCAAAGCCCTTGATGTGCTAAACATAAAGCACCATGAAACTTTTCTTCACTTTTGATGTCCCAAAGTTGCTTAAAATGAAACACAACATACGAACAAAAGTTCATTTTATGAAAAGAAGAAAACTCTAACGATCAAATCTAACAGACCATGGTAAGTTTGAGCTGTTTAGGTTAACCTGGCCCGTTAACATTTCTAGCCAAAGAGAAAATTATCCTGAAATTGAGATAATGCGGGCGCAATAGTGGGATCTAGTGGCAACGCACAGGTAAGGTACCAAGGGGAGGTCACAGTATGCGCTGAAGATTTCTTATTTTTGGTGCCCGGAAATGCAAAATGGCTGAAAATCAAGACACATCAGTGGCAACAGTTTTTAAACAGGTTCAAGCAAAATATTACTGGACAAGTATTATAATAGCTATATATTATAATAACTATGACGTCCCAAAAGCATGAAAAGACAAGAAAAATATTTACCTGCACAATGTGCTGATAGTTTTCGGCAATTTTGCAAACCGCAAATTATCTTGTCCCGTTCCAAAAGCGTATGACTCCTAACTCCTAATATGAGGTCATCATATGAGATCCCTGGTGGGTCCCACCAGCCCCCTAATATCAAGGGGGGTAGCCATGTAGTATATGACTCATATGCAGTTATTTGCCTATATACAGCAAAGTGACTACAATATCTCATTCCTACATTTATGTATATGTTGGTGATGAGATAATAATCGGGAATTATATCCAGATCGAGAGTCCAAAACTAGTGTTTCTATTGGGAGTTCATGACAGAAGAAGAAATTGTGAAATATTATTTGAAAAGAAATAAAGATGAAAAGAATAGAAAACACCAAGAAAAAATGAATTGTAAGAAAATTGGAACAAATTTATGAATTCTCCGTCGTTTTCCAGGATTGTTTGCATAATCGGGATTTGGGGGAGCAAAGGGGAAATCCCGACTGAGTACCGTATCATATGAGATAACAATGGTTCACCTCTCAAATATACTCTTTATAAGATTTCATAGTAATTAAAATTAATTACAGACTTAGATTAGGATAGTCTGCTAAAGCGCAGTCCAACAACATGATATCGCATTGCTTCTACGTTACATTAAAAGTTGGGCAGGTCGGTTATCAATTATTATGGTTTTTATGTGAGGAACCGTCCAAATTCAGTGGGGCAGTGTGTGAATTCTTTCGGAAATGGAAAATCATGAGTCGAAACAATCGAGGTATACTAGATGAGTATTCCCGAAGTTCATTTCCTTTTAAAATATTGGGCAGTCATTTTGGATTATTGCAAAAATATTTTTTTCTTTTCTTTTTTCTTCCTATACTTCTCTCGACTTTCTCATATTTTCTCTGGGGACCTCAAAGAAATGGATTGTGGTAAATATTGTAATTAGTACTTTAAGCCATATTTGTAATGACCTTAAATATTATTTTCAAAGACAAACAATACATTCGTTGATGTGGATTTGTCATAATCTATGAATGCAATTCAAAAGTGCAACCCTCATATTGTTAAGAGAAGTAATATATTTGAGCACCGTAATGGGATAGGTAATAAGAAAGTCGAATGCATTACAAGAATAATGTTTGCACGTTTCAATTGTACATATCAATTTATTGTTGTATTACAGCGTGTTACATTGCAGCTCAAGGATACAACTACCACTTCAATACACCGATATTGACGTCGGGTCGTCTAGTTTTTGAAGTCAAAGCTGCCCGAGCTGTTCTCATAGCGCTATCAAAGGATAAAAGCGAGGATGAGATATATGAAATTTGTATAGGATGCTTTGATAACATGATATCTGCTATACGATCACAAATGAATCAGATCCCTGCAAATGTAAAGAAGTACACTCCGGGTATTTTAGATCAGTAGAGCTTTCAGAATTTCTTTATCACTGTCAGTGAATCTGGAACCATACGAGTAGGAAGAGGATGTAATTTGATGGATTACTTCATGGAATGGACTGATTTGAATCCTAGAGAGGTGAACTCATTCGGTTTTTCCTCGTGGGGTGGGAACACTGGGGAAGTAAATAGTTGTTCTAAGTGCAATTAGCTAGTCCAACAACTATTTCTGGTATAGATCCATATGGTGTTACGAAGAGGGTAATTGCTATTTTAATTTCTTCATGGAACAATTTAGAAGGTTTATTTTTGATTTATGATGATACAAATTAAAGGATTAAAGGAACTCGCGGCCGAAAAGTGAGGACGTCTTTTATGCTAAGTTAAGATAATTTTATTTTTGTTGATTTTGTGAATACATTGGGTGTGTTCTTACAATTTATTGTAATCTAGATTTGAAATGATTTTTTATCTCATCACCCACATACAGGCCTACATGTATGTGGGTATGATATATTGTAGTCACTTTGCTGTGTAGGCAAATAACTGCCTATACTTCTTACACTACATTTTTGGGGGCTGGTGGGACCCATATGATGACCTCATATTACCATTATGGGTCATATTTGTTTTCTAGCGGACAAACTTTGGTGATTTTTGCGTCTGTCCGTGGGTTTGTGTGTGTGTATGTGTGTATGTCTTCGCTACCAATCGGGACATTTGTATAATAACACACCTTCCAATTGGGGACGACCTTCCAATCGGGGACGTCCCCGGTTGCGTTTCTTGCAGATTTGTGCTGCAGGGTGAAACAATATGCTACCTGAAATATTACGCATTTTCAGTGCTGTCTCCATTGAGTTGGGTCTGAGCTGGCTGTGTTTCAAAATATGTGTCCCTAGGTATATTTTCAAAGAAAGATAGTCTAGTATCTATGTCCCCGGTTATGTGACTTAGATTGCATACTGTCCCCAGTTGGGCAAATGAACTCTAACACACCACATGTGTCCCCGATTGGTATCTTATATGTGGTGGTAATGGTTGGAGGATATACACATGTGTGTACCTAGTTAGTATGTACATATTCCATTCGTGTTTTAAGCCATTAAAAGTAAAACGATGAGTGTTAATACAAATGGGTCGTGAAATTGTAATTAATGCATCAATTAACATCTCATTAGGCTAAAAATAACATCCACGAACGATGTCCCCTTTTACGTGATTCAAAACGCATGTCCCCGATTGGCACTTAAAACAAGTGTGTGTGTGTGTACGTGTGAGTGTGTGTGTGGGTGTGTGTGTGTGTCGGGGCCCAACTGGAGTAATTAGAAAGTTACCAATTCCCACCGCCAACCTTACCACGTACCACAGAGACTCGTTAACAAGTTATATATTCCATTTTTGTCATCAGAACTTTTTCATTCAATTTCATTATATGTGTTTATATTACGAGACTCACCAAATACTCTTTGTGGACAAGTTTCAAGTTGCTATTTTCATATCATACATACGTAAGTCAACATATCGCGGACTGTAAAAAACCCGACTGCAGAACTATGAACTCTCCAAATTTAAGGTACTACGCGTAAATAATTGATGTAACTAATTATTGATGTAAATTCTAGTTCATCCTAGTTTGAATTTCAACTATTTATCCAGAGAAAAGAACACAGATCAAAATTGTTAATATAATTCTTTCATATAAATTGCTTGATATCCCCAGTTAGCTGTACCCTACCTAAATAACTTAACTACTCCCCTAAACTAATTAAATGTTGGCCATTGTTAGTGAATGTTTTTTTCTTAAAATTAAGCACAACAAATCCAACATTGGAACAGGGAAGGGAGTGGGGAGTTAAAAATCAAGTCAAGCAATAATCGATAATCACAGCACTACATATTTAATTCTTTGAGATACTGCATTGTTCCTACGGGGCAACCTAATCAGTTGAACAACTGTATGATTTATTATATATATATATATATATATATATATATATATATATATATATATATATATATATATATATATATATATATATATATATATATATATATATATATATATATATATATATATATATATATATATATATATATATATATATATATATATATATATATATATATATATATATATATATATAGTGCAGATTATGATCGTAGGAAGAAAAATCAATAAAATATAACTAAATTGTAATTATTGTGTCCATAAGCCAAGCCGTTCCTTTTAGCATAACAAAACTTTAAAAAATAAACTAACAAAATTTCACAATTTATTCAAAAACTTTTAATTCAAGTGTAAAAACAAAAACAGAATTGCGTGAATGAAGTATTCAGTTCACGTAGGCCGGTTGACTATTTAAACGTCAAGCGATAGAGACTTGAACATTGATAAATAAAACTTTATATTTCCATTAGACGTAAAAATGGATAGATGTTGTTGCAAACACATCAATGTGATTATGTTTAAGAGTTTAACAAAATATTACTTGCGAAATAGTAAGAATTTCATGCCAACTCACGCATGCTTTGTACTGTAGGACCGTGTAAGGGTTGTAAGTTTGATCCTTCTTTCTTGTCTGCAAGCGGTTCAAATTCAAAAGGAACGACATCCCTTCATTGTGAGAATGTTCTTCATTTCCAAATCATTTTTATCATAGCTTGAACTTTAAAAATGACAAAAAATGACAAAAATGTTTGTTTTTTATATTGAAATATAAACAAAACAATTGCCTTGGAACTGCATGTATGTTGTACAACTTTTCAACATACAGGTGAAATCTTAGGAATGTAATATTACTTTATGTCCCACATAGCATCACATCCCATGTCCCCATGGCCTCCTACCCGATGTCCCACATAGCCTCCTGCCCTATGTCACACATGGAATCCTACCCTATGTCCTACATGGAATCCCACCCCATGTCCCACATGGAATCCCACCCATAGGCTCCATAAGAAGTCTCATCCTAGCTATCACAGTCCCTGATTGAGCATACTATGTATGAAAGTGTCAGTTCATATAATAACTTATTTGCAAATGACTTGTTGAAATGGAGTGGGACCCCATGTCCCACATGACATCCCATACCATCCCATGTCCCACATGACATACCATCCCATGGCATTCCACCCTATGTCCTACATGACATTCCACCATATATTCTACATGGCATTCCACTCTGTTCCACATGGCATCCCACCCCATGTCCCACATGGCATCCCACCCCATGTCCTACATGGCATCCCACCCCATGTCCCACATGGCATCCCACCCCATGTCCCACATGGCATCCCACCCCATGTCACACATGATGTCCTATAGGCTCCATTAGAAGTCTCATCCTAGCTATCACAGTCATTGATTGAGCATATTATGTATGAAAGTGTCAGTTCATATAATAACTTATATGCAAATGAGTTGTTGAATAAGAAAAAAAGGCGGACTCAAATAATTATGCCTGATATAGCCCTTGGTGTATACCACATCGTATATATTTTATCATATGTCCCGCATGACCCCCATGCCCCACATGGCATCCCTCCCTATGTCCATATGCAGTCACATACTGTCACACTCCCTAACTGAGCATACTAAATACAATAAAAAGTCTGGTCAGTCAGTTCATACACTGTAGCAACTTTATGCAAATGTTCACAATAATAAAGGTGGAGTTTAATAATCATGCCTGATAAAATATTGTTGCCCAAATATTTTGAAGAATTTAAGGATTAAAATCTCCAGTGCTATGAGAAAGATGATTGATGATTTCTGAAGAATATTGGAACTTATAGCATTTGTACAGTTATCTTCTAAGGAAATATCAACAGTTTTGTAGAATTTTTAAGGAAACTTGTCTTCAATCCTGTCTTACAGTAAGTGTCTTTGAAAATTTTTAACATTTTGTAAGAAAATTCTAACCTTCCATAAGGATATCTGAAGAAACTTTAACTTTTTCTGAGGAACTCTGAAGAAACTTTAACATTTTCTGAGGAATTCTCAAAACAACTTTAACATTTCTGAGGAAATCAAAGGAAAAACTGTGGACGGCCGGACGAAATCGCGATTACATAGGTTCGCATATGATTCGCATGCGAACCAAAAATTAGATTATAGGATCAACCCTTTAAACCATTGCATAAAACCAAAACTGCCAAACACATGGACATTTTCTTAAAAGTCCGCTTGTGTTTGATAAAGAGGTGCTTATAATCACCCTTATACTGAAATCTGAGCCAAATTTTCAAAGAGAAACAATAAATCAATGGACTTGTACTGTGCCAGCACTTTTAGAAATGATAACAACAGAGAGGACCTGTGGGATTCCCTTTTCTTACGTTCAATGTTCATCCAGACAATGAAAATCATTGTTTCAAATAGTTTGTTTTGTTTTGCATATGTTTAAATAATCTTTAAATAATCTCTTCTTACATCAGCCTGCATGTGCACGGAATATACATACACATCTTACTACAGGTGAAAGGATTAGTTCAGCAATCTTATTCTGGTAAGGTGATATTTAAGTGTAAAGTTTGATGTCATTTGTGAAGAAACGAATAAAATCAGACTAGTTTTGACATCACATCAACAGATTCGTTTAAGTTTTTAAGTATTCTATCATATAAATATATATTTGAAAAATATTCAAAAGGCAAAAAAAAATCAAATAAAGGCTTTCTTTAAAATACAAAAACTGTTATTAAGAATGTGAGGATAGAGATGCCAATTTCCCATGTAGTAGTTTTACAGCACCAATCATTTTTACATAAATACATCAGAGCTTTAAACTTAAATTCCTTAACAGAATAAGATATTGGATTGGTTTCTTGGCCATTCTGTACAGTACTTCTTACAGTACAGTACAGTCCCCTGTCATATAAGACGGCCCATAATGTTGAAGCTCATTTCCTGTTTCCTTGACAGATGAGAGCACAAGAGTAGCACTGGACAGGACGCCAGCCCATTCCCCAACAGTGCTGGCACATATTTTACAACAGAGTGAGCTGAGGTGTTTTGCTCAAGGAATATGAACATGATTCCTTAACCACTGAGCCACTGCACTTCCTACTACAGGTAGCATATAATTCAATATCCTCCTCATTAAAAATATGATATAAACATCAGCTTCAATGTCTTTTATGTACCACACAACAAGGTTTGGGAATTTGTATGTAATTTTCTGTGAAGTACAATCCAACCCCTTTCTTTTAACATTAGTTAATTGCAGGGGCTCAGGCTTTCAGCTAAACGTTTAGGGGTCTGTAGTCAAAAAGTAGCAAAACTTAGCCAACAATATTTTCAGTATTGCAGTGTGTGATAAAGTAGTCCCCCAAATACCTTTTTCAGAAAATACTTTTGATCTGTTTTGTCATTTCTTTTTTAAGGTACAACACTTTGGTATATTTACCAAAATACTAGAGTGTCTGGAGAAAAACTACAATAACTACTCCAAAATACCGTTGATACTAGGATGTCATGATATGGCTGTCTAAAGTAACGATTTTGGCTAACGAGTACCTGTGGCAAAAGAATTGCAGGTACTCTTGGAACAGTGGGCAAGTCTAAATCTTTTTCATCAAATGAACATAACAGATCGAAAAATTGCAGAACTAGTACAGGAAAAGTATTGACTACTATGAACAAGTTAACATTGGAATGCTGTTTTCCCAATCATGAACAGTTTATTACGTTTGAATGATTTAGTAGCATTTTCAACTTTTTAGTTCATCCAAATGGCAATATCAACCAATTTCTGAAGAAAATGAACTATTTTCAAAATTGATACATTGGAAATAGGACAAATCACAAAATGTCCAAAGATGCAAATTTCAATTCGTTAGTAAAAAGATATCACGATATCGTGATAATTGACATATCATGAGAGTCCTATTTAATACTCACAATTTAACACATACAGTATATCCTAAAATTTCTCCCCCAGTATTTGAACATCAAACACAAAAATAGAAAAATACCTGCAAAGAAGTAAAACCTTATCTTCTAAAACTCATACTACGCTCCATAGTTGGCAAAGAATGAACAGTTCCTCCTGACGAGGCATCTAAACAAGAACAGTCCTTCCAGAGTCCAGCATAATACAATGATGACATATCAGTGATAACAGCCAAAACATTGCATGTGCAAATCTAAAATTTCACTTGCACCCAACAATGTTCAACTAGTAACACATGATTTATTTTCATTTCTGTATACACAGGATTATTCTTTTGATGCATAGAAAGGAAGCTTTCTCTGGAATCTGTAGAAATGTAGAAGATAAAAACAAATGTTCTAGTTTTATATATGATAAAGAATTAACCCTTACTCTACCACGCGACAATATTTTCGCCGTTTTGGGTTCCCCATCTTTGACTCCGCCTCCAGAGTGCATTTTCAAAAAAGTGTCAAGTAAGGGTTAAAGAAGCCGTGACAAGTGCGCCAACTCGAAAATATATGCAGCATGATCCCAGTGGGTGGCCCAGCGGGTTACTGAAGCAGAACGAGCATGACTCTGCTGCTCGGAAGACAGAGGACCCTTCAATAGTCAGCCCTTGATGAACCTTTCCTTACTCCATCTTTGACTCCGCCTCCCGAGCGCATTTAAAAAAAGTGCTGGTAGAGTAAGGCTTAATAACTACCAACACACCTATCAACCATCTTAATCAATTGTCAAGTTATTCAAATTTGAAGTCTACTACTATTTTTTTTAATCATACCAATGATGACATTATTTGCCCTATTGTATGTGCTAACAGACATAAAGTATTAATTTAGAATATTCTTTGCAATTTTCTTTCCAAAATGTTTTGACATGAATTTCCAACGGTTGAAATTATGAATATCATAAAGGCCTACAAATAAAAATTCATAGACCCATGCAAAGGAACAAGTACTTCTTAGAAGTTCAACATTTTGAAAAAAAGATGATAAAGAAATATATTAATATTTAATCTGCACTGGGTGTGTCGCATCCTTGTTTACATTGCGTATGAACAAAATGGCTGCTCCCATGTAAGTTTATATCAGAATAATTAATGTTTTAATAAACTATGAAATATATATGCTGAATTGTTGTGTAAGATGTGAAATTTCTTCAGTTGACTTATACTTATTATATTTATCATATCAAATAAAGAAAAAGCTTTGTGTCGTCAAGGAAATCTATAACCAAAAGCTCAAATCTTGCAGTCAAAGTATAAAACCAAAATTTTTTTGTTTAACCCGGACAAAAAAATTCAAGTAACGTATTAGGTCCATGTCAGAAAAATATATTACTGATTTCAAATTCAACAACAACAATCTATGAAAGAATGTAGAAAAAAAAGACAATTTTGAGACAATAGAGTAAATGGAATACATTTTTGCATCATGGTGTGTTTTGTTCAGAAGATTTCAATGTAGATCCTTGTCAAAACACATATGTTAAGACTGTCAATGCGTTTGGAGCAACTGTAGAAAAGGCTACCCCGCGTTTGTAGAATTTAAGAATCAAAGGCCATGGGGATACACTGGGATCTGTGTGAAATTGATAGAACTGTCCTCTTTAAAACGACACATATTCAAGTTTAGTAGGCTACAGGGGCAACTGTTCTACAGAGGCCATATACCTACTCAAAATAAGTTAGGCTACAGGGGCTACAGTGGGTCATATGCCTACTCGAGATCAGTAGGCTATGGGGGCTACGGTGTTAATGGGATCATATGCCTACTCAAGATCTAGCTTATAACCATTTTTTGGTCGTAGCATTGTAACTCAGTTAGAATTTAAATTAACACGCAGACCATATGGAACTTGAATAATCCTTGTCAGGCTGTAAATCAATAAACAACAGCAATCAGTGAATGTCAGCCAACAAGAACGAATAAAATCAGTAAGGATGTAAAAGGCCTGAAATGGGGGGGGGGGGTATATGGCGAATAACTACTCAAGATCAGTGGACTACAGGGGCTACAATGCTAAAGAGACAATTTGAGAGTGAAAGACTATAGGACTACACAGGAAAAATATATCTCGAGGGCTGTGTTCGAAAAATGGGCTACAGAGCTATGCTGAAAGTGTAAATTAAGTCTTAAGTTGTAACTTTACTTCCGGTGTAACTTAGTATAGCCTTGCCTATGGAGATAACCAAGTTCAATAGCACAGGGTATTCTGCAGTTATGCCACTAGTTTCTAAGTTTATGAATGGAATGGAGTAATATTAGCTCAAAGGGGAGAATTGGAATTCTCCTCTTTTACGTTGTGTTGTATACGGGAAAGGGGAGGATTAGGTCATGTTGAGTTATACGTGAAAGAAAATGCGTGGTTGAACTGCGTGTAAGCTTGTCTTTTGTTCAGGGCTACAAGAACCATCACAAATATAAAATATATACGGAATAAAGCCAAATAAAAGGGAGCATTGAAGTTTATGCCGTTTATATAACTTTACTTATTTACCTTTTGTGTTATATATGGGAGAGGGGAGAATTATAATTCTCCTCTCTGCAGTATATATGGGAGAAGGGAGAATTAGGTCATTTTGCATTACACGTGAAAATCAGCTTTATTCAGTCAGTTGTATTCCAATAACCCCGATTTCCGCTCTCTAATATCAATGGCCGCGCAAGCCTTCAAGTTTTACCTTGTAAGACTATCAACAAAATATTTTTGTTTTTGGCGTGAAGTTAAAAACTTGAGGAAAAGCTATATATATACTGGTGGAATTCTCCCCTTTCCCACACTGTGGTGTAAGTGCCCAATATGTACAAGAAAGGGGAGAATTACACGAGTAAAGCTTCTTCACATTTCTTTGAGTCTCTAGTTTCGGCGTTAAACGCAACCTTTTTTACTTGGGAAATACATGTTAAGCCCTAGGCCTAGCTACAAAGCTTAAATGACAAAATTTGTATATGGAAAATGTAATTGCAAATTGTTCTGCAATCCTAAAAACTAAAAATATGGGACAATTAATGCATTATGAATTAAAAAACACATTTTTCCTTGGAACTGGTCCACATATTGACTTAGGCCTACTGTAGACCACAGGTGTTCCTAGCGTTGTGGCAACCTATATCATGCTTACTAGTATATATATATATATATAAAGAAAGGTAGGACTCTTTCTAACGCGAATTTCGAATCGTATATAAAAATTCCTTTTTTGACCGACTCGCGAATCTTAATTACACTTTTTTACTCTACTCACATTTGCTGGAGACTCCCTTCTTCGTGTATAAGCCACGGTATTTGTTAGTTTTTTTTTCCCGATTAGAGGTACAAACGATG
>JAIGNY010001107.1:0-34940 GCA_020152595.1 Chiridota heheva
AAAAAAAAGAAAACTTTTTTTTTTTTTTTAACCCATGGGTTTAAAAACGAGGCTCCATGTTTTCTGCCCTGCTCGATCTTTTAAACCTTTAAATTTCTTTTGAGCAGAGCCATTTCTAATGTAGCTTCATAAATCTTTTTCTATTTTGCTTTTATAAGAATGTTAAACTGGTTTACCCTTTTGTTAGGTCTGCTTGGTAAGTTTAACCTTGTTGTTGCGGTTGACATTAGGTTGCCCAGTATGTTTATGGCCCTTTTTTGTTTGGACTTGATTCTAGAAAAACATTATCAAAACAGAAATGATTTTTTGTCTTTTCTACGGCCTCACCCGCTTATATCCCAAAGTGTTTATTAAAATTAATATCCTGAAAATTTTGTTTGTTTACCCCAATCGGGTTTAAAGGATGGACAAGTGTAAGAAAGTTAACAACATGTTTTTTTTCCCATATGTATAGTTACAAATGTATTTGCCTTTTACAAGATCCTCTGATTTCAGTAAATCATCAGGGGTTTACACAGTGTATATTTCTGACCTCTAATTTGTACTTTTTTTTGGATATATTTTATTATTGTTGCTCAGGTCTAATTTTCAAAGGGATCCCATCTTGTTTACCGAGCAACAGAGATATCTATTATGGCTTTGAGTAGCAAAAAATTACATTAAGAATAGCCACAATGATTATTTTAGAAGGAATGAGTCATGTAGGGAAGGAGGTCCCCACTTTAAAGGGGTACCTCCTTGGTTTAAATCAAGACATGAAAGATTCATCCTTACATCAGGTATGCTCTGATTTTCTACATGTTGGAAACTCAAGGCCACTGAAAATTCATTCATACCCAATACATAAAACATTGGATTTTCATTCACTGTGTGCGTCATACAGAGTTTTTTTTAGAATGGTTTAAGCATGACACAGCCTGTACCATTTCAAGAAATATTTAGTGAGGTGCTGGGGTAGCAATGTCAGGCAAATATTGGCATGAATATTTTGGTAAAAAAAGGCTGGACATTTTAGATTAAATTTATTAGTTGATTAGGGTTGATTAGGTTTAGATCAAAAGTCTAAGATAAAATAGTATTAGTTCAAGCAGCAGTCTGAATATAGCCAGCAGAACAGCATATAATTCAAGTCTCGTCTTACATATAAGCAGTGTAGTTAAAAAAAGTTCGTTTTTGGGAACAGTTGCAAAATAAAGGTACAAATTCAGTAGATTGTTGTCATTGTCTTCTCCTTAGTCATCTATACTGGTTTTCAACGATGGTTTTAGTTACAATACAACAGGTTTTTCACCAATTTCTTTCTTTATAGTAGTAAAATGAAGAGGAGCAAAATCTACACTCTTTTAGAAATCCCTTTAAGACCTAATTGTTCTTCATCTGTAGAATAACAACATTTTAAAAGAAAAATTTAATAAATCTAAATTTTGATAAATTATAACGGTTCTACATACAATATATACATAAGTTTTCCATTTGTCAGTAATGCACTATTATTGATGCAAGAGTTAATATCCTGCCAGGAAAAATAAATTATTAACTTTTTTCGTTATTACTACCAGAATTTTTCATTTGCATGGATTTGATAAAAAAAAAGTATGAGTTTAAATTCATTATTATCTTTTATTTGATTTGTTTGAAAAAAATTTTAAAATTTTTTACGAATTATTCAGAGGTGTTATTAACTTTTCATGTGGTTTTTTTTTCCTTTTTGGAAAACTGTGCATCTTTTAGGTAGTAAAAAAGCCCTTTACTAATATCTGGCAAATTGCTTTCTGCAGCATTGCCCCATTATGTGAAAATAAAATTTTTTTTATGTACATTTCATAAGAAAACTTTGTTTTTACCTGCCAAAAGGCTTGACTTCTTCCCAAAACCCCACATAAATCAATATCTTTTGGAAAAATTTTCCCCGTTCTTCTAAGAAAAGGACTAATGGTTTTAAAAGAATTTAAAAAATGCTGATGACAAGCAGCTACAACCTGGCCCCGTTGGGATTTTGTTGATCCTGTTGGGATCTTCTTATGATCTTGGGGCATTAAGTCTTTAATTTCATGGTTTGTTTAAAAAAAAGTATTGAGTGGTTGAGTCAAATTATCATCTTTTTTTTTTTTTGCTTAAGCATTTGCAAAACCCTTCACAGCATTAATTATTCATCTAGGTGTAAAGCATTTCATCTGGGGTTTTGCACTTTCATTAAACATTGCATCTTTTAGATACATGTTGGCAAAGCCCATTTTCAAAAAAAAACTATTGCTTCATGTTTAGCGTCTCATTTTGTAAGAAAAACTTCTATAACAAACACATTCCTATTAAATGGGGAATAAATTCCCCTTTTTCCCCTTCCCCCCCAAAAAATGTTGTGCTGTTGAACAATAGTGCTGATGCGGGACGGGCTTTGTGGCCAAACTTTTTGGGGGTTTCAATAGACTGAGCCATACCTTAGGTCCCGCACAAAGGCTCTTTGGTGATGAGACGGATCCCCCCCAAACCAAACACCCACCTAAAAAGTTGTTTTCCAACACAACACAGGCAGGTTCAAATGCCATACACTTACACACACTAAAGTTCACTGTACATACCGGAAAGATAGGCCTCAGTGATTAGATTTTCAATGAATTTTTCATCATGACAAAGACCTGAAAAAAGTTCGCCACTGCGGATTTTATTGATTTTGTTTTCAAAGAAGCAAATACCATTCAATGTTTTCCTTTTCAACAATGAAACATGGGATGGATTCATTAAAACTCTCTGCCAGCAATCTTGTACTAACTTAGTGCTATAGTTCGCATGGTAAATCACTGATGATACTGTAATACGTTATGGGGAGAAATAAAGTTTTACAAAAATGTATCTTACCTAAAAAAATAAAATGCATTCAAATTAAAAGTGTTGTTAGAGTTTAAAAAAACATTTGGGGTTTTTTTTACCTCCACTGTCCTTTGCATCACGTTTTTATAATCACTTTTTTGGGCCTCATTTTTACAGACAAGGAACAGATTTAAAGCTTACAATACTTTCATTCAGTTTACAACAGTTTGGTTTGCATTATAACTTTTAAGCAAAATTATATCTTTTACTTAAAATCAAATGTACAGTGTACCCCCAAGCCTTGATATTCCGAGTTAATTCAACTAAACAGAAGCTGCCCTTTGAAATACAGGTTCCTTCAAACCCACGATTCCACCTGGGAGTGTTGAAAACTTTTATTCCCAGGGTCATATATATATTTTACGTCGTGAACTTTTGCATTAAAGCAATGTATTGCGAAAGAAGGGAGTGATATGAAATGTTTGTTCTTATGTCGGTCTTATCTAAGTCAATGCTACTTACGTTTCGCTGGCTAATTAAAATAACTGAAATTGTAATTGTTTCAAAATATTTTCGGGAGGAATTGCAATTGCTGTATGATCATCCTTTACCTAGCACGGCAATTACGAGGGGAAGGGGGAAGGGGGAAGGGGGAAGGGGGCATTCCTTCCCCACGAGATTCCTTCTTTCTTATATATACGTTTTGCTCCCCCATGAGACCAAATTGCCACTCTTGCTCCATATGACCAAAATCCTAGCGCCGCCACTGCACTTAACCCACCAAAAGTGTATGTTTGTGTGTGTGGGGGGGAGAGGGGACAGGGCGGAGGGTTAGGAGGGGGTATTGAAATTGCACGAAGATACAAAAGATATACCACAATACAGAAGATGTGAATATGGAGAAAATAAGTTGGAACCTTTCTCCCAAAATCCCGTCTATGCGGCTCGTCACATTTACAAAAATATTGTTTTTGTAGTATAAATACAAATCGGGAGACGGGGCTTGCAATTTATTCCATGAGTGGGTAGCATCCCCCCTCCCACCCCTTTTTTTAACAACTCATCATTTCAGATTGCAAGTAAATAAGTTGCAAACATTGTGAGAGAGAAATGCAACTTGAGGTTCTACAAGTTTTGTAAGACGTAAAAGTTATTATTTTGTGCTTGGTTCAGTCATACAAAAGCAGCTTTGGGTGGCAACCTCACAAGAAGAAATCAAATTAAAAATATGACAATCACGAAATCATTCGTAAATTACCCTTCAAATTTAGTATTTATCAGTCTTTATGAAACGCGTTCTTCTATGCAAAATGTGCTCTTCGCTGTTCCCAATGATATGTATCAATGATGATAAATCAGCATTTACAATGTTTATACCTCTTTATTATTTTTACATACACTTCTTTAACTGTTTAAGTGACAGTGGAACCAGGCCGAAGTAAAAGTAGATCGTCTTTTTTCACTGAGCTGACTGAATAAATTAACGTGTTTTAACGAAGAAAAAAAAGTTTTGGGTGTAGTGTCATAAATCAAACACGTGCGAGGGACTCTTGCTCATTATGTAATACTACATCATACATGAGCCTGAATTTTTAGACTCAACAATTGAAGGAGCAATTGTAAAATATTAAGGGTACGACTTGGGGTTTAAATGAAAACTGTAAATAGGTCAGTGAGAATATTGTAAACAATAAATTTCCCCGCAAACAAATACTCTTACATGACTTTTTTATCATCTTCTACTGTTCTAGTTACTTGTACAGAATGACTCCCATTCAGCCATAAACAAACACGTTTTCTTCACACAAGAAATTTATTTCAAAGGAAATAAACCCCACCAATTTTCCTTCTCCAAAAAGCAATTGAATCTGAAATCATTCTGAACTATTGATAATTCTATGGAAACTTATCATTACTTGTGAGAAAAAAAAATTCATTTTATAAATCCACACGGTAGGTATCAAGTTTGTGAAATTTCCCAACATCGAAATAACTACTCACTAGTAAATTCGTACAAAATTTGGAAATGTAATATGGGGAGGGAGAAGGGGGTAGGTGGTCATTCCCTTGCACCCGTGATCTGCGCCTGTGAGAATTTGAGTGTTCAGGTCCTTTCTCTCACTGGTATTGTCAAAGGCGGAATGTTTCTACCGAAAGTTGGATGGGATGAGTCACCTAAGTCAGAAATTCAAAGTACAAGATATGCCTACTGTACTTCCAGTAATTTTCTTCCAGAAATATTCACTCTATACAGAAATACACAGCAAATAATGGTAAACAATTGCCCTAGCTCACCCAGTCGTAATCGGATTATAAGAATTTAGTTCTGGTTTGCCAACAAAATTATTATCTTTAAATATTGTACCTTGTAACACAATTAAGGTCGAGGAAAGGGAGAGGGGGAAGGGAGGGGAAGGGGGGGGGGGGCGGGGGCTTGGTATTCTCTATGTATCATAAGCTTACAAAAATCTGGGCCAAGTCGAAAGTTTTCTCAGATAATGAGTTACGGATAATGTTATTGTTTAATATAATTTAGTCCCAGAAGATTTTATACCAAAACATTTTTTCTCAAGAGCGAATGGTGTTTATATGTATTGTAATCTAAAAATTACAAATTTTCAACGTTTTGGGAACAAATGCAATCAAAACAATGATAATTCTGACTGTTTTCAGTCATAAAATGCATACTATTTCTAATACCTGAACACATTGAAGCTAGCGATCGTCGATGGAATGAATCCCAGGGTATCAAGTACACAAGGAACGTATCACTTTGTGTATGAATATAAGTTTTAGGTACAGGTGGGAGCTGGTCTTATATTACGCAATGTAGGTCAATTACACAACTTACTGTCAGGTATGCTAATTACCACGTGGCGATAACGCGGTGCGTACTGCGGTAATGATATTGCTCGTTAAACATGTCCCTTTGAAATTGCCAATATTTGAACTGTAGAAGTATTAATTATCAAATGATTCTTATTCTCTATAAGTATATCAAGAAAGCAAACGTCGCCTTAAGATTGTAATAACTTATAATGTTATCGCCACCCTAGATCCCAAAGCCTATATGGAAGCGTATGAATATTTAGGACCATTTATAGTATTGCAGTGCCTGAATTTGATTCATTACGCGCTTGCATGACATGGAAAATTTCCATTACATCGTGAAAAAATGCCTAATATTTTAATTTAAAAGAGATGTTTGGTGTGAAGTAAATTGACAGGAAGGAGGGGAGAAAAGGGGGAGGGGGAGGAGGTAATATCTGAAAGATCAAAGGGGTTAGTAAATGTCAGTCTCGGGAGGGGATATCCGTTAATAAATTTCATTAACAGGGGAAAGCAAAGAGGGAGGGGAGGGGAAGTCGTGTAATTCCACTCTCTTTCTGTATCGCTGGGAATGCTTAATATTTTCATTCAAAAGATGTGTTTGATGCATGTCTGGTGTGAACTCTATTAAAGGAGGGGGTAGGGGTAATATCTGAAAGATGTATAAAGCCTTGGGGTTTATAAATGCCAGTTTCGGGAAGGGATATCCCTTAATAGATTTCCTCATCAGGGAATGTAAAGGGGAAAGGGGGTGGGAGTGGTGTAACTCTTTTGTTCTGTATCGCGGGGGTATGCTTATATTTTTATTCAAAAGAGAACAATTAAAAAATTACATTATCTCTGGGATCAGAGATGACTCCCTGATACATGATCGACCAAACAAACATTATTAGCTGAAATTATCTAAAGAAGTGCATAAGAAGGCGTGGTTTGGTATTCACAATCTAATATACTATCAAACATTTGGGTCAGAACGAAGTTTGCCCCGACGACGTATAACTCTGACTTTAATAGTGTTGCTTTATATAATGTAGTATGCCTGAGTAGTTAACTATAAGAAGAAAACAGTTTTTCGCAAGTGATTGGGTTCTTATTTATTGTAATTTAACATTAAAATTTTAGTGGTTCTAGATGACAAACAAACAAAACTATAATTTTAATTGTTTTAGTTTGGATTTTTTTTTCTTGTCTCAAATGGGGCCCTATATCAAAAAACAAGTGGACTCTAACTCGACATGTTAGCGGCCACGTGTGTTATACAAGGAATATCACTTGATGGAAGAATATTGTTTGTTTCAAGCGGGGAGCACGTCTCATATTACGGAATCTAGGCAGGGACTGTTGTCAAAGTAACAGCTTCTTGATCTAGGTCACTGCTCGCAATTGATGATTACCTCGTGGTATTGCTGGTTTCGTGATGCGGTTGATTAACATTGCTCAGTAATAGATAAATCTGTTTAGATTGACCACAATTACCAATTGAACCAACAATTCCGTATCAAATCATTTATATTCTCAACAACGAGTAAATATATTTTATCACAGTTGTTTATTAACACAGGAATTATATTGAAACAAAGGGAAGTGTCATAAAAAAGACGGAGTTAGCTGTACCTTTATTTTCAGAAGCGTATGGATATTTTAGACCTCTTCACAAATTTTCAGGGTGCCTGAATTAGTAACGTTTAGAAAGTTGCCCGGGGCATTTTATTTACGTCGCAGTGTATGCGTAGTATCGTTGATAATTTCATTAAAAAATGGGTGCGATGTAATTCCACTTTTTTCCCCGTATGTTCATTTTTTGTGTGATAAATTTGTGACCTTACAACATTTTCGCAGGAATGGGAAGGGGGGGGGGGGGGCGATTTCTTCTTGCCCCGTCACTGGGAGTGTCACCAGAGATATCTTGAACATTTGCCTACACAGGTGAAGATAAAGGAAAGATAACAACATTTTTGTTTAAATATTAGGGGAGCATATGAATATTTTCAAAATACCCCCAACCCCTGCTCTACTATGTCAGTATATATGTCGGTTTCAAAAATTCAGTATAAGCCTGGGCTTTAGTAATGAAAGCTTTACGGTGAAAACGGGTGCTCTATTTCGCCACTTGGTGTGAAGTTTATTAGGCCCTAATTAGGCCCCAAGGGCTGTGATATGAACTAGAAACATTTTTTAACGTTTTTATTTATCAGGGTTTGATCAAGTCGAGCTTCTTTTTATTTTTTGGTTGAATTAAAATAGGTCTAAACCTGTAAACTTTGTGGAAAGAAAAGACACAACACAAACTAGGACCTAATTTATTTTTCCAATTACCTTTGGTATGAAAACAGGAGAAATGCTTTTGAAAATATATTAATGCTCTATGAAAAAAAAAAAAAAGGAATAGCCTATAAAAATAAATTAAGACGATGATCTATCTGTTGGAATTATAAAATAAGAGAGTGAAGAAGTTCAAAATCAGCAACGATCAATATGTTTATTTCTTAAGCAATTCATCAAATCCTGGGAAACAATTTTAATGTAGGGCCTGCTGTACACTGTTTCAAGACAACCATCACACTGAAATTGTAACATAATATAGCCTATCGTTCATACATACCCACTTTTCACTTCGCAAAGTCAAATTTAAAACAAAATCAATAATTTCCCCAACAAACCATAGGCAAACAAAAAAAGACTATCTTTTGTTGAACTTTTACGGAGTTAATCCTCATTCATACCGAGACGAACACAGAGAGCTCACACACATTGTACAGTGCATTCAGTGCATACAAACTAAGAGTGAATGCGTGGACGCTCGTTTCTTGTGTTGACATTGATTCAATAGGCAACTCTCTTATTTTCAGTCGGGCTCCATCCGCGACCGGTCGCCTGTCGGTCGGGTGACGGTCGCATAAAGCCTTAATGACGTGGACCCTTACCTAGCTGCTTCGTGCCAAGGGGCACATAATGCCTTCACTTAATGCTCCCACTCAGTCCTGCAGGCTGCAGCAATCTTGGTCTTGTTCCATGATTTCCACCCTGCCTTGTTTCTTTCCTTTTCAACAGTTCTCCTCCAAGCCGTTTCGGGGTCTCCCCTTTTGCGTTTTCCATAAGGTGCCCATGTTAGAGCTGTCACACAGTCTTCATTCTGTTCGTGCCTTTATGTGACCAGCTGAATTTCCATTTCCTTTGTCTGATGTCATCGCTAAGGAGTTGAATATTAGATCTTTGTAGTACTTCCTTGTTAGCAATTTTCTGTTGCCACTTTATGTTAAGGATTATTCGTAGGCATTTGTGTTTGTGTTGGAAGATGGCAATACGTTTTTTGTCACCTTTATTTATTTTCCAGGTTTCTCTTCTGTACAGGAGTACAGGTTTACTAGGGTTTTGGACAACTTAATCTTTGTATTTTTGCTAATACTGCTTGAGCTTCATACCATTTTGAGTCTCACAAATGTAGTTCTTCCTTTCTTTAATCTTTTTTGTATATCACTTGATTCTTTTCCCCTTTTGGCCACTGTAGCACCCAGGTAGATGAAGCTCTCTACATTGTCAACAATGTCTCCATTTACTGTAATGTTGTCGTTGCTACTGTATTGATTTTCAGGATCTTGAATTTCAGTGTGTTAAATTTTAATCCGGTTCTTTTAGCCTCTTCTGCTAGCCTATTGGTCTTTGTTTGCATATATGCTGTTTGGTAGAGGATAGGAGAGCAATGTTGTGTGCAAAGTCTAGGTTGTCAAATTTGGATGTGAACTTTCATCAGATTCCTGTCTCGCCATTCTGCACCGCTCTCCTCATCACCCAGTGTATGACAAGTAGGACATTGGGCAGCCTTGTTTCACACCAGTGGTAACTAGAAACCAGATAGTTGTTTCATTTTGATCGATTACAGAAGAGTTAAAACTGTCGTACATGGCTTGGACGATGCTGATCAAATTGTTAGGTATTCCATATTGCTTCATTATTAACCATATTGAATGGATTCTCTATGAACTGAGTCAATTGCCTTCAAAGTGTATGATGTGTATGTACAATGAGGATTGCCATTCGTTGACCTGTTCAATGATGTTTCTCAGTATAAAGATTTGTTCAGTAGTTCCTTTTCTGAAACCTGCTTGTTCCTTTCTCAGTTTGTTATCTGCTCCTTCACTAATCCTGTCGATGATGGTTTTCCTAATATCTTACTAGCGATGGGTAACAGGATTATGCCTCTCCAGTTTTTGCATTCCTTTAGATCATCTTTCTTTGGGAGCTTGATGATTAGTCCTTTTTTGGTTCGCATGCAAAGCATTACTATGCGAACCTATGTAATGGTGATTACGTCCGTCCGTCTGTCCGGTCGTCCACAGATTTGTCCTGAGATTTTCTCAGAAATGTTAAAGTTTTTTGAGAATTCCTTAGAAAATGTTAAAGTTTCTTCAGAGTTCCTCAGAAAAAGTTAAAGTTTTTTCAGATATCCTTATGGAAAGTCAGAATTTCCTTATAAAATGTTAAAGTTTTTCAGAGATACTTAACACAGGATTAAAGACTACTTTCCTTAAAAAGTCTACATAACATTTGATATTTCTTTTTTTAAATAACTGTAAAATGATATAATTTTCTAATATTCTTCAGAGATCGTCAAGTCTTTCTTGTAGCACTTGAGATTTAGAATCCTAAAAAATTTTCAAAATATTTGGGCACCAAAAGTTGTATCAGGCATGATTATTAAACTCCACCTTTATTATTGTGGTCATTTGCATAAAGTTTCTACAGTATATGACATGACCAGACTTTTTTTATTTAGTATGCTAAGTCAGGGAGTGTGACAGGATGTGATTGCATATGGACATAGGGAGGGATGCCATGTGGGACATGCATGGAGGCCATGAGAGACATGATATAATATTTACCATGTTGTATACACCCAAGGGCTATATGAGGCATAATTATTTGACTCCACCTTTTTTTCTTATTCAACAACTCATTCGCATATCAGTTATTATATGAACTGACACTTTCATACGTAGTATGCTCAATCAAGGAATGTGATAGCTAGGATGAGACTTCTTATGGAGCTTATGGGATGTTATGTGAGACATAGGGTGGGATGCCATGTGGGACATGAGGTGGGATGCCATGTGGAACAGGGTGGAATGCCATGTAAGATATGTGGTGGAATGCCATGCAGGGCATAGGGTGGAATGCCATGGGATGGGATGTCATGTGGGACATGGCGTCCCATCCTATTTCAACAAGTCATTTGCATATAAGTTATTATATGAACCGACACTTTCATACATTGTATGCTCAATCAGGGACTGATAGCTATAGGATGAGACTTCTTATGGAGCCTATGGGATGTCATGTGGGACATGGGGTGGGATGCCATGTGGGACATGGGGTGGGATACCATGTGGGACATGGGGTGAGATGCCATGTGGGACATGGGGTGGGATGCCATGTGGGACATGGTGGGATGCCATGTGGGACATGGGGTGGGATGCCATGTGGGACATGGTGGGATGCCATGGGACATGGTGGGATGCCATGTGGGACATGGGGTGGGATGCCATGTGGGACATGGGGTGGGATGCCATGTGGGACATGGGGTGGGATGCCATGTGGGACATGGGGTGGGATGCCATGTGGGACATGGGGTGGGATGCCATGTGGAACAGGGTAGAATGCCATGTGGGTCATGGTGGGATGCCATGTGGGTCATGGTGGGATGCCACGAGTAATACAGAGTGTGACATAGGTTGAGATGCCATGTGTGACATAAGGTAGGATGCTATGTGTGACATAAGGTAGGATGCCATGTGGGACATAAGGTAGGAGGCTACGTGGGACATAGGGTAGGAGGCCATGGGGACATGGGATGTGATGCCATGTGGGAAATAAAGTAGCATGTGATTGGGACATTGGGACAGATATCATGTGGGACATGGGATGTGGGACATAGGGTGGAATGCCATGTGGGTCATAGGATGAGATACCCTGTGGGACATATGGTGTAATGCCACGTGGGACATGGGATGTCATGTGGGACATGGGGTGGGATGCCATGTGGGAAATAAAGTAGGATGTCATTGAAAGATTGGGAGGGATACCATGTGGAACATATGGTGGGATGCCATGTGGAACATCAGGTGGGAAGCCACTGATGCGGGACACAGGGAGGGATGCCATGTGGGACATAGGGAGGTATGTCATGTGGTATATATGGTTGTATTATTGTGGGACATGCATGTAGGATGGGATCCATGCTGGTCATAGAGTGGGATGCCATGTGGGGCATATGGTGGAATGCCATGTGGGACATGGGATGGGATGTCATGTGGGACATGGGGTGGGATGTCATGTGGGAAATAAACTAGGATGTCATTGGGACGGATACCATGTGGAACATATGGTGGGATGCCATATGGAACAGGTGGGAAGCCACTAATGTGGGACACAGGGAGGGATGCCATGTGGGGCATAGGGAGGGATGTCATGTGGGACATAGGGAGGGATGTCATGTGGTACATATGGTTGGATTAATGTGGGACATACATGTCGGATGGGATCCATGTGGGTCATAGCATGGGATGCCGTGTGGGGCATATGGTGGATTGCCATGTGGGACATGGTGGAATGCAATGTAAGACACTGTATGGTGGAATGCCATGTGGGAGATATGGTGGAATGCCATGTGGGACATGGCATGGGATGTCATGTGGGACATGAGGTGGGATGTCATTTGGGACATGGGATGTGGGACATAGAGTGGAATGCCATGTGGGTCATAAGATGGGATGCCCTGTGGGACATGATAGGATGCCATGTGGGACATGGGATGGGATGTTATGGGGTGGGATGCCATGTGGTACTTGGGATGTCATGTGGTACATGGGATGCCATGTGGGACATGGGATGCTATGTGAGACTTAGTGTGAGATACCATTTTTATAATTGGCTGGGTCATATGATATGGATGTCAATTTGCATGGGCATGCGAGTCATGATGGTATTTACAGTTCTAGTTCCATTTATTTGGGATTGTTTCATATAACCATACTTTATCTAGTAACTCTTCCAGTTTTATGGCTGTGCAATCATGTCTGCTTTGAGTAACTCTGCTGTGATACAATCGATTCCTGGTGCTTTGCCATTCTTGAGTTGCTTGATGGCATCTTTGTCTGGCTTGGTGGGTTTGTGTCCATGTCTGTAATTTCTGCTTCCTCTTGTTCCATGACAATGTTGTCTGGTTTCTCCCTATTGAGCACCTCTTCAAAGTGCTCACTCCATCTCTTTAGGGTTTCCTCTCTTCTACTTATTACGTTTCCATCTTTGTCTTTCATTGCATACTCCCGTTTAGGTTTTCCATTGCTCAGGATTTCCACCAGTGTGTGCAGTTTCTTCATTTGATGCAATTTTGCTCCATCTTCTGCCTTCCTGGCTATCTCATCCATCCATCTTTTTCTTATCATCTCTCATTTCTTTTTAAACTTTTCTATCCTTCTGTTTGTAGTCGTTCTTCAAATTGTCTTCAACCCTTTCCGACCTGGTACCTTCTATATTTTGTTTTATATCTTTTCTCTGTTCCACCATGCAGTGTCCATGCATCTGGTCCTATCCATGGCTTGCTTTTCTTTTTGTTGTAACCTCGTATTTCTTCTGCCATCTCTGTCAATGCTTTTGCCATTATTTCTTCAGCCTTATCGATTCCATCATCTGTTTCCTCACATTCAGAGGTGTATTCATCTTGCAGTGTCTGATATCTGTTTCTCAACTTTATGCTGAAATGGTTCTTCACTTCCACAGTTTGTATCATATCTTTCCCTTCTGTTTACTTCCAGAAACGGGGCTTTTTTTAACTTCAGTGGTATTGCAGTTCTGACTAAGTGGTGGCCACTTGCTATGTCTGCAGAGCTCAGGACTCTTGTATCTCTTACTGAGCTTCTGAACCTTCTGTTTACTAATGTGTGATCAATTTGATTTGATGTTCATCCATCAGGCGATACCCATGTTGGTATTTCTGTGTGTGGCAAAAGTGTGCCAGTGATGATGAGTTCATTTATGTCGCAGAGATCGCAGAGTCCTGTGCCATTGTTGTTTATGGTTCCTACTTCATATTTCCCCATTGCTCTCTCGTAATTGAGGTTATCACAGCCTACTTTGGCATCCATGTACCCTGATACAATCAGCATGTCATGCTTGTGGACTGTCAATTTCACTTTGCAGGTCGTCATAGAATGCATCTTTCAAGAGGTCCTCTGCATCTTCAGTGGGAGCATAGGCATGTATTATGGTCAGTTTTACATACTTTGAGTAAAATCTGGCCAATATTAGTCTCTCGTTCACTGGTGTCCAATATATTATGGATTTTGCAGCTTCACTGGTCATTATTATAGCTACTCCTTGGCAATGTATGTTATTATTTCCATCAGAGTAGATGACAACTTCATCAGTGCAGAGTTTTATCTTTCCTGATCCTGTCCAATGACTTACTTATCCCCATTATGTCAATATTGGTTTTTTGCATCTCTCTTGCTGCTTGTGCAATGTTTCCTGCCCCATACAGGGTCCTCACATTCCAGTTGCTTAGTCTAAGTTGGGATTTGGATAAATCAGTGGTCTTCTTGGCTCCTGAGCTTCCTTAGGGCCTTCACCCTGAACCATCATACTTCCTCTCCTCCGAGGTACCACAGCATCTCCAAGGTTTGGTGGATTTACATTTGTGTTTCTGGTTTCTGTGATCAAAGTTTGTTTTACAATGCTGAGTGATTGGCCCCGTGATCAACCCCCAACATGGAAGATCAGAGTTTTCTGTCAGGGTTTCCGTCCCTTAGCCACATGTACCAGTTATTGGGAGGTGCTGGATCCTCGCCTTTCGCCACTGTCACTTAGTTGCAGTATTGTGCACTGCATTACCAGGGATTACTACCGAAAAGTATGATGATTTGTTGGCAGAGCTTCTGGATTGATAGTAGGCATTTCTCAGTATTTGAAAGATAGTTATTATGTAGCACCAGAACTCTCCACCAAGATCTATTACGAACTTTAATCCCTGATTATAAGCCATATTCCAACTAAATTAGGCCCCTTTCATGTGCCCCAAATATAATGACAGAGTTTTTTAAAAACATAACCAATTTATACCATTCCAAGACAAAAATATCCCTTTTCCTAGTAAAGATTCAAATGTTTATCTACACCATTGTCTTCAACTGCCTCATTTTAATATACACATAACACTGTTTTTTAAACTTTCATTTCATTACAGGAATGAACCTAGTGATACATTAAATCGATCTTCACTGCATGCTTTTTGGTATGCTATGTCATTCAATTCAAATTAAATCTTTGTTTTAACCTGTTCCAAATTTGTCCAATTGAAAAGTAAATGAATAAAGCAAAAAATTGTTTTATATTTATTTATATTTGGTCGAAGTGATGTTTTTACTTGAATTATCTCCAAGCCAGTGATTATAACATTTATATATTTTCAGTCTGTAACATGATATTTTGATATTGAAAATGTATTTGATGATTTTATCAATTATGACTTCAGTGTCTTTCACAAGTTATGTTTTCTGGATGAGGTGACAAGAATGAAAAAGTTGCAATGATATTGAAAGAGCACGTTGCAAAAAGCTAAGGTGTTAAATCAGGCCTGTAGCCAGCGAGCCCCCATTGCCTAGGTGTCTGCTGCCCATCTCCCTTTGCATAAAGTAATATATAACAATGGCATTTGGAGAATTTGCCCAAGTGCTCCCTCTTGATGTGCTTGTGCTCTCTTTCAAACATGTCCTGCAGGCAGTGGCATCAGTAGATCCTTTTGATTGGGAGGGTGTAAACTTACAAATTTACTGACGAAAGAGTTCAATGCTACCGACAAAAATACATTTTACATTCAGGGCCCTCATAATGTCCAAAATGTTGAAAAGCAAAAAAAAAAGCAAAAATCGCAAAACGAGTGCCATAATATTTAATTTTTCAATCTGTTTGGTAAAGTTTTAATCATCTTTGATGTAAGTTTTACCAATGCGGACCTTAATTTACCGACAGTCTTCAATTTTACCGACAATCCACTCACACCCCTGGTATTTGTGCCCCTTCCTGCAGGGCTATGAGCCTGTGTTTTATTTATGCTGATATTTAAAAGAAACAGTGATTGAGTCTACAGACCCTTCAAAATAGTACATTCTTACTTTCAGCACTATGCATACAAGATTTCACCACAGTTAACTAAAAAAATGATTTTTTTTAGTTATAAAAGTTGCAGATCTGTCTGTTTGCTAGAAATATGAAGGATCACTTGTGCAGAGACCCTTTAATGAAGAGAAGGTCACTTCTGTTCCCTTTGAAGTGCCACTAAATGCTCATGCTTTTCCCTGCAAACTATAGTAGAAAGATGTTCTTGATCTTTTTGTGGTCTTCGACATATTACTTACCTTTTACAAGCTCCCTAAACTCATATATATTTCCAACATCCTGACCCACCTATACTCCTACCAGATTTCCTGCCCCCACCATTTTTTCAGACTGAGTTGGAATAAATTATAACATTTTCCAGTTCTGAATATAGGTGTCATAAATCTTTTCACAAAAAATCATGACAGAATTAATTTTAATGTAGTAAATGCATCTTTCTATGCTTCCCTCTTTCGCAATTTTATGTACTATTAATTGCACAATTACATTGGGGACGTTTTTAGAAAACATATTTACCACATATACTATTGCTTACTCAAGAAATCTAAAAGTAAAATTCTTTCCCTAAATTCCTATTTTCCCCATGATTATAACCAGGGTCAATTGTGTCAGGGTCAATTGTAATTTATGTAATTTGTAATTATTTACAATTAAGCTGTAATTGACAATTTCTGAGTGTCTGTAATTGTAATTGGCAATTTCTGGGCAGCTGTAATTGTAATTGGCAATTTCTGGGCAGCTGTAATTGAACTAAAAAATTGATGTAATTAAGATATTTGCAGGCAATTACAAGTTACTCAATACAACTCTTCTTTATAATTTTTTTTTTAAAACTCTATTAGTCATAAGACACCTTGAAATCAGTCATTAAATACTGTTTCCTGTTAATGAAAACTCCCTTAAATACAGTGGGTATTGTTCAACTTCCTGTGGAAAAAAGAGCGCCTTTGTTTTGTTATTACTACATAAATTCTGACAGACAAAGGAGCTAGCTTTTAATTGCACAGAGAGCTTTCAAATCTGTTCACTTCTATGAATAGGGCTGAGGAGCCTTCTATTCAAGTTTCGTTGAAACATTTAGCCTTTTTTTTGATATTCGTTCTTTTTCGGCCAGTCTAAATAGAGACATTTGTTGAAGAATTAATTTTCTTAGACATGCTGGAAAAATTGCTAAACTCAGATGACGCATTGCAGCTTGATACTGTAGTGGCAATTTCCATGTTTTTAACATGGTAGGTGTCGGAATTTGAAAATGCAAGATGATACAGCATATCATATGTATTTACATTTAGCAAGTGTTGGAATGGTTGCTTTTGCTCTTTATTACCCAACTGGTGGTAGCCTATTGATCTGATGAGTAAGACTGATCAGTTTTGTGTATGCTTCACAATTCATTTTTCAAAAAAAATATTTTTTTTGAAAAGAAGCAGATTAAATTAATATAACTGGAAAAGTTCATTTCAGTTTATTTAATGCATACGTGCAACACTAGAAAATTATTTAATAAGTGGTGCTTAAAGTTTGCTTTATATTGAAAAGTTGCTAAAGTAAAAAAAACAATGTATCAGACAAGAATTAGAGATAAATGACAACAGACAATACTCTTAACAAACACACAAGTATATGAAAATTATCTTCCTGAAAATGTCAAATGTCATTTGAAATCTTCACATCAAAGGACTTTCCTACTTAAAGCAGTGGAGATTACATGTTGTAGATATTAATACTTACATGAAAGTCATAAAAGTCACAAACTAAAGTAAGTTTGATGGGGTTTTTTTTCTTCAGTTTACACCATTTGAATAAAGTTTTGATAAAATGTACAACTATTTTTTTTCTTTCTTGTTTCCCAGATTGTATAAAAGAACAAAATGGAACAAGTCATCCTCAAATTTCTCTCATGAAACTTTCTTTATTAGGTACTTGGGTTGTTTTTTTCTTTCAAAAAGGAACAGAAGATAGGAGTGTGCAAAGGGAGCCTATTATCTGCATGCATGACAAACGTACATGTATAAGTTTACACATCTATATCATTAGAAATGCAGAACACTTATGCATGCATGATCATGAGATATGCTCCATTTATTTCAAATGATCAATCTTAAACTTCCCAAGCCCTACACATAATTTAAAAGGTAATACAAAAATTTAAGCTCTGTAATTGTAATTAAAAATAATAATTGTAATTGGAAATTTATGGGCAGTTATTGTAATTGTAACTGAACATTTCCAGGAAGCTGTAATTGTAATTGTAATTGAAAAATTAAAAAAATAATAATTGTAATTGATTTGTGTAATTGACTCCAACCCTGGTTATCAATTGATTCCAATCCTGGTTATTAATTGACTCCAACCCTGGTTATTAATTGACCCCAATCCTGGTTATTAATTGACCCCAACCCTGGTTATTAATTGACCCCAACCCTGGTTATTAATTGACCCCAACCCTGGTTATAACTGCCAAAACTGTAGATATTTTCTAAGTCTGCTGTCACATGTTGCCTGGTTTCATTATACACTGTCCAGTCATATTAGAAACTTTGCATATTAACACTTAAAAATTAAAGGCGTCAAGCATCCTAACCTGATGATACCCCAACCCTCATCCCGCCCCTTTCATTCCTCCAGATATGGTTTCATAATATGCTGTCCAGTCATGACATACTCCCAAATTCGCATAACAACACTATTCAAAAACAAATTCTAGTTGTTAACAACCTGACTCGACCATACCCCTAACCCTGCCCCTCCTCCATTCCTTCAGCTATTGACTGGTTTCATACTCACAAGTATGCATATTAACAACTAGATATTAAAAAAGCTGTTAAGACAATTTTGATGAGAAGGTTTAATAGATTTTAAAACAATTTAGCTAATGTTACCTCAATGCGTCCATAAATAACCCTTAAAGTAAAGATATCGTCCCATCAGTACATTTAGAAGTGAACGCCGCCATGTTGATAAGGTCTCACTTCAGATTTTCAATTTTTCCTATTGATTGCAAGAAGTGTTGTTATCATTCTTACATCCGTCGGACCAAACATAGGGGCCATCACGTGTTATCAATAGCATCACAGATCTCTCTCAATCAATAAGGAAAATTGTAAACCGGAAGTGACATTACCAGCACGGCAGCATTTACTTATGAATGTATTTATGGCACAATACCTAAATTTCCTTTAAGGATTGATTATTGAGATAACATTAGCTTAGTTGTTTGAAAGTGGTCATGACAAAGCATAAGTGCTTTAGCTAGTGAAAATATTTGGATCAATTGATAGACACAAATATTTCTTTCCCTCATAATTCCACTCCTAAGGCCCGGAAATAGTAAAATGAAAAAGAAAGAAAAAACCAGGCAATACACTATCACTGATTAATCCTTGTGATATGCTGAGGTAACGCTACCAGCTTGGTGGCGTTCACTTTTGAATTCATTTATGGAATGATACCTTTCCTTTAAGGTGAGTGATCATTAAAATTTGATGCACAAATATTTTCCCAAGCATTTCATGACAGGTAAGAATCTTAAAAACTGTATTTGTTGATTGTAGTAATGGCTGTAGGCGCATCAGTAGTGTTTGGTAACTCGAGAGAATCAAGAGTTTGCTCTGTTGGATTCACAAAATTATTTGGTATCCATCTCAGAAAAACTTTGGCAAATGCCTGTCGGTACTGTTGACTAAACACATTGTATACAATCGGGTTCAAGGTTGAATTGAGATATGTTAGAAACAACACAAACCATTCTATTTTTACAAGAACATTGAGGTCAACGGATAATCCAAGCATCGATATCCACACTGCCTTAAACATGCTCACGACATAATATGGAGCAAGACACACAAACAGTAAAACTCCATTGATGATTAGCATGCGCGCCACTTGGTTGCGAATTTGGATTTTCTTGTTTTTCCTTGATGAAGCTGTTGCAACATTTCCATGCGAGCTCAAGTTTTTGATTATTAAAATGTACATTGTAATGTTGACTGCAAATGCTACCAAAAACCACACCACTGAGGTCATCCAGAGAAACAGATTTAACGTTTGAGGCAAACTGTTTGTGCAAAAACCTACAATCTTAGGTGCTCTCTCATATTGTGCCTCTCGTGGCCATATATAACAAACAAATTTGATCTGTGATTGCAAGGGGGCTTCATATATTCCAAACAATATCGCAATGAACCATACAGCAATGATAAGTTTTATCGTTAAGCTTTTCTTTGAAATAAGTCTGTGTTTTACTGGTTTGCAAATTGCCCAGTACTTCTCTAACGATACTAACGTTATCAGCATAAATGAAGCAAAGTAGAGGACATAGACTATGCTTGAAAAGGAGCAAGCAAGACCAGACCCTAAAAAGGTTCTGTCGTTCTTTACAGGGGAATAATAGAATGCGACAAACCGAAGTCCAAGGCCACACAAAAGAAATAACATATCCGTCACTGCAAGATTGGCCAGGTATATGTTAGTGTTATTTCTCATCTTTTTTGTTTTCACCACTGTGATCAGAAATGCCATATTTCCAACCATTCCAATAATGAAAATAATTGGCATGACCCATCTAAGCATGCGCTCATCTGTTTTGTTGTACAAACGGTCAGCTGCATATTGCGGACTTCTCGATAGGTCTGTTATGATTGAACACAAAGTATCAGTTTCATTCTCCATCTCTATATCACTTGGTAAAGAGTTTCTTATACTTAAAACTTATTGGTTTATTCCCAAAATGAGATTTATTTTAAGATTTTCAAACTGCTGATTATTTTGCAAAGGTTGGTAACTCTTGTTCATACACAAAAAGCAAGTTAGTGTATACATGTAAACTGCATTTTGGACTCGGAAAAATACCTTAAAATATCTCAACTTACATCTAATTATTAAATTTATGTGACTACATGAAACCAAGATGCTGTCATATTCCTCAGCTTAAAATGCTTCTTCATCAGAGGAGATGCAGATAAGATACTGCAAACTTTCCAGCGCGAATTAAGCCTTTAATATGCTAAACAATATCACCATCTTTTTCGCTGCAAACGAAAGTTCACCAGCGCTTACAAAATTTTACATTTCCATTTAAAAACATCTCCATAAACTTTATTAGCATTGTAGTGTTTGTCATTTGGATGGTAGAATAATTCCATTTATTTGTTCAAATATGTTAATGAGGCTTGTTCCTTTTTTATTCAGAGTTTGTTTTTACAAGTAATAAACATTGAAAATCAAAGAAAGGTTGGTGCACTTACTTCACGGAAATGAGAGACGTAAACTTGTTCATTAAAGTCAAAACAGATCCACACAAACACACAATTTTACAATCAGCTTAAATTGATTTATGTTTCTGTTCAAAATTCAAAATTGCCACAGTAAATCAAATCTCCCAAACTTTGAAAACAAATCAATTCCACAGCAAAGAGTAAATTTATTTGAGAAGAATATTCCCTTTTACTCTCTCCATTTGCAACAGTGAATAAATAAAAGCCATTGTCAATATCATATTACAGAATATTTCAGAGTATTCCAAAGTATGTAAAGCTTGAAAAAATATTAAGTATGATTAGACCGTTGAATTTACGATAATCGTCGTAACAATCCAAACTTGCGTCAAACCTATACAAGTTCTTCCATTCTTGTGGGATGGTTTTAATCAAGAAATTTGTTTTGTAGATGCATTTCTCATGAAAACTCCCCTGCTTACAGACGGGTAGAAGTTAATGAAAGTTTTGTTGTCTTCCTTTTTGTGTTGGCTTTGATAAAAAAACGATGAATATACTTGATAGGGTTGTGACAAGGCAATCTACAAAAACTATAAAACGTGCACTTAAGAAAAAGTGGATAAAAGCATTTTGGGCAGAATGTGGTAAGTTAATGAAATGTACAAACTGGAAAACATTAAAAAACTCTTTAATCATGGTCATCAATATTACATTAATGAAATGACTTTAGGTAGTTTTGTTTGTCACATTCAGAATAATGTAAATTAATAATGTGTGTCGCCTATTAAAATCGTTGGCAATTCTATTTAAATATATGCTTGTTGAGTGCTTCAGGATTAAAAAAATAAATGGACCATACTTGTGTTCATATTACATGTATCAAAACAATCTTTTTGTGAGTGTCACTAACAGTGTTACTGTAAGAAAAAGTATTTATATTATTAGTTTATGTGTGTTCTTCATGTTAATGTCAATGACCCAGTTAAGTTGGAGTATGTACCCTTTTACATTAGTATAGACACTGCTTCAAAACGTGCAAATTTCAGACTAGAAATTTACGCATTATTCCACAAGAATAACTTTGCTTCCATTAGTTGCTCTGCTCCTTAAAGTTTCAAACAGCCAGACCCGACCTGTTAAATAACCAGGTCTGATCAGAATTTTCCTCTTTATTTTCTTTATTCTGAAAACCTTAGTTGTTGTGGAAGTTGGTGCTGAGTATCATATTAGCAATGGATGAAGTCATTATTGTGTGGTTATTTTAATTAAGATAAAGTGGTCTCACCATTTGCTACAGTAAGTTTGTGGTTATAATTTGCTGGAACAAATTTTTAAGGATAAGCACAAGTCATGCAAAGGACATTTCATACTCCTTGGGAGATGCTGCTCTTAATAAAAACTCCTTTGTGTTGGGTGGAAATCAAGCACATGGTTTATTGAACAGCTTGTATGGAGTGTAGAACAGACCGCAGTTTTGTGGTTTTGAGGATTATAGAAAAAGATAACTTTTTACTTCAACCATGGAGCTATAAACTGAGAGCTCCATGCTTTAACCGGCCCTGCTCGATCTTTATGAGACCTGGTCGAAATGTTCCTGGTTTTGAGCAGAGCCATTTTTAATGTAACTTCATAAATCTATTGATCTATTTTGCTTGTTATAAGAATGTTAAACTGAGTTTAGGTCCTTTGTTAGGTCTAAGCTTGGTAAGTTTAATCCTTGTTGTTAAGCGAGTTGACATTAGGTTGTCCAGTATGTTTATGGTCGCTTTGCGTTTAGACTTGATTCTAGATACACACATTATCAGATTATTGCAGACCTGAGTTTTTGCGTCTTTTCTCGCCGGCCTCACCCGCCGTCTCATATTACCAAAGTTTTTATAACAATTAATATCCTGATAATTTGTTTGTTTACTCGATGCGAGTCTAAAGGACCGGACAAGTGTAAGAAAGTTAACAACATGTATTTATTTCCATATGTATAGTTACAAATGTACTTTGCCATTTTACAAGTTTATCCTCTGATTTCAGTGAATCATCATAGGGCTGTATACAGTGTATATTTCTGACCTCTAATTGTGTATATTTTTTATATATTTTATTATTGTTGCTCAGGTCTAATCTCTTAAAGTGATCGCCATCTTTGTTTACCGAGCAACAGAGATATCTATTATGGCTTGATGAGTAGCAAGAAATTACATTAAGAATGAGCCACAATGATTATCATTTAGAAGGAATGAGTCATAGTGTTTAAGCAAGGAAGTACCACTTTAAAGTGGTACCTCCTTGGTTTAAATTAAGACATGAAAGATTCACATCCTTACATCAGGTATGCTCTGATTTTCCACATGTTGGAAACTCAAGGCCACTGAAAATTCATGCATCACTGCCCCCACACTACATATATACATTGTGTGATTATTCATTCACTGTGTGTACGTACATACAGAGTTTATTTTGAGAATGGTTTAAGCATGACACAGCCTGTACACCATTTCAAGAAATATTTAGTGAGGGTGCTGCGAGTAGCAATGTCAGGCACAATATTGGCATGAATATTTTGGTAAAAAAAGGCTGGACATTTTAGATTAAATTTATTAGTTGATTAGAAGTTGATTAGGTTTAGATTAAACAGTCTAAGAGTAAAACTAGTATTAGTTCAAGCAGCAGTCTGAATATAGCCAGCAGAACAGCATATAATTCAAGTCTCAGTCTTACAGTATAAGCAGTGTAGTTAAAGAAAGTTCAGTATTTGGAGAGCAGTTGCAGAAATAAAGTGTACAAATTCAGTAGATTGTTGTCATTGTCTTCTCCTTGATGTCATCTATACTGTAGTTTGTCAACGATACGGTTTTGCGTTACAATAGCAACATGGTTTTTCACCAATTTCTTTCTTTCATAGTCAGCTGAAACTGACAGCATGTGATGTCATTAAATCTACACTCATTTATTAGAAATCACAACTTTTGAAGTACCTAATTGCTTCTTCATCTGTGAGAGATACACAACATTTTAAAAGTAAAATTTAATAAATCTAAATATATGATAAATTATATATGGTTCTACATACAATATATACATAAGTTTTCCATTTGTCATATAATGCACCATTCATTGATGCAAGAGTTAATATCCTGCCAGGCAAAATGGATTACTTAACTTCTATCGTTATCACTACCAGAAGTTGTTCATTTGCATGGATTTGATAATAAAAAAGTATGAGTTTAAATTCATTATTATCTTTTGATTTGATTTGTTTGTAAAGAAGTTGTAAAATCTTTATGACATTATTCATTGAGGTGTTATTAACTTTTTCATCATGGCTTTGTTTTGCACTTTCACGGAAAACTGTGCATCTTTTAGGTAGTAACAAAGCTTCCTTTACTAATATCTGGCAAATTGCTATTCTGCAGCATTGCTCCACCCGTTATGTGAAAATACAATGTTTTTTTATGTACATTTCATAAGAAAACTTGTGAAATTTAGCCTGCCAAAAGAGACTTAGACATTCTATAACAAACACAATCCACATGAAATGCGAATGTATCATGTATGGAAGAATTTCCCCGTTCTTCTAAGCCAAATATTGAGACTAATGGTGTTAAAGAATTCAACATAATGCTGATGACAAGACGAGCTACAATCGTGGCCAAACAAGCAAGTTGGGATCTTGTTGGAATCTGTTGGGATCTTCTTATGATCTTAGGGGTGCATTAAGTCTTTAATTCTCATGGATTTGATCTTAATTTTTTTTTTTGAGTGGTTGAGTCTAATTATCATCTTTTTATTTTATTTGCTTACAGCGATTTGCATAACCTTCACAGCATTAATTATTCATCTAGGTGTAATAGCATTTCATCTGGGGTTTTGCACTTTCATTGCAAACATTGCATCTTTTAGATACATGTTGGCATAGCTTCCATTTTTTTTAAGGAAAACTATTGCTTCATGTTTGCAGCGCTGCTCATTTTGTAAGAAACCTTCTATAACAAACACATTTCTTATTAAATAGGAATGAATTTCACTCTTCCTTCCCACCCAAAGACATGTTGTGCTGTTGAACAATAGTGCTGATGACGGGACAGGCTACAATTGTGGCCAAACTTGTTGGGGTTTCAGGAGTAGATCATGAGCCATACCTTAGGGTCCACGTCACAAAGGCTCTATGGGTCGATCGTACGACGGATCCGACCCAACCAAACACCACAAACGCAACGCACAACTTGTTATGTTTTCCAACACAACACAGGCAGGTTCAAATGCCATACACTTCACACACACTAAAGTTCACTGTACATACACGCGAAATGATAGGCCTCAGTGATTAGATGTGTCAATGAACTTTTCATCATGACAAAGACCTTGAAAAGAAGTTCGTCCACTGAATTTTATTGATTTTTGTTTTCAAAGAAGCAAATACCATTCAATGTTTTCCTTTTCAACAATGAACAGCATGGCCGATGGATTCATGTATAAACTCTTGCCAGCAATCTTGTACTAACTTAGTGCTATAGTTCATGCATGGTAAATCACTGTATGATACTGTAAGTACGTTTATCGCGGGAGAAATAAAGATTTACGAAATATAATGTATCTTACCTGAAAAAATACACGTGCATTCGAACTTCAAAAGTGTTGTTATGAGTTTAAAATGAACACTTTGTGTCGTATTTTACCTCCCACTGTCCTTTGCATCGACGTTCTGTATAATCACTCTTTGGGCCTACTTCGTCTCATACAGACAAGGAACAGATGTGGTGTTTACAATACTTTCATTCAGTTTACAACAGTTTGGTTTGCATTATAACTTTTAAGCAAAATTATATCTTTTACTTAAAATCAAATGTACAGTGTACCCAAGCCCTTGATATTCCGAGTTAATTCAACTAAACAGAAGCTGCCCTTGGAAATACAGGTTCCTTCAAACCCACGGTTCCACCGTAGTGCTGAAAACTTTTATTCCCAGGGTTCATATATATATATTTTACGTCGCGTGATTTTTTGCATTAAAGCAATGTATTGCGAAAGAAGGGAGTGATATGAAATGTTTGTTCTTATGTCGGTCTTATCTAAGTCAATGCTACTTACGTTTCGCTAATTAAAATAACTGAAATTGTAATTGTTTCAAAATATTTCGGGAGGAATTGCAATTGCTGTCTGATCATCACTTTACCTAGCGCGGCACTACGAGGGGGGGGGGCATTCCCTTCCCCCACGAGATCCCTTCTTACCCCATTTGCCCGCCAGAAAATTGTTTAAAGCTATCTTATATATACGTTTTTGCTCCCCCCATGAGACCAAATTGCCACTTTTGCTCCATATGACCAAAATCCTAGCGCCGCCACTGCACTTAACCCACCAAAAGTGTATGTTTGTGTGTGTGGGGGGAGGGGAGGGGTAGGAGGGGGTATTGAAATTGCACGAAGATACAAAAGATATACCACAATACAGAAGATGTGAATATGGAGAAAATAAGTTGGAACCTTTCCCCCAAAATCCCGTCTATGCGGCTCGTCACATTTACAAAAATATTGTTTTTGTAGTATAAATACAAATCGGGAGACGGGGCTTGCAATTTATTCCATGAGTGGGTAGCACCCCCTCCCCCCTCCCACCCCCCTTTATTTAACAACTCATCATTTTAGATTGCAAGTAAATAAGTTGCAAACATTGTGAGAGAGAAATGCAACTTGAGGTTCTACAAGTTTTGTAAGACGTAAAAGTTATTATTTTGAGCTTGGTTCAGTCATACAAATGCAGCTTTGGGTTGCAACCTCACAAGAAGAAATCAAATTAAAAATATGACAATCACGAAATCACTCAGTAAATTACCCTTCAAATTTAGTATTTATCAGTCTTTATGAAACACGTTCTTCTATGCAAAATGTGCTCTTAGCTGTTCCCAATGATATGCATTAATGATGATAAATCAGTATTTACAATGTTTATACCTCTTTATTCTTTTTACATACACTTCTTTAACAGTTTAAGTGACAGTGGAACCAGGCCAAGTAAAAAGTAGATCGTCTTTTTTCACTGAGCTGACTGAATAAATTAACACGTGTTTTAACGAAAAAAGAAAGTTTTGGGTGTAGTGTCATAAATCAAACACGTGCGAGGGACTCTTGCTCATTATGTAATACTACATCATACATGAGCCTGAATTTTTAGACTCGACAATTGAAGGAGCAATTGTAAAATGTTAAGGGTACGACTTGGGGTTTAAATGAAAACTGTAAATAGGTCAGTGAGAATATTGTAAACAATAAATTTCCCCGCAAAAAAATACTCTTACATGACTTTTACTGTTCTACTTACTTGTACAGAATGACTCCCATTCAGCCATAAACAAACACGTTTTCTTCACACAAGAAATTTATTTCAAAGGAAATAAACCCCACCAATTTTCCTTCTCCAAAAAGCAATTGAATCTGAAATCCTTCTGAACTATTGATAATTCTATGGAAACTTATCATTACTTGTGAGAAAAAAAAAATCATTTTATAAATCCGTAATACGGTAGGTATCAAGTTTGACGAAATTTCCCAACATCGAAATAACTACTCACTAGTAAATTCGTACAAAATTTGGAAATGTAATATGGGGAGGGAGAAGGGGGGGGGAGGTGGTCATTCCTTGCACCCGTGATCTGCGCCTGTGAGAATTTGAGTGTTCAGGTCCTTTCTCTCACTGGTATTGTCAAAAGCGGAATGTTTCTACCGAAAGTTGGGTGGGATGAGTCACCTAAGTCAGAAATTCAAAGTACAAGATATGCCTACTGTACTTCAGTAATTTTCTTCCAGAAATATTCACTCTATACAGAAATACACAGCAAATAATGGTAAACAATTGCCCTAGCTCACCCAGTCGTAATCGGATTACAAGAATTTAGTTCTGGTTTGCCAACAAAATTATTATCTTTCAATATTGTACCTTGTAACACAATTAAGGTCGAGGAAAGGGAGAGGGGGGGAAGAAGGGGGCGAGGCTTGGTATTCTCTATGTATCATGTTTACAAAAATCTGGGCCAAGTCGAAAGTTTTCTCAGATAATGAGTTACATGGATAATGTTATTGTTTAATATAATTTAGTCCCAGAAGATTTTATACCAAAAACATATTTTCTCAAGAGCGAATGGTGTTTATATGTATTGTAATCTAAAAATTACGAAATTTCAACGTTTTGGGAACAAATGCAATCAAAACAATGATAATTCTGACTGTTTTCAGTCATAAAATGCATACTATTTCTAATACCTGAACACATTGAAGCTAGCGCATCGTCGATGGAATGAATCCCAGGGTATCAAGTACACAAGGAACGTATCACTTTGTGTATGAATATAAGTTTTAGGTACAGGTGGGAGCTGGTCTTATATTACGCAATGTAGGTCAATTACACAACTTACGGTCAGGTATGCTAATTACCACGTGGCGATAACGCGGTGCGTACTGCGGTAATGACATTGCTCGTTAAACATGTCCCTTTGAAATTGCCAATATTTGAACGGTAGAAGTATTAATTATCAAATGATTCTTATTCTCTATAAGTATATCAAGAAAACAAACGTCGCCTTAAGATTATAATAACTTATAATGTTTTCATCACCCTTAGTCCCCAAAGCCTATATGGAAGCGTATGAATATTTAGGACCATTTATAGTATTGCAGTGCCTGGATTTGATTCATTACGCACTTGCATGACATGGAAAATTTCCATTACATCGTGAAAAAATGCCCAATATTTTAATTTAAAAGAGATGTTTGGTGTGAAGTAAATTGACAGGAAGGAGGGGAAGGGGGTAATATCCGGAAGATCAAAGGGGTTAGTAAATGTCAGACACCGGGAGGGCATATCCATTAATAAATCTCATTAACACGTGAAAGCAAAGAGGGAGGGGAGGGGGAAGTCGTGTTACTCCACTCTCTTTTTGTATCGGGAATGCTTTAATATTTTCATTCAAAAGATGTGTTTGATGCATGTCTGGTGTGAACTCTATTAAATGGGGGTAGGGGTAATATCTGAAAGATGTATAAAGCCTTGGGGTTTATAAATGCCAGTTTCGGGAAGGGATATCCCTTAATAGATTTCCTCATCACTGGAAATTAAAGGGGAAGGGGGTGGGAGTGGTGTAACTCCTTTGTTCTGTATCGCGGGGGTCTGCTTATATTTTTATTCAAAAGAGAACAATTAAAAAATTACATTATCTCTGGGATCAGAGATGACTCCCTGATATATGATCGACCAAACAAACATTATTAGCCGATATTATCTAAAGAAGTGCATAAGAAGGCGTGGTTTGGTATTCACAATCTAATATACTATCAAACATTTGGGTCAGAACGAAGTTTGCCCCGACGTATAACTCTGACTTTAATAGTGTTGCCTAATATAATGTAGTATGCCTGAGTAGTTAACTATAACAAGAAAACAGTTTTTCGCAAGTGATTGGGTTCTTATTTATTGTAATTTAACATTAAAATTTTAGTGGTTCTAGATGACAAACAATCAAAACTATAATTTTAATTGTTTTTACTTTGGATTTTTTCTTGTCTCAAATGGGGCCCTATATCAAAAACAAGTGGACTCTAACTCGACATGTTAGCGCCACGTGTGTTATACAAGGAATATCACTTGATGGAAGAATATTGTTTGTTTCAAGCGGGAGCACGTCTCATATTACGGAATCTAGGCAGGGACTGTTGTCAAAGTAACAGCTTCTTGATCTAGGTCACTGCTCGCAATTGATGATTACCTCGTGGTATTGCTGGTTTCGTGATGCGGTTGATTAACATTGCTCAGTAATAGATAAATCTGTTTAGATTGACCACAATTACCAATTAAACCAACAATTCCGTATCAAATCATTTATATTCTCAACAACGAGTAAATATATTTTATCACAGTTGTTTATTAACACAGGAATTATATTGAAACAAAGGAACTGTCATAAAAAGACGGAGTTAGCTGTACCTTTATTTTCAGAAGCGTATGGATATTTTAGACCTCTTCACAAATTTTCAGGGTGCCTGAATTAGTAACGTTTAGAAAGTTGCCGGGGCATTTTATTTACGTCGCAGTGTATGCGTAGTATCGTTGATAATTTCATTAAAAATGGGTGCGATGTAATTCCACTTTTTTCCCGTATGTTCATTTTTGTGTGATAAATTTGTGACCTTACAACATTTTCAGGGGGAGGGGGAGATTTCTTCTTGCCCGTCACTGGGAGGGTCACCAGAGATATCTTGAACATTTGCCTACACAGGTGAAGAAAAGGAAAGATAACAACATTTTTGTTTAAATATTATGGGAGCATATGAATATTTTTAAAATACCCCAACCCCTGCTCTACTATGTCAGTATATGTCGGTTTCAAAAATTCAATATAAGCCTGGGCTTTAGTAATGAAAGCTTTACGGTGAAAACGGGTGCTCTATTTCGCCACTTGGTGTGAAGTTTATTAGGCCCTAATTAGGCCTCAAGGGCTGTGATATGAACTAGAAACATTTTTTAACGTTTTTTATTTTTCAGGGTTTGATCAAGTCGAGCTTCTTTTTTTTGTTGGTTGAATTAAAATAGGTCTAAACCTGTAAACTTTGTGGAAAGAAAAGACACAACACAAACTAGGACCCTAATTTATTTTTCCAATTACCTTTGGTATGAAAACAGGAGAAATGCTTTTGAAAATATATTAATGCTCTATGAAAAAAAAAAAAAAAAAAGGAATAGCCTATTAAAATTGATTAAGACGATGATCTATCTGTTGGAATTATAAAATAAGAGAGTGAAGAAGTTCAAAATCAGCAACGATCAATATGTTTATTTCTTAAGCAATTCATCAAATCCTGGGAAACAATTTTAATGTAGGGCCTGCTGTACACTGTTTCAAGACAACCATCACACTGAAATTGTAACATGATATAGCCTATCGTTCATACATACCCACTTTTCACTTCACAAAGTCGAATTTAAAACAAAATCAATAATTTCCCCAACAAACCATGGGCAAACAAAAGAGATTATCTTTTGTTGAACTTTACGGAGTTAATCCTCATTCATACCGAGACGAACACAGAGAGCTCACACACATTGTACAGTGCATTCAGTGCATACAAACTAAGAGTGAATGCGTGGGCGCTTTCGTTTCTTGTGTTGACATTGATTCAATAGGCAACTCTGTTATTTTCAGTCGGGCTCCATCCGCGATCGTCGCCTGTCGGTCGGGTGACGGTCGATAAAGCCTTAATGACGGGACCTTACCTAGCTGCTTCGTGCTGGGGGCACATAATGCCTTCACTTAATGTTCCCACTCAGTCGCAGGCTGCAGCAATCTTGGTTTCGTTCCATGATTTCCACCCTGCCTTGTTTCTTTCCTTTTTAACAGTTCTTCTCCAAGTCATTTTTGGGTCTCCCTTTTCGTTTTCCATAAGGTGCCCATGTTAGAGCTGTCACACAGTCTTCGTTCTGTTCGTGCCTTAATATGTGACCAACTGAATTTAGATTTCCTTTGTCTGATGTCATCGCTAAGGAGTTGAATATTAGATCTTTGTAGTACTTCCTTGTTTGAAATTTTCTGTTGCCACTTTATGTTAAGGATTATTCGTAGGCATTTGTGTTTGTGTTGGAAGATGGTTATACGTTTTTTGTCACCTTTATTCATTTTCCAGGTTTCTCTTCTGTACAGGTTTACTAGGGTTTTGGACAACTTAATCTTTGTATTTTTGCTAATACTGCTTGAGCTTCATACCATTTTGAGTCTCACAAATGTACTTCTTGCTTTCTTTAATCTTTTTTGTATATCACTTGATTCTTCTCCCTTTTTGGCCACTGTAGCACCCAGGTAGATGAAGCTTTCTATGTTGTCAACAATGTCTCCATTTACTGTAATGTTGTCGTTGCTACTGTATTGATTTTCAGGATCTTGAATTTCAGTGTGTTAGATTTTAATCCGGTTCTTTTAGCCTCTTCTGCTAGCCTATTGGTCTTTGTTTGCATATATGCTGTTTGGTAGAGGATAGGAGAGCAATGTTGTCTGCAAAGTCTAGGTCGTCAAGTTTGGATGTGAACTTCCATCAGATTCCTGTCTCGCCATTCTGCACCGCTCTCCTCATCACCCAGTGTATGACAAGTAGGACATTGGGCAGCCTTGTTTCACACCAGTGGTAACTAGAAACCAGTTGTTTCATTTTGATCGAATACAGAACAGTTGAAACTGTCGTACATGGCTTTGACGATGCTGATCAAATTGTTGGGTTTTCCATATTGCTTCATTATTAAGCATATGGAATGGATTCTCTATGAACTGGGTCAATTGCCTTGAAAGTGTATGAAGTGTATGTACAATAGGGATTGCCATTCCTTGACCTGTACAATGATGTTTCTCAGTATGAAGATTTGTTCAGTAGTTCCTTTACCTTTTCTGAAACCTGCTTGTTCCTTTCTCAGTTTGTTATCTGCTCCTTCACTAATCCTGTCGATGATGGTTTTCCTAATATCTTACAAGCGATGGGTAACAGGATTATGCCTCTCCAGTTTTTGCATTCCTTTAGATCATCTTTTTTTGGAGCTTGATGATTAGTCCTTTTTTGGTTCGCATGCAAAGCATTACTATGCTAACCTATGTAATGGCGACACGTCCCTGTCCGTCGTCCACAGATTTGTCCTGAGATTTCTCAGAAATGTTAAAGTTTTTTGAGAATTCCTTAGAAAATGTTAAAGTTTCTTCAGAGTTCCTCAGAAAAAGTTAAAGTTTTTCAGATATCCTCATGGAAAGTCAGAATTTCTTATAAAATGTTAAAGTTTTTCAAAGATACTTAACACAGGATTAAAGACTACTTTCCTTAAAAAGTCGACATAACATTTGATATTTCTTTTTAAATAACTGTAAAATGATATAATTTTCTAATATTCTTCAGAGATCTCAAGTCTTTCTTGTAGCACTTGAGATTTAGAATCCTAAAAAAATTCAAAATATTTGGGCACCAAAAGTTTGTATCAGGCATGATTATTAAACTCCACCTTTATTATTGTGGTCATTTGCATAAAGTTTCTACAGTATATGACATGACCAGACTTTTTAATTTAGTATGCTTAGTCAGGAGTGTGACAGGATGTGATTGCATATGGACATAGGGAGGGATGCCATGTGAGGGACATGCATGGGGCCATGAGAGACATGATATAATATTTACCATGTTGTATACACCAAGGGCTATATCAGGCATAATTATTTGACTCCACCTTTTTTCTTATTCAACAACTCATTTGCATATAAGTTATTATATGAACTGACACTTCATACGTAGTATGCTCAATCAGGGAATGTGATAGCTAGGATGAGACTTATGGAGCTTATGGGACGTTATGTGAGACATAGGGTGGGATGCCATGGGATGTGGGACATGAGGTGGGATGCCATGTAGGAACAGGGTGGAATGCCATGTAAGATATGTGGTGGAATGCCATGCATGGGCATAGGGTGGAATGCCATGGGATGGATGTCATGTGGGGACATGCCCCATCCTATTTCAACAAGTCATTTGCATATAAGTTATTATATGAACTGACACTTTCATACATTGTATGCTCAATCAGGGACTGATAGCTATTGGATGAGACTTATGGAGCCTATGGATGTCATGTGGGACATGGGTGGGATGCCATGTGGGACATGGGGTGGGATGTCAAATGGGGACATGGGGTGGGATGGGACATGGTGATGCATGTGGGACATGGTGGGATGCCATGTGGGACATGGGGTGGGATGCCATGGGTGATGGGAACAGGGTAGAATGCCATGGGACATGGTGGATGCCACAAGTAACACAGAGTGTGACATAGGTTGGATGCCATGTGTGACATAAGGTAGGATGCCATGTGTGACATAAGGTAGGATGCCATGTGACATAGGGTAGGAGGCTATGGGGACATAGGGTAGGAGGCCATGGGGACATGGGATGATGCCATGGGAACAAGAAGTAGATGTCATTGGGACATTGGGAGGGATACCATGTGGAACATATGGTGGGGATGCCATGTGGAACATCTGGTAGGAAGCCACTGATGAGACAGGAGGGATGCCAATGGGACATAGGGAGGGATGTCATGTGTTACATATAGTTGGATTAATGTGGGACATACATATGATGGGATCCATGGGTCATAGGTGGAATGCCATGGGACATATGGTGAACATGGGACACATGGTGGAATGCCATATGAGACACTGTATGGTGGAATGCCATGTGGGAGATATGTTGGAATGCCATGCATGGACAAGGCATGGGATATCATGGGACATGGGATGTGGGACATAGGCAGAATGCCATGTGAGTCATAGGATAAGATACCCTGTGGACATATGGTGTAATGCCACGTGGGACATGGGATGCCATGGGACATGGGGTGGATGTCATGGGGTGGGATGCCATGTGGAAATAAAGTAGGATGTCATTGAAACATTGGGAGGGGATACCATGTGGAACATATGGGGATGTTATGATCAGGTGGGAAGCCACTGATGCGGGACACAGGGAGGGATACCATGTGGGACATAGGAGGTATGTCATGTGGTATATATGGTTGTATTTTAATGTGTGGGACATGTAGGATGGGATCCATGCTGGTCATAGAGGATGCCATGTGGGGCATATGGTGGAATGCCATGTGACATGGGATGGGATGTCATGTGGTACATGGGGTGGGATGTCATGTGAAATAAACTAGGATGTCATAGGGACATTGGGACGGATACATGTGGAACATATGGTGGGATGCCATATGGAACAGGTGGGAAGCTACTAATGTGGGACACAGGGAGGATGCCATGTGGGGCATAGGGAGGGATGTCATGTGGACATAGGAGGGATGTCATGGTACATATGGTTGGATTAATGTGGGACATACATGTGATGGGATCCA
>JAIGNY010001108.1:0-104084 GCA_020152595.1 Chiridota heheva
GCCAAGTGCTCAAAGCTTGACATGGGCCCAGTTTACTTCATGAATTACCAGTAAACAACGTTATTTTTGCATGCTTTGCAAAAACTCCTAACTGTTATACAGTTTTTAAACCCTAGTGTGAAACAGCCAAAATCAGTTAAATACTAGTTGGCCCTGTTGTTGACAAAAATTTACATGTCAAACAGATTTTAAAAGACCAAGTTTGTGTAATTTGGCATTAAATGGCATCCCTGATGAGAAGTGAACCTGATTTGTCTTTTGTGTGGTAACACAGATGATAACTGGACAACTCACACCTTTCAGGAGAAAGGAGTTATCAACCCAAGCCAAAATTTGAAGGTGTGGTGACATGTAGCAGTTTTGGTATCAAATTATCTATTTGGAACAATTTTGTAATACTCTATTTGAAAAGTCCTTATTATTTATCTTCAAAAAACCAATTTCCATCCAATTATTTGACACAATACCGACGCCGACAATTGAACACACAATTACAATGACAGGGTCGTCACCTGCGTATTTGTTTATAGCATTAATGCAATCACGAAACGTTTAATATGACCTGGACGAAAACACAGGTATGACGTATGGACAGACATTACATCGACAACCAAGTCGATGTCAACGGCCTTTGATAACCAGTTGTGGTGCACTGGCGTGTCTACTCAACCCAGGTTTGAACCCATGTATGATAACCGCCATACCACAGTAGGTAGACAATACCCTAATTTTGATTTCTTTGATTGAAATTTTGTTACGTTGACAAATAATGATGGGAGAATTGATTTTTAATGAGGGCATGTGAATAATCAGTGGGGTCCTCATATTCATCGGCATGTGAATGTGGGTGAATTTGCATTAATCTAGTGAATGTGAATGTTCATTTGGGCCCTGAATTTTCAGGGGGGATATGTGACTTAAGTGGGGTTATGTTCAGTAATAATTGAATCTGAAGAAATGTGGGTGGATGTGAGTTTCAGTGGTTCAGTAGTTGTATGTTAAGTTCAAGTGGTAGAATTGAGTTTCTTCACTATTGGTGGCACATAACTTATTATTTACTCCAATGAAGCCTATGATAAAAGAGTCAAGTTTGGGGTCCTTTTGTATCAGAATGTTATAGATTTGGGATATTTTCTGATGTTTTTCAAAAAAATACTATATGATATATCTTAGGGGGTCACCAGAGGTTTTGGCCCTTTTTTTAGGCTGAAGTGAAGAGGTGTTATACACCCTCACCAAATCACTCAAATGTTGGTTTTGGTATGGGTCCTTGGTAAAATAGATCCCCATGAAACTTTTACTGAAACAAATCTTGTCAAGTTTGGATATACATAGTCAAGACCTATCTCTTGAAATCTTCAACTTCTCAGCTCCTGTCCTTCTCAAAAATTGATTTAGGGGCCTTTTCTCTGGGAGTCTCATTTTCAGCTGGCACAGTAATACCTAAGTATTTTTGTGCTACCTATTGGCATTTTGGGAAGTTTTAAAAATTGATCATTCTATTCTGTAGTAAGTAGGCTAATGATTTAGAAAAATATTTTAAAATAATCACATTGTGGAACAGGAATGGTCATGTGTGTTTATTTGATATAAAAGAGGATCAAAGATGAATTTAAGGCAAACTTGCTGCTATAATCGCACCTTTTAAGATTAGTACCATTAGTTCAATGCAGTGTGTGATCTGTGCATTTGAACAGTGTCTTATTGTTAGAAATCTGTTGTGACTTTAGTCAGGGCCATAATTCTACTTTACAAAGTGGGAAGGACATGGGGCCATATTTTTCCTCCACAAAGTGGGTGGACAGCATATTTCAAAAAAATATGAAAGTTATGAATTTTGCGTAAAAGTGGCCGTGTGGGACACACATCCCCACTGACCTGCCAGGAACTGACTTCTGCCCACTTTCCTAAAGTAGGGCTGTTTGACTGAAGTCATTTAACTGTAAATGGCTACTGATGGTTGAGTCTTCAATTTCTGTTGCATTCAGAAAGAATTGATTCCCTTATAGCAGATTTGGGCCATAATTTCTTGAAATTGTTCACTTGTTGATAGAAGCATGAATTTGGCACAGTTATTGGTCATGCCCTAAGAATACATTTTATATGTGGAGCCATCAAGAATTCAACTTTTGGCTGCCAACAAACGTTTTTGTTAATTTTGGTCTATTTTCTCATACGTAACCAGTGGCGGATCCAAGATTTTTCATTAGAGGCACCATTTGAACTCTCACACTTGACCGTGGTTTTACATTCATCTTAAGATAAAAGGTCAAATATTAAATCATATAAAAGTTGTCATGACAACCATTGTAATAAATCAATGTTTTATGTGTTGAATACCGTTATTTTGGAAAATTTGAATTCTCATAAAATGTTTTTGACAATAGTGTTTTTATTTGTATCTGCATCCAAGTGAAAAATTTACACAAATATTATATTGATTAGTTTCTAGATCTATGATTATAACGTCACAAATTTAAGTTGTCATGACAACCATGTACAGTATGGTGAATTTTTGCAAACATTTTAAAAATGCAATACTTACTGTGATTTTGTATTGGCGAAATGATATTCATATCAAACCCTGATTCATGAATAGGTTTGTTTGATTTCTGAAATCTCATTGGCTAATAAATGGTTTTAAATACTTTTGAGACCAGGAAGATTCATGTAAGGAGAATTATGGTGATCAACACTTTCTAGACATAGGCCTAAAGACATTTTGTGCAGATGATCTGTTCAATTGTTGATATAAAATAATGCTGCTACAATCGTGCATCTGTCTACTGTATCAGGAGTATATTAAGTAATCACCATGGAATTGGGTTTGCAACAAAAGTGGAAGCAACTATTATGAGTATTAGGAGAAAATGAAAAGTGATCAACTAATGTTGCCTTTTTTTCTTGTATTTTTCTCCACAAAATTGAATATTTAGGAAAAGCAATGGTGGTCAGTCTTACACTCCATCGCCTTGGTTCAGTAAAACTGTACGATAACATTGTCCTTGATCACAAATGGCATTTGGCACCAGCCACATTTGTATTTATCCCCTAAATTATTATGCAAGTCATAATTTATAGTATTATAGTATAGGTTGTCATGACAACCATACAGTAACTTATATAAGAGAGAATATGAAACTTTGGATATTTGACCTACTGTATCCTAACTTATATTTATGGAATAAAGTCTCTGTATCAGGTTAAAACATAGGTAAAATTTCAAGATTGACCAATCAAAATGCAGAATAACTGTTTGAATAAAACATCAGTTCTTTGACAAAAATCATGTCCTATAGAAATACTTACTTGCATATCGTTATGGTAGAACTAATGGTTGGTGGGGCAATTATTTTGGTAAAATGTTATTTGGATAACACAAATTCTCTTTTGCTTCCTCTGAATAAGTCTCACATTCACCACAAACAGTTACTTAATGCAGTACACTACATCATTGTTTTGACACACTTGCATCTGGTATGGCATCCGTGATGGCAAACACAAAGTTAGGCAGTTAGAAGTTCACAACAGGAATGACTTGCTTTTGGCAGGGTTGACCACAATGGGCTCCAGCCATCTTAACATTAATCTTCCTATCCCCATTCTTTAGACAAATGAATTTCTAAAGAACTTGAAGGTCAAGAAGGACTTGACCCCAACAATGATTGCTTGAACGAGTTCTGTGTTGATTAAAAGCTGCTTTGGTTGGAGGAAGAAGTCCCATAGACCCGCCCTTCTATGTAAGTCCCATAGACCCGCCCTTCTATGTAAGTCCCATAGACCTGTCCTTCTATGTAAGTCCCATAGACCCACCCTTTTATGTAAGTCCCATAGACCCGCCTTTTTATGTAAGTCTCATAGACCCAGCCTTCTATGTAAGTCCCGGAAGGTTACGTAAGAAGAACAACATGTAAGAAGCAACTGAAAGTGGCTCCGTATTTTCTGTCTTTTTTTCTGTGTATGGAATAATAAATTTAATTGCGGGACTATGCAAATGTTGTGGTTGGTATGAGGACCATGCATTGGACCCAAATGTGTTAATATGGGACCATCGAAGAAGAACAAATCAAGAAATTCTCCTAATCACACCAACGACGCAATGCAGGCCGATATAAGATACGCCCTACGAACACATCCAGGTTCCAATGCAGAAGATATACCAAAAGCTAGGGCCGATTGTTCGAACTCATCCGAGCAGAAGATAGAGGAGAAGCTTAACCTGATTATTTCACAGCAGCAAAAAATGTCTGAAGAACAGATGGAGATCAAAAAGCAACTGAATGCTTTAAGTACAATCCCTACTCAACTGAACTCGCTAAAAGTAAGTTTAGACTCTGTTAATTCTAAAATAACGGACATTGAAAATTCTGTAGACATGTTAAATCACGAAGTAGAGGTTTGCAAAGATGAACTTAAGTACAAAGCTAACACAGATGAATTTTCACAACTGAAAACAAAATTTGAGCAACTGTCATTGAAATATGACAAAAAGATAGATGACCTAGAGAACCGTTCGAGAAGGAATAATGTGGTGATATACAATGTTCCAGAGAACAGTGAAGGCATAGGCTGGAATAACTGTGAAAACTTTGTAAAAAAGGAAATTTTCAAAAGCCTCTTGAAAATTGAAAATGCTGAGGATATAGCCATTGTGAGGGCCCACTGTACCCCGGGAATTCTTACTGCCAGAAGAACTGCCTCCAACCATAAAAAACCACGCCCTATTCACGTCATGTTCAGAGATTACAAGGATCGTGAAATGGTTTTAAAACTCGCACCGAAGATGCTGAAAGATAAACTCCTCCAAGATAATAAATTGTTTATAAGTGATGACGTCTGAGCCGTGGTACGGAATGAGAGGAAACGCCTGAGATTGTTACTTCCCGAGATAAGACGACGGCCAGGGGTGAATTACGCCTATGTCCCACTCAGAATCCCCCCTTGCATCATGGCGGTTCGTGACGACGGTAGACGAGAAAAAATAGATCTCCCGCGATCATTGATGAATCAGTGAAACCCGAATCCTCGTTCGCATTCATAAAGTTTGACTAGATTTTTTTTTACTCATACTGACATGAAAAAGTCCATACACAGATGGGTTTTTGTTTAACTTGTTGAAATTTGATGCAGTTCGGACGACGCACCATTCATACAGTGTATAGTACCTTACCATGATTGGTTGCGCTATCAAGCGTTTGCAACTATTTGTAAAAACATTACTTCCATTTTCAAAATACAATTTTTTTTTATGCAACAGTTCAAAAAAACAAAAACAAAAACATTGTATTTATATCATCTATGAAGTTTTTTATTACGAAAATTCAAAGCTTAAGTTCGTGTATAATGCTTTATACAGTTGTAGTAAAGTTTTTTATATATTCATACTATTTTTTGCATGGGTTTGATGAATAATGATATCAAGATCTGTACCCTAAATCTTAGGGGCATCCAGAACAAAATTAAGAGAAGACAATGCTTTGCCTGGCTCCATAATAATAAATTCGATTTTATATTTCTACAAGAAACTCACAGCTCTGTAAGCTGTGAGAAATATTGGCGAAGTGAATGGGGAGGACCTGTCTTCTTTTTGCATGGTACCACCTCAAGTCGTGGTGTTTGCATTTTGTGCAACCCTAAGCGTGCATTTGATTTGCACAACCAGTACACAGGTATTGATGGTAGAGTTCTAATTCTCGATATTGAGTTTGATGAACTACGTTTCACTTTTTTAAACATCTATGCCCCCAATAATGACGATCCAAATTTTTTTCACAATGTTTATATAACTTTGAATAAGTATCACAATGATTATATGATTGTTGGTGGTGATTTTAATTTGGTTTTTGATTTAGAACTTGACAAATCAGGGGGTAATACTGCTACTCATTTTAATGCTCGTAAAGTACTGTTAGATATAATGTTTGATCTTGACCTTGTTGATATTTTTAGGAAACGTTCTCCTTATAAGAAGTCTTTTACTTGGTTTTCAAACAGCAGTGGTAATATACATTGTCGTTTAGATTTTTTCCTTACCAGTCGCAATATCCTTTGCACGACTAACGATATTTTTACCCTTCCTAGCCTTAATTCTGATCATTCAGCCGTCATTTTCTGCTTCAGTCCGAATAATGAGTCTCGTGGAAGGGGGTATTGGAAATTTAATGTTTCGCTTCTAACTGACGCAAGCTATGTGACGATGATCAAAAATGTCATTCAGCATACTTTGCATACTTACAGACACCTTAATCCCAATGCTGTTTTTGAGTTAATCAAATATCGAGTAAAGTCTGAGACTGAGTTATTCAAGCGTGAAAGCCCGTCAATATAGAATTGATGAGAAAAAAATTAATGAATAATATTGTTCTTTTAGAGGAAAATTATATCCAAAATCCTATCCCTGATATTAAAGCTAATCTTGATAAAGCAAAACAGGAACTCAAAGATATATATGACAGGAAAATCAAGGGTATCATAATCCGTTCTCGAGCAAGGTGGTCGGAAGAAGGTGAGCGGAATACTAGCTATTTCTTAAACCTAGAAAATCGTAATCGAAAGTATAATGTTATTCGTAAATTAGATCGTGGTAATGGCCAATTCATTACCAGTATTAAGGATATATTAAAACTAGAGAAAGATTATTTCAGTAATATTTACAAGTCTTCTTTTGTGGACAATTCGAATAATGGGTTTTTATCTTCTTATTTTAATGATTAACCGGCCTCCGTAAAACTAAGTGATAACGAGCGTGACTCTTGTGAAGGCTTTCTTACATATGAGGAATGTAAAAAAGCGGTTTTTTCTATGAAACTAAATAAATCTCCTGGTACCGATGGGCTACCAATTGAATTTTATAAAACCTTTTGGGATGATATTGGTAGTATGGTAGTACAGTCGCTAAATTTTGCTTTTTTCTGTGGTCATTTAACTCATGAGCAAGGTAGAAGTGTTATTTCATTAATTCCCAAACCCGATAAAGATTCAACGAAACTAGAGAGTTGGAGACCTATCTCACTGCTTAATGTGGATTACAAAATTGCAGCCAAGTGCATCTCTGAGCATAGAAAAATGTTTTAGATGTTATACTAAATCATGATCAAACCGGTTTTCTTAAAAACCGGTATATAGGGGAAAACGTTCGTATCATTCTTGACATTATAGATTTTACCAATGAAAATAATATTCCAGGCTTTCTTCTTTTTTTAGACTTTCGTAAAGCTTTTGATACCCTTGAATGGCCATTCTTGTTTAAAACTCTGGATTATTTTCACTTTGGTAATGACATTAAACGCTGGATCAAAACCCTTTATTCTATTCCTACTTCTTGTGCTTTGAACAATGGACATTCCTCAGGTTGCTTTAAAATAACTCGTGGTGTAAGGCAAGGGTGTCCATTGAGTCCATACTTGTTTATCCTTTGTATAGAGATTATGTCTATTGTATTATGTCATAACGATGATTTTATTGGTATACATGTTTACAATACTGAACTTAAGTTAACTCAATATGCGGATGATACAACTTTGATTTTAAATGACAACATATCTTCTTTAAAAGCTGTTCTAGAAATGCTTCATGATTTCGCCCAGGTTTCTGGGCTCACTATCAATTCATCTAAATCTAATTTATTTCCATTAGGACCGTTTGTTAAGAATGTCCCACCTTATTTTCAAAATTACGGTTTTAAGATAACACATGGGCCATTAAGATACCTAGGTATTAATATAACCCACCAGAAAGCTGATCTTTATAGTCTCAATTATCTACCCAAGTTGTCTCGTCTCAAAACTCAGCTCAACCTTTGGTCTCAACGAGATCTCACCCCTTTGGGGAAGATTACATTAATTAAAACTTTTGGGATATCCCAACTTGTTTATCTTATTTCTGTTCTACCCAACCCAAATATCAGTTTTGTTAAAGAAGTAAATACTTTTCTTTTCAAGTTTATATGGTCGGGAAAACCAGACAAAGTACGCCGTGTGACTATGTGCCTCCCTTATAACCAGGGAGGTTTGAATATGATTGATCTGTCTAATTTTATTCATGCCATTAAATTATCGTGGGTGAAGAGGTATATTGATACTATGTTTAAAACATGGAAATTATTTTTTGACTTTTATCTCAGTAAATTTGGCAAAGATTTTATATTTAGATGCAATTTCAGTGAATTTGATGTTGTTAAGATTCCTAATCAATTTGTGAGAGATGTGTGTATCTCATGGAGTAAATTAAGTCATGTCAAACCTACCTGTAATTTTAACTCCGAAATTATTTGGAACAATCATTCTATTCGTATTGGCAATTCTACAGTTTTTAGTAATAATTATGTCTCAAAGGGTGTTAAATATGTTTCAGATCTATACTCCGGCGCTGGTCATATCTATAATTTTAAATCTTTTAATAATGTTTATGATATAAATTCTAAGAATTTTACATTTTTCTATGGATTGATCTCTGCCATTCCTAAGCAATGGAAATCTGATATTTGTACTTTTCAGAGGAAAATACCTTCTTATCAAGAAAACGTTTTAAGTAACATTGTACGGGTTAATAAAGTCACAAAGTGGAGTTATAATCATTTATGTCATTCAAACAGGGCGACACATATTACTAAATATTACTGGGATCGTTTTTTTGATATGAATGACAAAGAATGGCAGGTTATTTTTCTAATTGTTTTATAGCAGTCCATGAAACAAAAATCCATTATTTCCAATTTAAATTCATTCACAAAATACTTCCTGTAAATAGCTACCTCCACAAGTTCAAAATACTAGATAATGACCTTTGTTCCTTTTGTGGTAATGACAGTGAAACCCTCAAGCATCTATTTTGGTCATGTAATATTTCATCTAAGTTTTGGAATGACGTTTTTGTTGATACTTTAAGTGATGTAACTTTAGGTTTGAATTATAAAGTTATTGCTTTTGGTTTATACTGATGAAAACTATTATAAATACAATTACATTATTTTTCACGCTAAATATTTTATTTTCACATGTAAATATACCAATACCATACCTACTCTTTATAGATTTAAAACAGCTATGAAGATGATACTCGAGATGGAAAGAAACTTTTATGTTAAAAAAGAAGTTATGATTATTTTTCATTGTTTAAAGATACAATCTTTTGAAAGTAACAGTAATTCATAATTTCCCTTTTTTTTCTTCTATATTTTCTTTGAAATTGTTTACTTCGTAAAAAACCTTCACTTTTTTTGTATATTTCTTGAGCTGTTGATTGTTATTGTTTTTGGAAGTTGAATAAATATGTTTAAAAAAAAAAAAATATAAAAAAAACCCACCAGCTCACCGACCGTACCACTACAATAGTCAAGCGACATCACGATCAACACCGCCATCCCAAAGAATACGAGTCGCATGCTGGTCTTCCTTGATGATTGATCATCTCACATTTTTCTCTCCTACACAACCTAGTTGAATACTTCAACGACAAATTACCCTTCACCACGAAGAAGTGTTTTTACAAATTTGTCATGCCTCTTGATGTGACCTTCATGATCAAAGCACATATCTCTTCTTCATGCATTGTCACAACAACCATTCATGACACATTCAAGTTCAAAATCATCGCCACCCACACCGAACTCTATCAACTATGACAATAACTTCAACTGTCAACCACCAGCTTCTAACTGACCACTGTCAACCGATTGCCACTAAAAGAGCCTTCAGTCCATTTAAAAGTCTAAGGACATAATATAAACTCCCCCATCACCCCCGTCCCCCGTTCCCCCCGTCTCCCCCCTTTCCCCCACCCCATCACCACGTTTCTAACACAGCTCATTGACTTGTCTGCCAACTCTGGTCGTCTAATATCAAGGTGACATTGGTATTCTTACCCCGACATGTTACTTATTTTTTGAGGGGGACTAAGCCACCTCTGATACCTTGCTTGCTACCTCCTGGCTTAACCCCCCCCCCCCCCCCACCCCCCCCCCCTGCCCCCTCTTCTCCTCCGGTGCAGCCCTCTAGTATCATTTAGGCACCATGAATTAATTGTTTATTTCTGGATCATTCATATAGAAAACTGTATTTCAGGTTTCAGCATTGATTGATAATATGCTCTAATTAGCTAAACGTTGACAAATTGTGAGAGGGCAAGGGGATTCACTCCATATCCCACAGTTCCCTTCCCATGCTGAGGACATCCTTGTGCGGCATCACATAAGCAACATGAATTTAAAATTCTGGGTTATTTATATGGAAAACTGAATTTCAGGATTTTAAATCTATGAAAAATTTGAGAGAATTAAAGTTCAAAATTTGTGGGATGGTGATGTGTAGGAAGGGGGCGGGGGGAATCATGGATCTTCCTCCACTCTATCCCCATTGGTGCCATCCATGTGTACTGTAGTATCATTTAGGAAACATTAATAATTCTGGGTCCTTTATAAGGCGACCTGTTTTGGTATTTATTGGAAATATATGATAGAATTACCATAAATTTTCAAATTATGGTATTTAACATATGAAAGATTGATTTATTACATCGGTTGCCATGACAACTTCTATTTGATTAAATTTATGACTTTTTGTCCTAAAATGTATGCAAAACCATTGGTCAAGTGCAAGAGGTCAAATGGTGTCTCCGCCGTAAAAAATCTTGGATCTGCCACTGGTTATATATGAGAAAAATGCTGGAAAATGGTTGCCATAACAACCAGAATTTTGGATGGCTCCACATCTCAAATTTATTCTTAGAGCATAACTAACAACTGCCAAAATTTCATGTTTTTATTAAAAAGTGAACGATTTTTCACCAAATCCGCTGGACTTAGTTTCGTACTAATATTTGAAAAATGTAGTGTTGACATAGCATTAATTATGGCTTTCTTTGTTCACAGTACCTGCCGTCTGCCCCACAGACTATTTTGGTATCAATTGCTTCACAAAAGTGTAGATGTTTTAATGATGAGCCATGTGATAGGACTACTGGTGCATGTTCTAATGCGATGTGTGCTGAAGGGTATTCAGTAAGAACTGGTGACCAGTATTGTACAGGTAAGAGCAAATCAGATGGAACATATACCTTACAAATATGTGACTGCTATCCTAGTATTGTCACAATTAACCTTTCCAGGTTTCCAAATAGGCCATGCCCACCATAGCAACGCGTAACTATGTGGGGCAAACAAACCTCAAACCTGCAATCATGCATTACCAATACATTGACATTTAGATGTTCGTGAGGCCTACCACAAGCTTTGATTCATTTATGGCACTTCTCCGGATCTTCAGAGTTTTTAGCAAATAGGATAACAAAATTCAGTTTGCTAACTGTTCTGGGTAAAAGCAATCAGCTTTACAAAGCCTGCAGTTTCTGTTCACCATTTTGCCGTCACTTAGTCTGTGTGTGCAGAAATTTGTTTTGTACAGTAAGTAACATTGACTACATGAACGCGCGCTGCTAGCTTGCTGTGCTGTACCAGTATCGCATAAAATGTTTTTCCCACTTATTTACGCAGATTTTGTTGCTAGGCAAATTCGTGCGGTGATTGGTTAAAACAAGCTGTCAATCATTTCCCTATGATTATAGGTATAGCTTACATGATCGAGATATACTTCATGTAAGACCCACTTGAAAGTTATGCAAATACTTCATGCAACAGGGTTGGAATAGCTTGCACTGTTCCCACAAAAAAAAAAAAAAATGGCTTCTGGCTCATGCTTTTTAGCCTTCAAAATGCATGTAATTCATGTTTTTTTCATGATTGAATTGTTCCCGCTGAGGTAAAAGGCATTCCAGCGAATAAGGTTCATGCCTTTCGCAAGGTTTTTCAAACTTGCATGCTTATTAATATGTATGCATGCTTATGAATATAAACATAAACACATATTCATAAGGAGTATACATACTGAATAAATCTACAGAATGTATTCATATATTGATATATATTCATACAATACATGAAACATTTGCATCATTTTCAACTGGGTCTTACACTAGCTTTTTTTATATACACAATGAATGTGATATAATAAACTGGAAGATATGCCCCTTTACCTATAGTGGAAGATAACCCTCATGAATATGCATGTTTTTATATCAGCACTTTCAGCCTTGCAGAACGAAAGTAACACATGAAGTACACAGTGGTACAAGGCAGGTTTTATCTTTTGTCATTTTTCTTTGTGAATACTAATTTCCTGATTGTGTCTATGTACCTGCTGCTTGTATGGGTTGTATTCTTTACAGAGAATGATAACCATTTGGTTGTGTTTCTTGTTTAAGGTTGTATCACTTGGCTACTTCACTGATGGTATTGTTGTTGCATATAGTATGGCCTGCATACTTGCATAAAGTTCCACTAGACTACTGTAAAGTAATGACTTCAGAATTTTGTTAAATCCCCATACAGTGGAGTAAAATTTGTTTATAATAAATGGGATGTTTTACTTCACGCAAGCAGATTAGATTTTAAGTGATGTGCATGTGGTACTTATTATTAAAATGTCTGATAATACCAAGTTCAATTTTTCAAATTTTGTTCTTATTCCATTCTCAAATTAGGTTTCCCAGTCTACTCTTCAGCTCCTACGATCACAGTAGACGTGACATCAAGCAGAATTTCAATAGTGTGGGATAGCTGGGTGGAGGGTGTGGATAATGGAAAGGGGCCCGTGACTGGCTATAAAATTTACTATCAGAACCAGAGGGTTAACAGTGATGAAATGAGCGTGCTTGTAACTGGTGGTGATGAACAATTATATGCTATTGAAGATTTGGCATTTGACACAGAGTACAGCTTCCGTATAGCAGCTGTTAGGGACGGATCAGTTGGAGAAGGTCCTAAGGGACCAAGTGTGGAAGTAACAACGTTATGTGGAGGTAACATACCTTTCAGTAATACATAAACATCTTTACCGTTTTTCCGGCCATTTATCCATTTGTCTGTCCACTCATCCGTCTGCTCATTCACATCCATTGTCTGTTCGACCATATACATTGTTCAGCCACTGGAATTGGAAACAAAAGATTTCTGTCCTTGGAAAGAAATTCTAACTATTTTTCTTGCCTGCTTGAATAGGAATTTATGGAGACTCTTGTCTCCAAAGAACTTACAACAAATGCATTCCTGACATGAATAGTAATTAAAATATTTGTTCTGCCTTGAAAAAAGCAAACAATGACAAAACAACAGACCCTGATACTTTAAAAGAATTTGTAATTAAGTGTCTTGGGGATGAATATAAAAAAATAATGTCTCCAAATTTATCTGCATTGGATTTTCATTCTGTTTGGTAGACAGATCAGCCCTATTTGGTTTGTAAGGGAAAATATTAAGTTGAGAATTATTTTCATGGGGAGTGTCAGATTAAAGTTAATGGTTGATGTTTTTTTTTTAAGGAAATTTTCAGGGGGTAATGATAAGCGATCTGTACTGCAATGGAATAAGTGGGGTAGGAATGATGAGTTGGTTAAGAGTTTATTTGGTAGATTAGTGGGTGGCAAAAGGTGGTTAGGGGTGGGTAGGGTTGTTAGGTGAGTGAGGATGGTAGGTGAATGGAGAAAGGTAGGGTAATGGGGATGGTAGGTGAATGGGGATGGTAGGTGAATGGGGTATGCATGGGTGGGGTAGAGGTAGGGGGAGGGTAAAAGGGTTGTACGACCTCCCAAAATAAAATAAGGTAAAACAGTCCAGGAAATATGATAAAGGTCCACATATTTTCCCTCAGCGACTCCAAACCAAAAGGCTGGCTACACCCCTGGCATGGGTGTAGCTACGGAGGGGGGGGGTGGGGAGAGGATGCGGGGTTGAAAGACCCACAAATAATAAAATGTAAATAAGTTTTAGCAAATATGATAAAAGGTCCACATACTTTCCCTACGCGATTAGCAAATATGATAAAAGGTCCACATACTTTCCCTACGCGACCCCCTAATCCAAAAGCTGACTACACCCCTGGTATTGTAGATGAATGTGGGATGGTAGGTGAATGGGGGATTGTAGCTGAATGGGGGATTGTAGCATGTTAGGTTGATGGAGGTGAGGGTATAGAAATTAAAGGAAGACTGTTGGGTGGTATATGGCATAATGATTGGTAGGAATTGAGATGAGGGTTGGATGACATTAGAAGCAGGATGGGATGGAATGTGAGACACGCTGGGATGACATGTTAGACAGTAATGGCATGTGGGCCAGGGTGACATGGCATGTGGGACAGGGTGACATGGCATTTTGGACAGGGTGACATAGCATGTGGAACAGGGTGACATGGCATGTTGGACAGGGTGACATGGCATGTGGACAGGGTGACATGGCATGTTGGACAGGGTGACATGGCATGTGGGACAGGGTGACATGGCATGTTGGACAGGGTGGTATGGCATGTAGGAAAGGGTGGGGTTGTGTGTGGGCCAGGGTGGTATGGCATGTGAAACAAGGTGGTGGCATGGCATGTATGACAGGGTGGGATGACATTTGGGACAGGGTGACATGGCATGGGGAACAGGACAGCATTGGCACAGGACGGGATGGCATGATGGACATCGTGGGATTGCATTGGAACAGGGAGGAATGGCATAGCCCGTGGGACAGGGTGGCTTGGTATGTGGGATGTTTTCTGGATTTCAGGTGTGACGGCATGTGGGATACAATGAAATGGCCTGTGGGACAGAGTGGGATGGCATGTGTTACAGGAAGGGATGGCATTTTGTGGGATTTAATCTTGCAGGCATGATGACATATGGGTCATGTGGTGGAAAGACATCTGGATTTCATGCATGACTTCCTGTAGGGTGGGATGTAGGATGGGAGGCATGTAGAACAGAGGTTGGGATTATATGTGGGACAGGGTGGAATGGCATGTGGGACAGAGGGTGGATTCAGTGAGTTATTAGCGGCAAGAGGATTTGTATCGTTTGCAATATCTGGTTTGTTTAAAATGTGTTAAAAGCTGTAAAACTACTATTTAGAAAAAATATCAACATTGGTGTGGGTTGCTCTAAGAAAAAACCATTGAATACTGTATGTAACAGTAACCTGAATGCAATTTGAGGGATGCATATTTTTTGAATGAAATTCAGGACAGAACTCTCAAGAACAAATAATTTGATAAAAGTTCATAAACTTTGTGTCCTTTCAGAAATGTCACAACTTTTTTTAAGATTTTGAGAAACATATTGAAACTATGGATCAAATATGTTCAAGAAGCTAAATTTCGTTATTTATGAACATTTTACCCCAATGCTCAGATTTTGGAGTTCTTTTCAACAAGAGGTATAAAACAGAATGTGCCAGATAAAGGTTGTTTTGCCTGTACCAAGGGGTAAATCTTCCAAGTCAATGAAGGCCCATTTGGGCCAGTATTTATCCCCTGTTGTATTTTCTTTCTTCCATTGTAGTTCCTACGCCTGTAAGATCCATAAAAGCAGAACCAATGATAGAAAATGAAAGCATTCTTGTTACCTGGCAGGTAGATAGTACAATTAGATTTGATATCTTTAAAGACATTCTGATATGTTCTTAAAATGAAATAGCTACAATCTTAATCAAAACTGTTGTGACATTTACCGGAAAGTTTGCATGCGTGTTATTTCAAATTTTCATGTACAACTATTTTTCAGGTTGCGCCCCACCCCCACCCCTCCCCACGCTCCCCCTTTCATTGTTGTCAAAAAATTTCAGTAGGAAATACAGAGACAGAGAAAGCAATTATGAACATTTTTCACCCATTTCACCAACATTGAACGGGGGAATGGGGTGTCCCAACAAGTTTTGTCCAAGATTGTCTGAAAAAATGTGTGGCAAACACAGGCGTTTTTTTGCTGAAGATTTGAGTGGCTTTTTGATGTATGTGGATAGTGTTTTACTTTGTTATGAAAGTTCGTGTCTATCGATAATGGGGAGACAATGTGAAACTTTGGCAACTGGAAGTTATTTATAAAAGCTGCATTATTTCACTGAACCAGCGCCCCCAACAATTTACCATGAAAATAGAGTAAAGATCACTGTATTTACTTCAAGTTATACCTTACCTTCCATGCTATAAATATGCAATCTGGTTACATGACCAGCCAAGCCCTGACCTCCATAATACCTCTACTAACCCTCACTTAACATTTCACCGAGGTCTGAATGAGAGGGGAGGCGGGCCGGGATGCATGGAAGGTAAGTATAACTCTCGTAAATATCCCCGCTACGCTTAGCGGGGTAAATTACCTCAAGTTATACCCTACTAACCCTCATTCTTTTCAGCGTTATTATATGAGCTGACACTTTAATACATACATGTAGTATGCTCAATCAGGGACTGTGATAGCTAGGATGAGACTTCATATAAAGCTTATGGGACGTCATGTGAGACATAGGGTGGGATGTCATGTGAGACATAGGGTGGGATACCATGTGGGACATGGGGTGGGATGCCATGTGGAACAGGGTGGAATGCCTGAGGATATGTAGTGGAATGCCATGCAGGACATAGGGTGGATTGCCATGGGATGGAGTGTCATGTGGGACATGGGATGATATGGGATGTTATGTGGGACATGGCGTCTTACCCCATTTCAACAAGTCATTTGCATATAAGTTATTATATAAACTGACACTTTCATACAAAGTATGCTCAATCAGGGACTGTGATAGCTAGGATGAGCCTTCTTATGGAGCCAATGGAATGTCATGTGGGACATGGGGTGGGATGCCACGTGAGACATGGGGTGGGATGCCATGTGGAACAGGGTAAAATGCCATGTGGGACATGGTGGGATGCCACGAGTAACACAGAGTGTGACATAGGTTGGGATGCCAAGTGTGACATAAGGTAGGATTCCATGTGTGACATAAGGTAGGATGCCATGTGTGACATAGGGTAGGAGGCTATGGGGGACATAGGGTGGGAGACCATGGGCACATGGGGTGTGGGACATGAGATGTGATGCCATGTGGAACATAAAGTAGGATGTCATTGGGACAATAGGAGAGATACCATGTGGAACTTATGGTGGGATACTATGTGGAACATCAGGTGGGAGGCCACTGATGCGGAACACGGGGAGAGATGCCATGTGGGACATAGGGAGGGATGTCATGTGGTACATATGGTTGGATTAATGTGGGACATACATGTAGGATGGGATCCATGTGGGTCATAGCGTGGGATGCCATGTAGGACATATGGTGGAATGCCATGTGGCACATATGGTGGAATGCCATGTGAAACATTGTATGGTGGTTTGCCATGTGGGAGATAAGGTGGAATGCCATGTAGGACAAGGCATGGGATGTCATTTGGGACATGAGATGGGATGTCATTTGGTACATGGGATGTGGGACATAGGGTGGAATGCCATGTGGGCCATAGGATGGGATGCCCTGTGGGACATGATTGAATGCTACGTGGGACATGGGATGTCATGTGGGACATGGGATGGGATGCCATGTGGAAGATATAATGGAATGCCATGTGGGACATGGGATGTCATGTGGGACATGGAGTGGGATGCCATGTGGGATGCTATGCGGGATGCCATGTGGGATGCCATGTGGGATGCCATGCGGGATGCCATGTGGTATTTGAAAAGCCATGTGGGACTTAGTGTGAGATGACATTTTTATAATTAGCCGAGTCATATAATATGGGTGTCAATTTGCATGGGCATGCAAACCATGACGGTTTTTACCGTTCTAGTTCTTTTATTAATTTAACCTCTTTCTAACAATTTTCTCTTTTGCAGCTTCTACCAGGCAGGTTTTTCCGCTGCTCTATCTTATCCGGCTCGCCTTTTCAAGTCTTCTAAGGTAAGACGAGGTAGCCATGGGCCCTGATTTTCTTCGGTCTAACTTCAAGAACTTTCCCGTGTCACCTGCACTTAGAATAGAGTGTTTTTGTCTCCATCCGCCCAAAGCGGGTGGCTATAGTTCGAGAGTGTCCCACTCTCTGGCGGTATTTTTAGGCCCTAGAGCACCAAGTGTGCCTGTCTAGTGGACCTCTTGCCCCTGGGTTTAAGTGTTTTCCACTCTCGGCCCCGCCCTTCCACGAGGAGAACCTAGCGTTATACTATCCATTGTATTAAGATATTAGGATATCTTCAGTACAGGTTCTCGTATGCATTAGGACAATTTCTTCATTCGATGTTGACGCATGCGCATTGGTCGACGACACCACAGAGTGTTCGAGGAGTCAGCTTCTTACAGCTTCAGGAAGCTACAGTTGCTACAAGTGAGCTTTTATTATTATCAACGATACCAGTGTATATCGTGTTTTCGTTTTTCTCGCATAAAATTAAGACAAAGTTTTTAATTTTCAAGCCTGAATTTCAGAGCATTGGAGAGACCTGGAGGAGGTCTCTCCGACGTCCTTTTTACAGGAGATCTAATCTTTTCTTTTCATCTCCACGACGTCAAGTTACTCAGTGGTTTATGTTTTCCACGCTACTCCTACGCTAATAAAGAAACCTTTGATGCTTTTTAATGGGTTTAAAAAAAAATTCAAATAATAAAAGTTTCTGTCAATATTTTTGTTGATGTACTAAATTGCTGTGGCTTGCCTTTCTGTATACGTGATCGAAGGGTCGTGGGTACATCCCCCGTAGGGGCGTCTTGGTGTATTTGTATATGTATGCATTATATATATATATATATATATATATATATATATATATATATATATATATATATATATATATATATATATATATATATATATATATATATCTTTATTTTTCAGTAAATATAAATCAATTAGTCTCAGAGTTTCTACTTAAGCTATGGCCACCTTTTTGATAAGATTACTGAGTCGTGGAGGCCTGTGTTTGTAGTTTACTGTGTTAACTTTTTTCTGATTAAGCCCCTGGATGCCTCTGACTCGATAGATTACTGAGTCAGTAGTGCCACGGGTGCGGTCTATCAGACGTAGCTTACCTGAGTCTATATATTTATAAACTAAGTGGCGTCCTAAAGAAGACGTCACTTATATTGAAAACCACTATAAAGGAGCGCCCCTTCTCCATAAGATTACTGAGTAGGAAGCGGCGCCGATTTGTATTGAGTAAACCCTTTGTACACCACTGTGGTCCATGATTCTGCGATAGGGACCGATAGGGCCACGTAAGGGCGGCGCCCAAAGAGGTTTTACGTGAGTCAAAAGTGAATTTCCGGGTCCTTTCTGATCCGTATGGCTTCGGTGATCGGATCCATACGGCTCCACGGCCCGTGTTCACGGCTCCGTACAGTTCCGTGACAGATCCGCACGGGTTAATTGGACGGTTCCATACGGCTCCACAGTCCGTGTTTACGGCTCCGTTGGTCCATTGGACGGTTTATTACGGCTCCACGGCCTATGTTTACGGGTCCGCACAGGTCCATTGGACGGTTCCATGGCCCGTGTTTACGGATCCGTTGGACGGCCGGACAGTTCCATACGGCTCTGTGGCCCATGGCTTTATACGGCTCCGTGGCCCACGGCTCCATACAGCTTCGGTGATCGGATCTGTACGGCTTCATAGTTTTGTAACGGGATAACATACACCGTACGATTAACTTGGAAATACACCTACTAGCTACGAAGCTACGTGGTCAGGTGACAAGTGACAATCTTTGCAAGAAGTATAGCACCACGAGAGGTTTTTTTTCTTTTTGGTCACGTAGCCATTAGCTATGCAGTTCCACGGCCGTGTAAACGCCATTAATAAGATTGTCTGCGTTGAACGTTACAGTTCTGCAATTATTTTCACCAGTATCATGGACACGGAGTACAGGTCCCCGAGTGTCGGTGCATTACGCACCCAAGATGTCCCGCGATGCATAGCATGCAAACGCTTCTTTAAATTACGCTCCGGTGACATCCATTTCACGTGTTTCGCGTGCAGATTATGCTGCGAGTCTAACCGTTCTACTCTACGCAGCGATCAGTATCAAGCGGCGTGGTCGGGGCACAGACTCCACCGCGACCGGCTAAGAAAGTGGAAAAGCGGCGGTCAGATAGGCCATCTTTGTTTCCCCCCCCCTCCGCCGCCACCACTACCAAAGCTTAAAGCCCAGCCTCTTCCTTCCAGGGAGTCGGGGTTGCCGCCCACTCTCAGCAGGGCACCCGACGACGGGCCCCCACAGCTGAGTAGGCGTACGCTAACATGTACCCCAGTGGTACCAAACACTTTGGCGAAGCCCTACCCCCCCCCCCCGCCTCCTTCCCTGTGAGGTCTCCTAAACGAGGAAGACCCTGGAGGAGAAACAGGAATCAGGACAGTGCATACAAGGAGAGACAAAGTCGACGTCACCAGTTCTTTTTCTCCTCCTATTCCTCATCCTCCCCTGAACCCAGGCGGAGGCATAGGAAGCGACGCAGGGAAAAAGGATCCCACCTTTCAGGACACACTCAAGAAAATACTGGAGACTTTGGTGTCCCAGGCGCTAGAGCGGAGGCTACCGCCTCCTGCTTTTTGCCCCTCGGAAACTGCCGCGGCTTGGCATCCCCCTAATCCTGAGGTCTTGGAGAAGGATGCCCCCGACATCTATCCCTCGAGAGAGGCAGTCAAATTATTTGGACGTTTTGGATCCAAACACGGCACGAGGGATCTGGATCCAGAACGGGGGATTCCTCCCGCCGCCCGGTTCAAGCCGTCCCCAGTGCCGCATTAACAATGCAGATTGCACTGCATAAGACCCCCGTATCGTACTGGATACCGGCTCTTCCCGCCACCTCCCCCAGTGGACCCCCTTTTACAGGGGATAGCGAGTTGCCCAGCTTATGGACTTTCTAGAACGAGAAATCAAGCTGGATGTTACAGAAGCACCTCTCGTAGAGGCTGATTCACAGTATTAGCGTAGACTGCTCATCTCAGCTCCGAGGGATACTAAGCCAACGGCTGGGCAATTTCCCATTAATGCTTCCCTGGTGTCTAGGGTTAGGCATTGGGCTAGGACCCCGAACAGAGACCGGACAGCCTACAACATAAGGCCACGCGTGTCCAACCAGCTACCTATCAGGTGCTTATAAACACCCCCTCTGATCCCGGACGGAGTGTGGCAACTTCTCCGCCAGCCGGCGAACGGCACCGCAGTGGTGTCCAGCTCCATGGCTAGGGCTAAGAAATTTCTTAACCCTGCGGTCCATCGAAGGGAAGATTCCCTAACAGCTGTCGACCGCGCCGTACGGTGGGGTTTTGAATACCAAGCCCTTGCCGTATAGGTGACAGAGGGCTTCGACTCGGTTTTGCGTAGGCATCTACCAGCCGACGTCCTTACAAATACCCTGCCTCTGTTAACCGGACTCTCAGATTTGCTCGACGCGACAGTCGGCGAACTCGCCCGAGCCTTCACAAAGTTAGTCTGGGAGAGATGCTAGAATGTTCTCCCTCTCCTTGGACTCTCTGACGCCACTCAGGCGGACCTTCGGCGGTTGTCGACAGAAGGCCCTGACCTATTTGCAGGTCACTTCCAAAATGTTCTGTCGCGCCAAGCTGGCCGCCAGGACAATCTTCGGAAGACTTAGAAGCTGTTAGCGAAAACGACGTGTGTTTCTTCTCTTCCCACACGTCGCCGCCCCTCAGCCCCGTATGGGGCCAAGGTGAGTTTAATCAGCGACGGATCCGGTGTTGCCGGGGCCCTATACAGCTTCTTCCTCTCGCCAGAAGTCCACTTCTTGGACCAGCAGAGTGAACATGGCAGAGACCGGTCAATGCTCCTTCCCCTCTTGGCAAGCGACAGCATTTTTGACCCACCCCCAAGGCCCCCGTTGAACGACGTTCCAATTGGGGGGCTTTTGGGGAAATTTCCAGAGGCATGGGAGAGAATCACTACATTCAAATAGGTGCTACGAACCATTCGTCAGGGTTACTGTGTAGAGTTCACGACTTCCCAGCCCCAAGGGGTCTTTCGCCCCACCCACACGCCTTCTCTGAGCGACCACGCAGAGTTGTTGAGGACGGAAATCGGGGAATTGCTGGCGAAGAGCGCCATCACCTTTATTTTGAACCCTCATAGGAACCTTGTAATGTCCACGTTTTTCCTGCCCCCCCCCCCGTTCCCCCCTCAAGAAGGGGAACAAGTGGCGCCCGATAATCAATCTGAGACTGTCAACAGGTTCATTTGTCCGTTGAAGTTCAAGATGGAGACTCTTCACTCCATCCTCCCTCAGTTGACGAGGGGCCTGTGGGCCACTTCCGTCGACCTTCAGACTCATATATCCATATCTCCGGTCTCCCGGACGTAGATCTGTTCGCGTCCGTGGACAACCACAAGCTACCAATTTTTTGCGCTCTGACACCCGACTCAAGAGTCTGGAAAGTCGACGCGTTTACGATCAGGTGGACCTACTTCGTGGGCTACGTCTTCCTACCGTTCGCTCTGGTACCGAGAGTACTGGGCAAGGTGATGTACGATCAGTGTTTTATGTTTCTTCTGGTAGCTCTCAATTGGCCCGGTCAACTGTGGTTCCCTCAAGTGCTCAATCTTGTCGCAGGTTTCCCGTACGAGCTTTCAAATACGGACGAGTTGGTCTCAATCCTGGGCTCGGACAAACTGCACCACAATCCAAGAACACTCCAATTGACTGTGTGGACTCCATCCGCGAATCCCCTGTGTCACCGGGTCTTTCGGAGGCAGCTGCCTAAATGGCAGCCCGAAGCCGGAGATCTTCCACTTTGGGGATGTATGCTTCCAGACTTGGAATGTTCCAAGACTGGTGCCGGGATAGATCAGTTTCTCCGCACACGGCGCCTCTTGGTGACGTAGCGGATTTTTTGTTGGTCCAGTTTAAGCTGAATAAATCTTATCAATACAGTCTAGGGCTTCAGGACAGCCATAGCAGCTATCCACCGGGGCTTTCTAGATGGCTCGTCCGTCACCGACACGCAGCCTCTGGAAAGATTGACTAAAGGAATGTTCTTACAAAGACCTTCAGTTTGGAATCTCGCTTCCCCTTGGGATATGCAGGTGGTTCTCGAGATATTGGCACGGGCTCCGTTTAAGCCTTTGCCAGAATGTCTTCTCAAGGAACTGACAATCAAAACGGTATTTTTACTCTCCGCGGCCTCGGCTAGACGTAGAGGCGCCATTCACGCGCTTTCACTCAAAGAGGGTCATATTCCCATCGAATCGGGGGGTGTTCGACTCGTGCCCGACCCGGCCTTCTTAGCCAAGAATCAGAGTTTAGAGTTTTTACCGGAACCTATTTTCCTTCCTTCACTCGCTACATTTTCTGACACAACAGAGGACAAGGTCTGGTGTCCTGTTCGATGTCTCAAACACGATATCAAACGTACGCAATCTTTTTCGAACGACGTCACCGCTTTAGTGTCCTTACAAAAGCCGCATTGCGCCGTCTCGCGTGATACGATTACACGTTGGATTGTTCAGGCGATCATGTACAATAAATCCGCGTTATTCACGGAACTATTCAGGCACATCAGGTACGAGGCATAGCTACATCAATTGCGCTTTTTGGTGGGGTTCCCTTTAATGAGATTCTTCGTGCTGCGGCATGGAAAACACCAGCCACGTTCGTCTCCGCATTTTGGAAGGATGTACCGGACTATCAAGACGGATTTGCAGGGGCTGTTCTTTCTAGAGGAGGACCACCCTTTTCTTGAGGTGAATTTTCTTTAGTTATTCACGTTCTCTCGTTCTGTTGGGGTTTTTTACGTTAATTTTCTTAACGTTTTAATTGTTTATTAACGGAAGTTCGGCAGCTGTTCTGGCACGTCTAATTCGTTACTTTTTATTAAAGAAAAATTTCCGGTGTTTTGGCGATTGTTCTTTCGTTATTTTACTAACGGAATTTTGCCGGTCTTTGGCGCCTTTTATTTCTTTTACGTATTACTAACGCGGTTCTGCCGCGGTTCTGGCAGTTTCTGGTTAGTTTAACTTTACAGACGATTTGATCACTTCATGCTTTCCTAAACCGCTCCGGTCCTCTGACGAACCTGGTGAGTTTTCGTCATGACGTTTCGAACATTGTTTACGGTTTGATTCTGTTCCCTATCGGTTTGTGTTCGCATGTTTTCACGGATGATTAACGTTTGTTCTGTAGACATTTTACCTCGGTTATTCTCAACAGAGTGCTTTCACTTTTCTTGTCATAACTAGCAGTGGGCTACTATTTTTGATACTTCCCATTCGGAGGTCTTTCGTCTTTAAGAGGAGAAGGAATTTCGTCCCTTAAGTGGGATAAGACTAGTGCGAGTTTTAATACCACCCTTCCACCCTATCAAACAAACCAAAAATGTGCTGCGACCTGAACTCCCTTCCTTCCTAACCTCGGTTGCAATCTGATTGCATAATAATAGCATGGAAGGTAAGGTATAACTAGAAGTAAATTTACCCCGCTAAGCGTAGCGGGGATATTTACGAGAGTTATACTTACCTTCCATGCATCCCGACCAGCCTCCTCCTCCCCCTTCCTCCTGTTTAGGCCTTGGTGGAATGTTAACTGAGGATTAGTAGAGGTAATATGGAGGTCAGGGTTTGGCTGGTAACTACGTTTTTAAGACTACGAAAGGCTTTAGAAATTACATTTCAGCCCTTTGTACTTACAAAATCAAATTAAAAAGTCAAAAGTGAAATCCAGATTCCGTATTTGACGTATCAAGCGCCTCTGCTCTAATAAGCGCCTGTCCAACATATCCAACAATTTTGTATGTCGACCCCTTCTACTGTGCCTCATTCTGTCCCCCTTCCATACAAATTTTTAAACCAACTACATTAGAAATGAAAGTTAGCGCTTTACTTGTAAGCCGTATAATAAACATTTCTAGACTGGGTCCTCAGGCTGGGGGCCAAGAGAAACATATGGGCTACATGTTCCCCCTTTTTTGAGGAAATTAGCCTCTTGCCTTCTGCACATGCATTTTGAATACAAGCCCCCCCCCCCCTTCTCCCCCCTTTTACACACATAAACCCACAAGACACATACATTGTGAATAGGAATAATTATCCTGCTTACTATGAAGGACCCCTCTCCATTTACCAACCATTATCAGGTCTAAAAATAGATTAAATGGGCAATGTATTTTCTGGTAGCAGATGAGCATCTTGAAAATGGACAAACCGCAGAACCACCATTGTTAAGGTTGTCCCTCATGCTGCCGTCAGCAAGTGGTAATTCAATTATCCATAACACTGAAAGCGATCGCTCCCCCTTCGCCCCCTCCTTCCCCATTCTCCTGAAAATATTTTTTTTTGGAATGAACAACTGTAGCAGCTTGATTATTGCGTTTCTGATCTTGATGTTATTGACAATTATCTAAAAATTCAGCTAGTTTTTCGAAAAAATTAGCAGCAAATTTTCTTCGATTCAGTCAATTTTTTCTTAAAAGTTCTGGCTAAGTACCTGGTAAATGATAAACTGTGCTGCATATATGCCGGGGAAATGCATACAAACAAAACCAATATCATCCTTGATCCTCGTTTGTTTTGCTTCAAACATTTCACTCAAAATGATCTTGTATCATGGAGCAAATTGATCAAGCAAACAAGTTTGTCATTTCATTAGCTATCATGTAGTACCATAATCCCAGTCTTTGTCAAATTATCCATGCACCCTTTCTATCACATGTGGTTGTGAGGAAGCAACTACTGCTAAATCAAGCATTGTAATTTTTCCTACACAAAGAAAATACATGACAAGTAGTACCGAATTTGTGGTAATTAACAAGATCAAATTATGTTGCTTGATTAAAAGGTGATCTTACTTTTGTGGGGTTTTCCAATTAGTGGAGAAGAGATGTTGCATGCATCATCAGACAGGTACATGTATATCCCCAATTTGGACAACTTTTTAATGCGGCCGATAGATCACATCCACACATAATTACAAATGTATGAACAAAGATGAAATTAAGTACTATAGCATCAAGTAAATAAATAGGTTTTCAAACCTTTTTTGAATGAACTTATATTGGTTGTGTTTCTGAGATTTAATGGAAGTGAATTGCAAAGAAATGGGGCAGCCTGGAAGAATGACCGGGGTCTTATTGTTTGTGACTTGGTGCGTGGTATTTTATATTTGTTTTGGTGTGACAATCTCAAGTTGCTAGAGGGATTATCTAAAATCAAAAGGTCATTAATTTAAGATGGCTGCTGCAATGGATTTTCAGTCCAAAATTCTCAAAGCCTACAGGGTTGAACACTTAAAGCCTACAAGGTTGAACACCTAAAATCACTTATCAATACATAAACAAAACCTTCACTGGTAAATACCATCCAATTTGTAAATTATTACTTTGGGCCAGACACATTGACCACAGGGGAAGACTTCTGTCCTTGTTTTGAGTGTGAAAGTCAGTGCAGCTGCAGTGAAATTTGTTTACTATCAATGTCAGATTATGACCATGTATAAAATGAGGTGAAGTGCGTGGAAATCCCTGGTGTAATTGCTAATTGCTTGTGCTGGGTTGTGGTTTCTGTTGTGAGCAATACAGACCCCGACAAATTTGAGATTTTGTCGGGGCTTACAACAAAATGTATTGCAAGGTTTAGACTTAATTGGTGCCAAATCAACTCTAGCTCTGAAGGTAAGTGTAATGATTTTAAACTTAATTCTATGTTTGAACTTGAGCCAGTGTAAAACTTTAAGAATGGGTGTTATGAATGGGCCTTTGGTATTAGTGATTAACCCAGCAGTGGCATTTTGAACATGTTGGAGTTTTGGGAGCTGGTATTTTGTGATTCCGAATAGTGTGCTATTACAATAGTCTAAATGGGATGTTACGAATGTGTGAATTAATTTTACAAGAGCCTTTATAGAGCTATGCAAAAGCTTTGGAACAAATGTTACAAACTTGAAGATCCATCAAAAGATTTTTGTCAGAAATTACCCCAAGGATTTTAACACTCACAACTGGTTTTATCTCAGCTTGACCAACTGTTATAGATTAAATGTTTACTTTGGAAAGCATTTGATTTGAACCTAAAAGAATGAATTCTGTTTTATTGCCATTAATTTTTAATTTATGTGTAAGCATCCACATTCTTATATCAGCAATGCTCGAATTCATAGCTTGAACAGGAAACAATTCATTCTCAGTTGTACCAGGTTTGAGGGATAAATACAATTGATGGTTATCAGCATAACCGCCTACAGAGGGTAAATGTCTACTTATAACATCATACAGAGAACTTAAGTAACGGAGAAAAAGTGTAGGACCAATACAAATACCTTGCGGGACCCCACATTGAAGTGAAAATAGCTGTGAGAGCTCTTTGCTGATTTGGACTCTAAGAATAATTGACAGCCATATGTAGAAAGCTTCCATTTTAGAATGTAATAAAGATTCATGGTAGAGAGCAAAGTGAACGGGATGAAGAATATGGGTTGGTTAAGTTGCATAGATATTTTGGAGTGAATCCATTAAATACTTTGTATATATTAACCAAGAGTTAAAATTCAATGCGCTATGAGACTGGTAACCAGTGGAGCTTATGTAAAATTGGACGGATGTGTTGGAGTTTTTTTTTAGTATGACTGACAATTCTGGCTGCTGTGTTGCAGAAGTTGTAGCTGAGCCTCAGGTAGAACATAAACAGATAAAGCAAGGAGTTGCAATAGTCCAGTTTTGATAAAATGACTACATGGACTATAGCTGCGCAAGACTTTGTTAAAAGAAATTTCCTAATCCGCCCAATTCTTTGTAGAAATAAATAAACGGCATGGCATGTACCATTTATGTGCTGCTCAATTGAATGAATATTTCCAACGATTACACCAATATTCAATTCTAGTTAATTCAGCTGGCACAATTACACTAGAGCAAATGCTTAAGTCTGAGATAGGGGAGAGGAGAAGTCAAATTTTGAATGGATAGAATAACTTCAGTCTTAGAGTCTTTTAGTTTGAGTTTATTCTCTGTTGATGTCATTGACACATTCTTGCATTCAGGAGACCGCAGAGCATGCATGTGATTTCTTGAAAGGCAAGTAGCGTTGATTGTTGTCAGCCTTTTAAATAAATTTTTAAGTTGTGATGGCAGATGAATTGACTCAAGAGGAAATACAGAGCCTTGCGGTACTCTAAAACGCAACAGTTGAGAAGCAGAGATTTTTCCATTAACAGAAACTGATAAAGTCTGTCCCTTGGGTTCCAGGGATGTGATTTGAGGGTGGGTGCCTATGTGTAAGTTTGTTTTAATTTCTTGTATGTGTGTATACACACATAGTTGTTATATCAATAGTTCATTTCAACATCAGGAAGATCACATGGGAGCTAGTGCTCACCATCTTAAAGCTCAGACATATTTTTGTGAGCACTTCCATTTACAACATACATGTACATTATCTATTTTGCTGTTCCATTTTTGTTTGTTATATAGTCATATATATACTTGTAGATGTTGTGAAGAAACAATAAATCAAGTCATTTCAAAATTAGATTTATACAATGAAGGCTTTATAAACTAATTATTGAACAAATATTACAGTATCATTTTGATCAACAAGTGCCACGTATATTCATATATAGTACCTTGGGGTGTTACTGATTAACCGCGGTCAGCTGATGCTTTTCAATCAATCAAATGAGTTTATATATAGGCGGCGATCCCGGGGATGGGGCATCCCTCAATAAGAATGTCTCCTCAATAATTTTGTTGGGGGGACGACTATGTTTATGACCCCTAAAAATGAAGCCTTATTTAGGCCTAAAGTCTATATGGCCCACTTCATTTTGTATGGGATTCGTCCCCCTCCCCCTAATGTTGAAAAGAATATTTGCTGCCACTGTTATAGATGGCAATGTCGATCAATACATTTTTTTTTTGAGGCGAGGGGGGACGAATATGTTTATGTCCCCCTAAATATGAAGCCCTATATAGGCCTAAGATCTATATGACCCACTTCTTTTTGTATGGGTTCATCCCTCCCCTCCCCCCCCCCCCATGTCCCTAAATGTTGAAAAAAATCACTGCCATATATAAAGCAATATACATTAAATCATTAATTTATTGTATATTTTGTTATTTCTTATTCAAGGAGGCTACCAGTGCAGAACAAATCGAATGTTATAGCAATCTGACAACATGCACTGTTTATTACAAGAAGAATGGGGAGTCTGCTGATACCTCGGTGAATGCAAGTGGCATGTCACACTCATTGACAGGACTTGAGCCTTACATTACGTACACTATTGATGTGACAGTAAGTAACAAGGACAGCGAAGGAGAAAGGAATGTGCAGCAAGTAGAAGTGTACTCACCTGAACAAAGTGAGTTAGTTGTGGGAATGAATTTTGATTTGGTATTATAGGCTTTGATTTAGGATACAGTATATTACTCCCATGCTACTTTAATGCTTTCATTAAGTAGCACAATTTGAAATACACACTTCAATTTGAAATACAGACTTCAATTTGTAGCACAATTTGAATTTGAAATACAAACTTCAATTTGAAATATAGACTTTATTTTAAAATACAGACTTCAATTTGAAATACAGACTTCAATTTAAAAAACAGATTTTAATTTGAAATACAGACTTCAATTTGAAATACAGACTTCCATTTGAAGCACAGACTTTAATTTGAAGCACAGACTTCAATTTGAACACAGACTTTAATTTTAAACACACACCTCAATTTGAAACACAGACTTCAATTTGAAACACATACTTCAACTTGAAACAGACTTTAACTTGAAACACTGACTTTAATTTGAAATACAGACTTCAATTTGAAACACATACTTCAATTTGAAACAGACTTCAATTTGAAACACAGACTTCAATTTGAAACACAGACTTTAATTTAAAACACAGACTTCAATTCGAAACACAGACCTCAATTTCAAACACAGACCTCAATTTCAAACACAGACTTCAATTTGAAACACAGACCTCAATTTTAAACACAGACCTCAATGTAAAACACAGACCTTAATTTGAGACACAGACCTCAGTTTGAAACACAACCTTAATTTGAAACACATACCTCAATTTGAAACACAGACCACAATTTAAAATACATACCTCAATTTGAAACACAGACCTCAATTTCAAACACAGACCTCAATTTCAAACACAGACCTCAATTTCAAACACAGACCTCAATTTCAAACACAGACCTCAATTTCAAACACAGACCTCAATTTCAAACACAGACCTCAATTTGAAATACAGACTTTATAAAACAATATCTTTTATTAAGTGAAATGGTCCGTCAATCATTTACAGTTAATGCACATTATAAGCTCAGGCATTATGATACACAGCTATTTTTATCACCAGTTTGAAAACAAACTTCTCTCACTAAGACACCTAACACGGATGAGTGACTTCAATCACAAAAGTGCCTTGATTATTCAGCTCTGGCTTTGTGTAATCTTATACACACAAATAGCCTTGGGCTATTTGACTGTGATGTGCATGGGAATGGCAGATAAACAATCATTGTTTTTGAGTGGAAACACAATACACTGAACAGGAAGTAGGATTGGTAATTGTCATACTTGAATTTTTAGAATTAATTCAGGTGTCGGGTGCGGGTAGGCTTAAAGAGAAACTTTACAGCTTGTTCAATTTGAAATACAGACTTTTAAATGCTTCTGACATTGTATTTGCCATACTTATGAATTTTTGCAGATGTTGTAAGTCTCACTGAGAATATTATTACTGTAAAAATATTTCAACAGTCGGTATTGGTTCGTACATTGTGATATGTGTTCACAGTAACTGAGATTGACATTTTATGTTATAGCTGAATATAATATTAGGATGATTTTTTGCACAGACCATGCATGACCAAATGTTTCTAATCAAAACCATCTAAAAATTTGAACGTAGAGTGCTTTAAATAAATAACGCTCATGTCATATGAGGTGCAGTGGTTAAGGAGTCATGCTCGTATTCGAAAAGTACCGGGTTCGATTCCTGTCATAAGCGCTGCATTGTGTCCTTGAGCAAGACACTTTACTTGCTTCAGTCCACTCAGCTGTTAAGGTGGGGAGTTAATCTACGATGGACTGGCGTCTTGCCCACGGAGAGTCATGTACTCTCATCCGCTTGCGCCATGGAAACCGGGGATAAGCACCAGCCCTATGCGTCTAATGGTTTGGATGGACTAAGCTTTTTTTTTTTAGCATGTCAAATAAGAAATTGTTCATGTTTTGTGGGTTGGTAAGAAGGGATGAGAATTGTGTATTATTACTCTCTCATGCAAACACAAGGAAACTTTCAAGGGGTAACATCACAAGCACCCCTTTCTTCCATGGATGAAAATTATTGTAGTATGTATCTCGGTGTGAATTCATTTTCAACATAGTGAGCTACAAAAGGTTGCCTCAATCATGTATCATTTTCATAAAGTATATATATGGCACAGCTTCAATTACCTTTTTTGGGTTTGCTTGCAGTATCCCCACCTCCAGTAGTGACAAACACAGCCGCTACTTTTTACTCTGTGTCTTTTAACTGGACGACGATGGGTCTATTGAATTTTTATGGTAATATCAAGAAGTTACATGTGTCATTCAGAAGCAGCACTGGCACTCCTAGCACTTTGATTTTGTCTGTTGATGGTGAAATCTATTCAGGTCAGATTGAGGTGGCACCTCTGAAAGTGGAAACAGATTATACTTTTCAGGTACAATTTTCCTTCAACAAACTTCACTTTAAGAACCCCAATTTCAAATTTTTGTATCAAGAAAAGTAAATGTTTTAGGTTTACATAATGTATATTGTTTAAAATATTTCTATAACCTCAAATAGTCAGAAAATCTACATGGTCATTAAATTCTGATAAATTTTTAGCTTCGGATATAAGAGAAACTTGATGTCCCTATGAAAGCCTTTTTAAAGAAATGCCTATTGGGGAAAAGTATATCAAAAGGAAGATTTTTTATTGTAGCCTTCTTATAAAGCAGGATATTATTTGTATGCTGATGGGTCCACCAAATCACTGGAAATTTTTGAGGAAATCTTTTTCAAAATTCCATTTTGGGACATTTTGTTCTTTTGTCTGCAAAAATACTGCAGATTTATGCATTTTACATTGAGAATTTAGGAAATCATAAATTGGTAGATCATAATTTAGAAATATCGGAATATATTGATCATGAATAAGAAAATGTGTTGTTTTGCAGCCTAGAAAAAGTCTAGTGATTCTACTGTAATGCAACATACTTTTTCCAAGACAAGATAGAGGGAAAATGTAAGTGATAGGCATTGACTCACTTGTCCTTGGGACAGATCCACTTGAAATTTGATAAATTTACACAGTTTTGTCAATATTTGTCATGAAAGTAAAGCAGTCATTTAGATAATACTATTAAATCTTCTTCTGTTTGCCAGCTATGTTATTTCTGTGTACATGTTTCTCTTTTATAACATTTCACTTTAAAGATCAGTAATATTGTTCGCTATTCATGCTCAGTTTACAGTTACAAATGGAGCCGGTGAAAGCAATATGACAGAAGTGTTGAATGGAAAAACTCTCACTCTGATAGGTAAGAATTCTTGTTACTCAGCTATATTATCTTTGCTTTTTGGCTATACTGTATATTTCTCAAGTCTGACCACTCAACAGACAGATGGGGCAAGATTTGTCTGCAGATTAATGTTCGTCAGACAACTTTACACAAGTCCCAATTTCCAATCCAATGCCCATTTAAAGAGGAAAATGAAAGTACCTAGCTTCTTGTGCTGCTAGTATATATTCATTATATTATTCATTATATATCTACATCTTCTACATGAGCATGCATAGTTCAGGCCATGCTGTGCAGTTCTCAACTTTTGATTGTTATATTTGATCACCACTGATTGTTGTTGACAGCTGTTGAATGATGTAAGGATTATTTTCCATAGCACCATACCCTACCTGTACACAGATAGCGCAACTGTAAACAGCATTATCGTTCTCCATGCATGATGTAATGCAATGTAATAGTTTTTTTCGAAAAGGTGACAGATTAAAATTCATTTTTTTTTCAAACTTAAAGCCCCACCAGCACCTTTGAGAAAAAGTGTGACTTTCTCTGAAGTCAAAGGTAACAAATTTACAATCACTTGGATGGCGGCTGTGCCAGCATATGTCAATGGGGGTATCACAGGCTACGTGATTCAATATGAAGTAGTCACCGCAGGAAGAAGAAAACGAGCTTTGGAAGATATATCTGTGGAGATTTCTGATGCTGATGGTCAGTATACTCTAGAGGGTTTGCAGCCTGAGACAACTTACAACATTTGGGTGAGCTTATTAAAAAATTCCCAACTGTAACACTTCATACATGTTTCATTTAAAGGGATAAAATTCCTGTACACTTATATAAAATTCAGTCTTTGCAGTGTTGATTTTAATAAGTACAAATTTCAAGGATATATAATATCATGTTCTCTCAATGCATAATTTACACTTAGACCTTAGGTAATTGATGAAGCCCCTTGTTTTAGTCTGCCATGCTTGCAAGCACAATGCTTACACCTAGTTTCACATAATCAAAGCCAAAAATGCTCACGATGAAGCCCGGAGTATCACTTTTCCCTCCGACAAAACCGAGAGCTACAACACCTCTCTCACCCTTTCTGAATTAAACTAAGCCATCCACGACGCTGGCTGCACCTCCAAGGACCCAGATAACACCCCCAACCAGTTCCCGAAAAACCTCCCCAACAAGGCCACCACTACCCTACTTACCATCCTCAACCACATTTGGTCCTCACTCTCCTTTCCCTCTATCTGGAGGACAGCTATCATCACCCTGTCCCTAAAGTGGGGAAGGACATTACTGACATCTCCAGCTACTGCTCTATTGCTCTCACTTGCTGTGTCTGTACAATTATGGAAAGGATCATTAACCAGAGACTAAACTGGTTCCTTGAGACCAACATAGTCTTCTTCCCTCACCAAAGCGACCTCCTAAAATATCGCAATATCCTGGACCAGTTAATCACGCTCGACACCACTTCCCCAGAATCCTTTGCAAAAAAAGGAACATCTCATTGCCATCTTTTTCGACCTCAAGAATTTTTTTGACACTACTTGTAAATACGGCATTACCCACAAACTTCACACCATTAGCCTCAGAGGCCACCTCCCCATCTTTATTCAAAACTTCCTTTCACCCAGGCAGCAGCTCCAAGTTTGTATTGGTCACACTCTCTCAAACCCCTACCCCCCTTCCCATAGAGGGCGTTCCTCAGGGCAGCATCCTCTTCCCACACTCTTCAACCTGAGCATTAACAACATCGTGGACAACCTTGGCCCCCAACATCAATGTGGACGACTTCACCATCTTTTACTCTTTCCCTAGCTTTCCTCTTGTCGAAAATAGGCTCCAACTCAGCCTCAACCGGCTGCAAGACTGGTGCAACAATAACGGTTTTAAATTCTTCAAAGACAAGACAGTCTGCGTGGACTTCTGTCATTTCAACCACCTCCACCCCAACCCAAAGCTCGTGCTCAATGGCAATTGCATCTTTAAGGTTGATCACACTAACTTCCTGGGTTTAACCCTAGACCCCAAGCTCTCCTACAAGCAGCACATCACCAGCCTGAAACAGAAATGCAACAGCTCTCTCAACCTTCTTCGCCTCCTCTCCAGCACACTGCTTGGGGTGCAAACCGCTATGCTCTCCTCAAAATCTGTAGGCTCACCTTTCGTGCCAAGCTTGACTACGGCAATATTGTCTACTGTGCTGCTCACAAGTCTTACCTCAACCACATCAACATTATCCAAAATGAAGCCCTTGGGCTTTGTCTGGATGCCTGCAGGACCCCCCATCACCAGCCTTCATGTTCAAGCCAACCCCCCAACCCCTCTCCCCCCTTCCCCCGCCCCCTTTGTTTTGCTAAGGTGTAGAAAGCTTAGCCTCTCCTATGCTTTTAGAGACCTCACCAACACCCATAATCCTGTTAACAACTGCATTAGGTACCCCAATTTCTCCACCCTCTTTGATAGGACTAAACTCCTATCCCTTCCCTTTAGTTTACGCATCAAATCAGACCTTCATCTCGGTATCAACCCCGCCACTCTTGGCACCTTCTCTTTGCCCACTTTTCCTCCCTGGGCCACTCATCATAAAACCCCAACCCACCCTTACCTCTTCATTAACCTCCACAATCAAATCGAAAATCAACTCTCAAACTACACCTCCATCTATACTGATGGCTTCAAGGAAGGCAACAAGACAGCTGTTGCTGCCATCAACCAAGACATCACCTTCAGTAACAGGCTTCCTACCTTCTCGTCCATCTTCTCGGCTGAGGCCAAGGCCATCCTTCTCGCCCTCAATTTTATTGAGTACTCCTCGCTCAGCCACATTGCCATCTTCTCCGACTCCAAGACTGTTCTTAATTCTTTACTTAATCTTAAATGGGATAATCCCACCTCCTACATAAACTCCTTTTGCCCCCCCCCCCCTTCCTCTGTAGAAAAAACATTATTTTCTTCTAGATACACAGCCATGTTGGAATCCCTGGAAATGACAGAGCTGATGCAGCCGCTAGGCTTGCCATCAACCTCCCCCTACCCCCTTTGCCAAAACCCTTTCTGACATCAAACCGCTTATCGCTTCCTTTGTTCGTGACCGTTGGCAAACCTCATGGGACTCCCAAATTGATAACAAACTCCACGTCATTCGGCCGCATTCCGATCAAACCCACCACCAAAACCCCTCCCGTGTCGACAACCTTCTCATTACCCATCTTAGAATAGGTCACACCCACCTCACTCACTCCCACCTTATTGGCTCCCCCACCCCTCTGCAACAATTGCCATTGCACCCTCACAGTCCATCATGTCCTCCTTGCTTGTCCCCTGTACAACATTCCCAGAGCTTCGCTTGCTCCCCACAACTCATTTGACGAGCTCTTCCAATGAAACCCTCCAGATAGATAAATTTATCTCCTTCCTTCATCACGCTTCCTTCAACCAACAACCATATTTAGTCCTCCTCTCCAACCCCCTATCTCTACTTTGTTTTTTCCACCCATGCATTTCTTCTCTCGATCCCATCTTTCTGGCTTTTAGTTCCCATGTTTTTCCCAATTTCCCTATATTCTTTTATTTTTACATGTAGCTCTGGATTGATCTAACCTCTCAGGCACAATTTGACTCTCGCTTTTGTGGTGCTGTTAAGCCCTCATCAAACAAACAAATAAATAATGAACAAATCAATTTGTTTTAACCACTGTCAACATGGTATCTAATACACATAATCTATTCTTTGGCAAATTGGCACAGTAAACAATGATTTTCATCTAGCAGATTACATGTTTGCGTGACTATGACGTTCTACATGATAACTCTGGCTGTAAGTATTTACTTCAAGTTATACCTTAACGCACTTCTAACCGACCCTAAAAACGTAGTAACCAGCCAAGCCCTGACTTCCATATTACCTCTGTACTACCTCACTCTTTTTCAGCGCGTTGTTGGCACTAACATCGCTGAAAACTGGTCATTTTTATTTTATCAATAATTAACCATTCTAACTCTTTTCTCTTCGGCAGCATCTACCTGGAGGGTTTTTACGCTGCCCTTTCTCATCTGGCTCGCCTTTTCAAGTCTTTCGAGGTAAGGGCGAGGTAGCCATGGGTCCGAGATTTCTTCGGCCGACCTACACGACTTTACCCGTGTAGCCTACACTTGGGATAGCGGGTTTTTGTCTCCATTCGTACAAAGCGAGTGGCTGGTTCGAGAGCATCCTACTCTCGTGGTGAGTGTGTTAGGTCCTAGAGCACCAGGTGTGCCTGTCTAGGGGACCTCTTACCCCGGGGTTTGGGTTTTTCCACCCTTTGCCCCGCCCCATCACGAGGAACCTAGCGTTATAACTTTGCATATGTTTTTAACACGTTAGGATTTCTCTGTACAAGTTCTCGTATGCATAAGGCCAATTTCTTTTTCTGATTTTGGCGCATGCGCATTGGGTCGACGTCTCCGTCGGGTGTTCGGGGAGTCGGCTCCGAGCTTCTCCAAGGAGCTACAGTTGTTACAAGAGAGCTTATTTTTGTATTAACGTTACCAGCATATGAATATTTTTATTTTCTTACATAGATTAGAGACAAAGTTTTTAATTTTCAAGCTTGTTTTTTGGGGCTTGGGAGAGACCGGATGGGGGTCTCTCCGATGTACTGTTTAAAGGATATCTAATCTCTTCTTTTTATCTTTACAGACTGCGAGTACTCAGTGGTTTGTGTTTTCCACGCTACCCCGGCGCTTGTAAAGTCTTTACGTTGGATGCGTTTTCTCGGGTTTCAAAAAAATTTCAGATAGAAAATTTTTCTGTTAATTTTTTTTTTTATGTACTGTTTTGCTATGCCTCGTCTCTCTTTTAACGTGATCGTAGGATCATTGGTACTTCCCCCATAGGGGCGATATTGCTGTATTCGTTGTATGTACGCATTGTTATACGTTCTTCTCTTTTCAGAAATCTTGTTCCAAGAATGATTAACTCAGTGGCGCTGCGCCTTAGGTGACGTTCCAAGTGAACGCCACCTAGAGTTAAAAGAGTTCAGAGAGAGAAGATAAGATCTTAGTCCTCTTCGTGGCGCTGCGCCACCTAGAGTTGAATAGCTAAGACAGAGAGAGAGATAAGATAACCTCTTAAGGGCGTTGAAAAAAAAAACGCCGCCTAAAGTTGAGAGGATAGAAAAGGTAAGAGAGAGATAAGCTCTGATTAGCTCAGTGGCGCTGCGCCTTAGGTCGGGTTCCAAGTGAATGCCACTTAGAGTTAAGATAGTTCAGAGAGAGAGAGAGAGAGAAGATATCCTCTTAGGGGCGCTAAATTAAGATTCGTACGGTTCCGCGGCCCGTTGTTACGGGGCGAACGGTTCCATTGGACGGTTCCATACGGTTCCGCGGCCCGTGTTTACGGGGCGGACGGTTCCATTGGACGGTTCCGTGATCTATTCGGTTCCGCGGCCCGTGTTTACGGGGCGGACGGTTCCATTGGACGGCTCCATACGGTTCCGCGGCCCGTTGTTACGGGGCGAACGGTTCCATGGGACGGTTCCGCGGCCCGTTGTTACGGGCGGACGGTTCCATTGGACGGTTCCGCGGCCCGTGCTTACTGGTCCGTTTATAACAGGATAACGTACACCGTACGGCTAGTCCGGTTATACGCCCACTAGCTACCAAGCTACGTGGTCAGGTGACAGGTGACATTCTTAGCAAGAAGTATAGCATTGAGACAGCTATTTTTCTTCTTGGTCCCGTAGCCATTAGCTACGTAGTTCCACGGCTCGTGTGAACGCAATTAAGATTGTCTACGTTGAACGTTACAGTTTCGTATTTATTTTCACCAGTAATATAGACATGGAGGACAGGTCCCCGAGTGTCGATGTTTTACTCACCCAGGATGTCCCGCGATGCGTAGCGTGCAAACGTTTCTTTTAATTACGCTCAGGTGACATCCATCTCACGTGTTACGCGTGTAGATTATGCTGCGAGTCAAATCCTTGTACTCTTTGCCGCGATTGGGACCTAGCGGCGTGGTCGGAGCACAGACTCCACCGCGACCGGTACTTTCAAAGAGCGGCGGAGAAAGTGGAGAAGCGACGGTCTGATAGGCCCTCTCCGTCTCCCCCGCCGCCACCGCCACCCAGGCCCAAAGCCAGGGAGGCGGGGCCGCCGCCCACTCTCAGCGGAGCGCCACTTGAAAGACGTACACTGTACGGTTAATCCGAAAGTATAGCATTGAGACAGCTATTTTTCTTCTTGGTCCCGTAGCCAAAGGCTACGGCAGTTCCACGGTTCCATACGGTTCCACGGCCCATGTTTACGGGTTCGTACGGTTCCACGGTCCGTGTTTTACGGGTCCGTACGGTTCCATTGGACGGTTCCGCGGCCCGTGTTTACGGGTCTGTACGGTTCCATACGATTCCACGGTCCGCGTTTACGGGGCCTTTTGGTTCCATTGGACGGCTCCAGTGAGCGGAACTTATTTTTAACGGGATAACGTACACTGTACGGTTAACCCGCTTATACGCCCACTAGCTACTACGCTACGTGGTCAGGTGACAGATGACTTTCTTTACAAGAAGTATAGCATCACGACAGCTATTTTCTTTTTAGTCCCGTAGCCATTAGCTACGCAGTTCCACGACTCGTGCGAACGCAATTAAGATTGTCTGCGTTGAACATTACAGTTCCGTAATTATTTTCACTAGTATCATGGACATGGAGGACAGGTCTCCGAGTGTCGATGCTCTACACACCCATGATGTCCCGGCGTAGCGTGCTAACGCTTCTTTGATTTACGCTCCGGTCACATCCATCTCACGCGTTACGCGTGCAGATTATGCTGCGAGTCCATTCTTTGTACTCTTTGCAGCGATTGGGTTCAAGCGGCGTAGTCGGAGCACAGACTCCACCGCGACCGGTATTTTCAAGGTGCGACCGAGAGAGTGCGGCTCCGGTGTTCGGATGCGTACGGCTCCGTAGTTTTGTAACGGGATATCGTACACCGTACGATTTACCCAGATATGCACCCACCAGCTACGAGCTATGGGGCCAGGTGACAAGTGATAATCTTCACAAGAAGTATAGCACCGTGAGAGCTATTCTCTTCATGGTTCCGTAGCCTTTAGCTACGCAGTTCCACGATCATGTGAACACCTTTAATACGATTATCCGCAATTACTTTCACCAGTATCATAGGCACGGAGGACAGGCCTCCGAGCGTTGGTACGTTACGCACCTAAGAGGTCCCGCTATGCATAGCGTGCAAACGCTTCTCTAGACCGTACGGGCCTGTACGACTTCAGAGTTTTTGCAACGGGATAACGTACACTGTACGATGAACCCCGAAATTGAGTCCGCTAGCTAGGGAGCTACTTGGTCAGGGGATAGGTGACAATCTTCACGAGAAGTATAGCATCACGAGAGCTATTTTCTTCCCGTCTCTGTAGCCATTAGCTACGCTGTTCCACGGCCGTGTGAACTGCCTCTGTAGGATTTTCCGCGTTGAACGTTACAGTTCCGCGATGTTTTGTACCTATCTCATCGACACGAAGGGCAGGTCCCTAGTGTCGGTGCGTTACGCGCCTTGAATTTCCTGCGATGCGTCGCATGTAAACGCTTCTTAGGTTGCGCTTTGGTGTTATCGACATGTTCAAACCCGTGTACACCGCTGTGGTCCTCGGTTCCGCGATGGGACCGGTAGGCCCACAAGAGGCGGCGCCCTACGGAGTCATACGTGAGTTATTACCCTTTTTTATGGCTAGTTGTAGAGCCATTGGATTACTTGCACGGGTCCATTAGGGTCCGTACGGCTCCGGTGATTGGTTCCATACGGCCCCCACGGCTTGTTTTCACGGCCCCGTAAGGGTCCGTAAAACAACTCGGCGGCTCCGTACGGGGCATGGGATGACGTTTGGGTCCGTAAGGCTGCATAGTTTTGCAGCAAGGTAACGTACAACGTACGTCACACCCGATAGTATACCCTTTAGCTTTTTAGCTACATGGTCAGGTGATAGTAACTATCTTAGGAGATCTCCACGTCCGTGTGAGCTGACTTGGTGAGATTTTCGCGTTGAACGTCTCGGTTCCGCATAGCTTTTTACCAGTTTCTTGGACACGAGGACGAGTCCCCGTTTGTCGGTACGTCACGCTCCCGGGATGCGTCGCGTGTTAGCGCTTGCTCGGGTTTCGAGGCCTAGCGCTCGGGTGATAAGAATTCCTTCTTTACGGGAGGCATACCATCACGAGAGCTATTCTCTCCGTGTTACGTAGTTCCACGACCGTTCAAACTACTCTGAATATGGTTCTTGCGTCGAACGAGACCTTCGGCTCAAATTCTACAGATATTAACGCGGTTTTACGTACAACGTACGATAAACCCGGGTAACGGAACTTCGGGATATTGCGACTGTTAGCCCCGTGTTGCAGTGTTCCGCGGTCGTTTTTCTTGCTGGGACGCTTTTAGCGTTCGACGGCAGTCCCTCGGCTACGCGACTCCGTAGTGATTATATACAAACGGACTTAACGGCTTACATCAGCAGCGCGGCTGTGTGGTAGAGGACCAGTAGCCATGAACTACAGAGTTCCGCGGCCGTTTTCTCTTACCGGGACACGTACTGAGTACGACGGTAGTCCCCTCTTTCCCACGCAGCTACCGGTTTCGTAGCTCCGTGATGAAACAAACTCAGTTTACGACTCGTATAGCTTGCGTAGCACGTGAACTCCTCCGTATTCCTTACGGCCCCAGTATATTTTAGCTATTCTCAACGGGAACGCGTACTGAGTACATCCTCCCTACGCGTAGCCACTTACTCGGTGGCCCCGTGGTGAATAGAAGTATACTGAGATAACGACTCACGTTACAGATGTAGTACGTTAACGCTATCGTAGACCTGGACGGTTCTTTCGTACTGATAGCTACTACGTTCGGGACACGTACCAGTACCAGTTGTCCCCCTCGCGTAGCCACGAGCTTTTTGCTCCGTGGTGCACAGAGACAAAGTTGGCGGATGACTAGTGGTTTTTACTTGTCATGCTGACGCCTTTGTGAACCCATAACAGAACTTTAATACTTCACGGGATTGCATACTTTGTACGGCGTAAGTCCCCCCAGTAGCCACGCGCTTCTCAGCTCCGTGGTGCAGGGTGTTTAACGGAATTAACGGTCCGTGTAGTATACACAGGACGTCAACTCTTTCGTGATTTCTACCCCAGTGCTGGGGTTTATGACTCATACGGTTGACGTAGTACGTTACACCCCCCTTGTCAATATTAACCCCATGAAGGATATTTTTCTTGACAATAGGTGACCTTTTGATAGACAACCTCACGTTTGGGGTAGCTATTACCAACAACGGCGCGTATGGTTCATTCCGTACTTTAACACCTTCTTAAAGCTGTTTCCATGCGGTTTTACGGCCTGTTACTTAACTGCCCGTACAGACATACGGTATTCGTTTTCTCCACACCCGTAGCCGTAGGCTCCGCGGTTTCAAGTTTGTTACTCTACGTAGTACGTTAACACTTTTTCCAGTCAACTTCTTAGACAAGTTTCGCTGTTGATAGGTGTGGCCTGGAGCTACGCGGTTCCGCAACTGCTACAGTTTTCAAACCCCGCTTAGGTGCCGTCAACTATGTTGTACGGCTCCGCGGTCTTACGACCCATACCGTCTCACAGCTACATAGCCTTACACGGTTGGCAGCCCTTCTTGTATACGTTTTATACTAACGGCCTGCCTCTTTATTTCGCTAGCCTTTGAATTTTGGTCAGTAGGTTTAAACAACCTTTGCTCAGGGTCGGCAGTCTTTTCTGGACTGCAGGTGGTGTCGTTCCGTACCTCCGCTTTACACGTTCAGTCGGTGGCTACCCCCTTTGGTGGTGGTGCGGGTGCTCCCACCTGGTGTAACGAACGAGGTTTTCATCCGTCAGATTTCACCGTCGGTGCCGACGGTGGCTTCTTGATCGAGGTAGGGGCACTTTTCTTGTGACCCCTTATGACGGAAACTTGGACGGGTACTTGACCTTTTTCGACAGCCAGAATGCCGTGGGTTTTCGTTCACCTTTTTACCGCTAGTGCTGGGCGAGGCTTTTCAGTTTCCCGCCGTTTTTGCACCACTGTTGTGGTCTCCTTTTCAAACAGAGAGGTACGGACTCCAAGAAATCTGGAATCGTTCCTCTCGTCTCGGCGCAGGACGAACTTTGGCTGCTCAAGACCTTGCAGGCTTCACGTACGAGCCTCGGGTCAGGGACGATTTTTGTCTCTTTCCCGGGCTCCGGCGGACTGCATCTCCGTCCCAGAGCGCTTCGTTTGATGGTGTGGCCTTAGCCCGCCTTTCCTCGACGTAGCATGGCCTTTCTGAGAGGTTGTTCACCCCCTCCCCGTTGTGGAGGTGGGCCTTCTCTCCAGCTTGGTTCAGTCATGAGCTCTGGGATAACTTGCAGCTATCCACCGGGGTTTTTCCAGTGGGGCCTACGGTCTTTGACTCGCGACCACTGAAAAGTTACACGGCGATCTCTTCGTAGTGTGTCATGTGACATTTTCCTCCGATAGATCGTCCAGTGACTTTCTTTTAATGTAGTCTGCACTGTTCATAGAACGTCCGCGGTATGCACTCGGGTTCGGGGCATCACCTCTTTTCACGGGATCTTTCGTGCCGCCGTTCGGGAAAACGCTTTTCGCGGTTTTTCTCTTGTTGTTGGTCTGACTCACTTTTCGACCTTCGTGTTCCCCCGCTAACTTTTGCTCTTACGCGGTTACGCGCTAACGAATTTTTCCCTTGTCCGGGATTTCTTTAATTCGTTTTTGTTGGTACACGCTTCGTTCCCGATCGTAGTTTACTCGCCGGTTCCGTCTCATGGACGAATCCGGTGTGGTTTGTGGCGTTTTTGGTGGACACTTTGCTGTAATTGTGTCCAAACGCTCTTCCGGTTGTCTTGTTTTTCTGGGCTTTTCGCTCAGATTCTTTCGATGTTTGCCTCCGTTACTGTCAACGAATGGTGCCTTGTTTGGTTTGACTGTACCTCGACGTGGTTTACTATGTTTTAGTTCTTCCCACTCTTGCGGTCTTTCATCCTTCAGAGGAGAAGGAATTTCGTCCTTTAAACGGGATTCGATTCGTGTGAGTTTTCGTACCAGCCTTAAAAAAAAAAAAAAAAATGTGCTGCGACCTGAACTCCCTTCCTTCCTTTCCTCGGTCGCAATCTGATTGCATATTAATAGCATGGAAGGTAAGGTATAACTTGAAGTAAATTTACCCCGCTAAGCGTAGCGGGGATATTTACGGGAGTTATACTTACCTTCCATGCATCCCGCCCGCCTCCCCTCTCGTTCAGGCCTCGGTGGAATGTTGAGTGAGGTAGTACAGAGGTATTATGGAGGTCAGGGCTTGGCTGGTTACTACGTTTTTTGTGACCAGATTGCATATTAATAGCATGGAAGGTAAGTATAACTCTCGTAAATATCCCCGCTACGCTTAGCGGGGTAAATTCAATTTAATGCATCCAAGCTCACCAGAGTGTTTATAACCCACTGATGAAAACATCCTTTTAAAAGTCCAAATAAATCCTCAGCCCCACATTACGTGCATGACTTGGCCCTGCAGTAAGCAAATCCACCAATTCATTGTGTACGTATAGATGATTGGGAGTGTAATTACTGATGCGTAAAATTACTGAGCTATCTGTGGTGGGCTTCCTAATTGCTTGTATCATAGTCTAAAAGTCATACCTGCCAAAATGGAGATTCTTGCAGGTAAAAAGACTGAAATTTTGTAGCGAGGATTGGGCGTAATGTAGGTTTCATCATGCATTGCATGCACATGTTTGGTAATTCATCCCACGTCACCATGAATCATCGAAGTGAGAGGCATTTTCTGGCTACTTTTTTGTTCTTTTTGCCAACTTACATCGGAGCGTGCCAGTGTGTGGTGAAGGAACACAATATTTAATTAGTTTTTTTATGTTTCACGATATTTTTGCACATTTTAAAATTTGATTCAGAAACGATAATGGCCTAAACTTGCGTTTTAGATTTACTATCCTAACGTTATAGTACCGTAACATACAAACTAGCCTAGCCTAGTTGTGTGAAAATTTCTCACTTTTGTATTAGTTTTTGGTATCGCGATATGTGTTAAGAGGCATATTTTATGTCTAGGAAAAGAAATATCGCGATATCGCTATAATCGACAAATCATTACAGCACTAATATTTATATACATGTAATGCAATATACATACTATATGCTTCAATGACATTGTCATTGTCAATCAAAACAGCCAATCAATGAAGTTTCTAACCTGATTAAATAATTTTGTTGGCACTATCTTGAAGAATTCAAACCACAGGAAATTAGAGAAGTACAAGATTGAGAAGTGAGGGTGTATATATAGGGCCTCTAAAAAAATGTTTATCTAGCATGTAATGGTATAGCAATTTTCGGGTTAATATGAACATTTGAGTGATCTTTGTCCTCATGCCGTCTGTTGGCTATGGAAGCATGACGTTTATTAATCTGTTGTGGATAATATATCTGTGAAATTTCTGTAGAATCACTAGCTATTTGATATGAATTAAACTCTGCAATTTCTATTAAGTTTTTTTGTTTGATAAAATTGAAGTTAAATGTGACGTCAGATATCTAGAGACAAATTTTCCTGACACAAAGTTACTTTTTACATAATCATTGAGGTAGAAAGATAAAACTCTGTATTTAGGACTAATACAATGTGAACACCTAAGGTTACGATTTGAATGGATACTGAAGAATGCTCTCGTATTTTTGATCTCAAGGTTAGCTCTGAAATTAGCTATGATTCGGTACCTTGCTATTTACTTCAAATTGTACCTTACCTTCCATGCTATAAATATGCAATCTGGTCTATGACCTGATTCTAACGCACTTTTAACCAACCTTAAAAACGTAGTTAACAGCCCAGCCCTGACCTCCGTAATACCTTTAACATCCCTCACTTTTTTCTGCACGTTGTTTTCACAACATCGCTGGCACTTGCAATTTTCTTTATAAAATGTTCACCTTTTTCTAACGATTTTTCTTCTTTTGCAGCTCCTACCATGCAGGGTTTTTCACTGTTTGGCACTCACCTCTACTCTTTTCAAGTTGCTGAGGTAAGACAAGGTGACCATGGGACTGGGAAATATTTGGTCTGACTCACATGACTTTTCCCATTAGGCTTAAACTTAGTTTAGAGTGTTTTTGCTTCCATCCGTACAAGACGGATGGCTAGAATGAGAGATTCCCACTCTCGCGGCGGGCGTTTTTAGTCCCTAGAGCACCTGGTGTGCCTCTTTAGAGGACCCGGTTCCCTTGTATTGGAATGTGTTTTTTTTTATCCTAGGCCTCGCCTTTCCACAAGGATAGCCTAGCGTTATAAAGTGCATTGTGTTTACATAATAGAATGTCTTCAGTACAGGTTCTTGTATGCATTAGGCCAACTTCTTGTTTCAATGTTGGCGCATGCGCTAGAGGTCGAGGTCTTCACAGGGTGAATGGGGAGTCGGCTTCTTCCAGCTCCAAAGTACTACAGTTTGTACAAGAGAGTCTATATATTCTTTTATTTACGTTAACGTACATTTCGTGAGTTAATATTTCTTGCATTTAATTAAGACAAAGTGTTTATTTTATGAGCTTGATTTATGGGGCGATAGAAAGGCCCTCTCTCTTCAGGAGAATTCACTTTTTCTATTTATCTCCACAGACACCAAGTTCACAGTGGTTTGTGTTTTTTACACTAACCCTACGCATTTAAAGTTTTTACGTTTCGTGCATATTCTCCGATTTTAATCTTTTTTCTGATGTACTATTTTGCTGTGGCTTACCTCGCACTATGTTTAATGTCTTCCGCAGTTTCGTCTCGCCCGTGTAAGGGTCGTAAGTACATCCCCCATAGGGGATCTCTGGTGTAAGTATATAGATATATATACATATTTATTTTATTTAATCAAACACCAAGAGGCGATTTTTATTAATCATTATGGTCTCTCAAAGTTTTCTATCTTAGACTCGACCCACGGCTTAACGCTACCGAGCCACGGAGGTCTGCGGCAGTAGTCTACTTTGTTAACTTATACTGACTTACCCACTGCGGTGTCCACGACTCGACGCTACTGAGTCGGCCGGGCCGCGGGCAGAGGTCTGTCGGACGTAAGTTATTTCTGAGACCGTATTGATAAGGTAAGTGACGTCTTGAGACGCAGCGCAGAATAAACCACATATTACTAGCACCCACGACTCAACGATGCTGGGTCGGTGAGGTGCAGGTAGTGGTCGGTAATTCCATTTGACACCCCTGTGGACCACGGTTTCGTGTAGGGATCGGTAGTGCCACTAAAGACGGTGTCATAAAGTGAGTTACAAGTAATTTTACGGCTGGCAGTAGAGCCCTGGGATTACTACTATGGGTCCGCACGGTTCTGGTGTTTGGCGCCGTACGGGTCCCTCGATAGAGCCCTACAGGTCCATGAGACGGGTCTGGGATACGGCTCCGGTAATTGGCTCCTTACGGGTCCTTACAGCTCCACAGCTTGGTTCTATGGCTCCATATGGGTCCGTGATACGACCCCACAGGTCCATTGGATGGCTCCATATTCCGTAATACAGCCCTACGGCTCCATACAGGTCCTTTGCACGGCTCTGTGCGGGTCCATATGGCTCCGTTTCCAAACTTTACGGGTCCATACGGCTCCAGTGAACGGGTCCTTACAGCTCCACGGCTTGTTTCACGGCTCCGCACAGTCCGTGACACGGTCCCACAGGTCTATTGAACGGCTCCGCACGGGTCCGTGATACGGCCCTACAGGTCCATTAAACGGCTCCGTGCGGGTCCATACGGCTTCATTTCTAAGCTTTACGGGTCCATACGGCTCCGGTGAATGGGTCCGTAGGGCTCCATAGTTTTTGAATGGGATATCGTGCGACATACGATAAACCGGAAAGTTGACCGACTAGCTACGAAGCTCGGTGGTCAGGTGATAAGAAAACAGTTTCCACAGGAGGTATAGCATCACATGAGCTATTTTCTTCTTGTTACGTAGTTCCACGACCGTTCAAACTATCCTGGATATACTTTTCGTGTTGAACGTGACGTTCCGCTAAACCATAAAGACATTGGTACGGGTTAACGCACAGCGTACGATAAACCCGTGAGTACCGCGGCTTTACGGGCCCATTGAAGCGCCTCGTACCGGTCCCTATGGCCCTTACAGCTACATTGTTCGGTCCCGTACGTTTCCATATGGTATCGTAGCTAGCTTTACACGGCTTTGGTGAACGGACCGTTACCGCCCCACAGAACCTACACGGGATAACGTACAGCATGCGGTAGACCTGGAAGTGTACCCGCCAGTACATGTATCCGCTGTCTACGCAGCTCCGTGCTGAAGAGATACGAATGGAATTAACGGTACACACCAGCAGCACAGCTGCGTGGTGAAGTGACCAGTAGCCAGTAGCTACAGAGTTCCGCGGCCGTTATTCTTACCTGGACACATACTGAGTGCGGCGATATAGTCCGTTAACAGCTCGTACAGCTTACGTAGCACGTGAACTTTACCGTATTCCATACGGCTCCAGTGTATTTTCAGCTTTTCCAACAGGGACGCGTACTGAGTACGGCTTTAGTCCCCCAAACGTAGCCACTTACTCAGTGGCGAATTGAGGTATAATGAGGTAACGACTCATATAACATGTGTAGTACGTTAACACTATCGTATATCCAGGCGGTTCATTTCTACTGATAGCTATTACGTCAGGGACATGTACCAAGTAGGACAGTAGTCCCTTTCGCGTAGCCACTAGCTTCATTGCTCTGTGGTGAACAAAGGCAAACTGGGCAGACAGTTCGTAGAACATACGTAGCAAGCACACTGATGTTTTTGTAGATCCATACAGCTCTATATCACTTTACGGGGATGCGTACTAAGTACAGCGGTAGTCCCCCACGTAGCCACTAGCTTCTTAGCTCCGTGATGAATTGTTTTTATTGGAGTTAACTGTTCGTATAGTATACACAGGACATTAACAATTCCGTCATTTCAGACCCAGTGATTGGGTTAACGGCTCGTGCAATTGACGTAGTACATTGAACCTCCTTTCAAAAATTAACTCCACGTAAGTAAGTTTTTTTTTTTGGACGTATGTGGCCATTTGATAGACAGTCCCACGATCAGGGTAGCTGTTAAAGACAATGGCACGTATAGCTTACGTTATACGTTGACACCTTCATAAAACAGTTTCACGCAGCCTGCGGCGTCACGGCTTGTTAGTTAACTACCTGTACAGCGTACGGTTGTAGTTTTCTCGACATCCGTAGCCATTGGCTCTGCAGTTTCAAGGTTGTAACAACCTTCCAAAGTTAATGCCCAGTATAGCATATTCTGTTCCAAGTTGACAGCGCGTATAGTATATACAGGATTTCAACTTCTTTGGCAATAAGCCACTAAGGTTTTGATCTATGTCTACATTAACGACCCGTGTAGCATGCGTGGCACGTTAAGGAGACACTTTTACAACTTATTGTAGTCTTTAACCGGACGAACTTTAGCCACTGGCTATGCGGTTCCACGCTTGCTACAATTGGTCCTATACTGATATGTATATATACGCCGCACGTTACCACTTTACCGGAACTATTGTAACTCCTTTACGTTAACAACCCGTATAGTTTACGACGTATGTTAAGGAGTCATTTAGACACCTTAACTAGGTGGTTAACTAGTTAAGGTTGCAGCCACCACGGTTGCCAGTGCTCGTTTTAACATAATTTTGATTAACCCTTACTCTTAGACTACCACACGGCCACCAAAACCACTTTTTTCTAAAAACAAAATCAGGACTTTACCAAAGTCCTACAGGAGTAATCTTGGTATCATTTCAAAGTACTCGGATATTTCTTTTATATTTTTTATAGGTGTCATATTACAGAATTTTGAGAAAAAGTACAGTAGCTTGAAAAAGGGGTAAAAGTCAAAAATTGCTAAAAAATTTCCATTTTTTTTTCCTTTTAAATCTTACAATAACTTCAAGATCACATTTAATCAAACACGCAAGTCTTAAGACATGATAGTTTTAGTTTCTGGTCTAATTTTTATAATTTTTATCTGAGTCTTAAGACATGATAGTTTTGGTTTCTGGTCTAATTTTTATGATTTTTTATCTGCAATCTTTTGTTCTGGAGAAATTTCTTCTGAATTTTATGAAATTCTGCCATTTTTGACCCTTTTACTCCAAAAAATTGTGTACCCAAACCGTACATCGGACATGCTTTGTTGAACCGCCGTTCGAAAGTGCTTGCAATTTCCGTTCATTTGGTATATAAATAAAGGCATACTCTTTTTATTTAGAACCTTTCCCATAAGAATTATATTTTACCTCTTTAATTTGAATGACTACGTGGTGCAGAGGAAATGTACGCGGCTAGCACGCGAGCGCTTATAGTTGCGAGTCTCACCGTGACCACTGCGTAATTTTTTTTCTGCTGCAGCTTTCAGGGGTCTTTTGATTATAATCATGTTTGGTTTTTTTCATCTTTCCTATTTTTTCTAAAAATTATAGATTAGCACCATTGGAAAGGAAATTTCAGAAAGAATCTAAATATGTAACACAAATTTTCAATATTGACAAGAAGTTATACTTCTGCAAAGATTGACCATTTGTTGACCAAGTTTAGCCGAAAATTGCCTAATTTGCATATTTTTGTCCAATATTTCTTAATTTGGCTTTCATTATTCAAAGTTGTCAAAAATGCATATGAAAAAAGGTTACGAAAATTGGGCTCAGCCCTGTTAGAGTAAGGGTTAAGTAGGGTAAAACTAGTGCGAGTATTAGGACCAGCCTTTCGAAAGTTGGGCTTTGACCTGAACTCTCTTTCTTTCGTTCCGCGGTTGTAATCTGATTGCATATTTATAGCATGGAAGGTAAGGTATAATTTAAAGCAAATTTATCCTGCTAAGCATTGCGGAGATATTCACGAGAGTTATACCTACCTTCCATGCGTCCCGCCCCGCCTTCCCTCTTGTTCAGGCCTCAGTGGAATGTTAAGTGAGGCTTAGTAGAGGTTATATGGAGGTCAGGGCTGGGCTGGTACATTAGTTCTTCTGCTCCTTAAAGTTTCAAACAGTCAGACCCGACCTGATAAATAACCAGGTCGGGTCTGATTTTTCCTTTTTATTTTTTTTATATTCTGAAAACCTTAGCTTTTGTGGAAGTTCGTGCTGAGTATCATATTAGCAATGGGTGAAATCCTTATTTTGTGGTTATTTTATTTAAGATAAAGTGGTCTCCATATTTGCTACAGTAAGTTTGTGGTTATGCTTTGCTGGAACAAATTTTTAAGGAGAAGGACAAGTCATGTTACTACGTTTTTAAGGTCGGTTAGAAGCAAGTGAAAATCGGGTCATGGACCAGATTGCATATTTATATCATGGAAGGTAAGTATAACTCTCGTAAATATCCCAGCTACGCTTAGCGGGGTATGTTTCCCTGCCTGATGTTGTGGGAGAGAGCAGGATAATGATGTCATATTGTAATGTTGTTTGCCACAATGTGCATGGCTCCACTTTATAGCATAATCCTTGGGGACTTTATTGCTTGCTTTACAAGCATTGTAAATTATTACCAAGAAACACATGGAAGCTTGTGATGTGCTGTCACAGTTTATAGTTGACAATGTATAAAAGTTTTTTCAATACTAACTGGACTTTTAAAAGAACCTACAGTACAATGTTTTGTTCAAGGCTTTTCATATTTTCAACCAAAATGATTTCTTTTTGATGATTCAAAAGCTCACTCATTTTTCTGTATACTAGAAATCGTTAACAATATTTTGGCAGCGAACTTGCAGGCATTTTTTTTGTTAATTATTCAGTTAATAAATAGGTGGATTATATCTGACTACAAAAGAGTATCATATTTTCTTGTCATTTGAAACAATTTTTCATGAGGTATTTATAATTGAGTTCTGCAAGATTTGTTGTAGGAATTTCTTGTTTAATTACCTGATATTACATATCTCTGTAATTCTTTTTGATATAATTTTAGGTTGCAACAAGAAATGCAGCTGGAACAGGTAAAAGTACTGGGCCTATGCAAGTAAGAACAACTGCAGGTTAGTATAGGTTTTAAAAAAATATTTTGTAAATTTTCATAAGCTATACAAATTTGTGAAACACCCATGGTGAAATCTTATTCTGTTCAGGAGTTATTTCACTTAAAGATTGTGGTGAAAGGTGACCTCGCAGTATAAATTATGGTGTCGTAATCATTGTAGATCCAAGAAATTATTCATGTATTTCCGTTAATTAAAATGTACTCTTTAGAGTTAATTTAGAGTGTACGGTACATGAACAGATGGGCAAAATTTGTTCTAAAGGAAAGTTATTGTCTCATAAATAAAATTCAGAAATAAAAGCCGCCATGCTGCTTACGTACAGTACGTCACTTCCGTTTTTCAATTTTCCTTATTGATTGCGAGAAATCTGTAATGTTTTCGATAAAAAATGTAGGCCCCTATGTTTGGTCTGGCGGACGTGTGATCGATAACATCGCAGATTTCTCGCGATCAATAGGGAAAATTGAAAAACGGAAGTGACGTAACCATCACGGCATTACTTCTGAATTTATTTATGGGACGGTACCTTTCCTCTAAATGAAAAATTGTTTCAAATGATTTAGAAAGAGGGAATTAATTTTCAAAGAAATTTGTGGTGATTGAATATCTGTTGGTTGTTATTTTTTGAGTATTAGTAAACCTCTTTGTTTTCATTTTTTGAATTAGCATCTTCTTCTGCTGGACTTATCATTGGCATCATTGTTGTTATTATTGCTGGTGTTGTGTTTGTGCTGCTGTTTCTCATTATATGGAAGAGAAGGTGAGTACATACTTGGTCCTTGACAGATCCTATAAAAATCTCCTCATTAAAGGATTACTTCATTGGTCAAGGAAGTTTATCTTATATGAAGGAGGACTTTAAAAGAAACTAAATGGTGAAGAAACCGTTCAAAAATCTTATAACGTTAAGGAGATATTTAAGTTTAAGTCTTATTTTTGTAGAAATGGCTGGTGTAGTAAGTCTAGTATTAAAGGTTGGTGCCCTTAGCCTCACATTCTTAGCAATTAACAAAATATATTTTACTTTTTTACCATTTCAATTTTTCCCCCATAATCTTTCTGCAAGTGGTAAATTATAATTATCCTTGCAAGATTCGGTTTTACAATTTTCCTGATTTATCCAATCGTTTTAAAGCCACAATTGAAGGACAAAATATGATAGAATAACACACAGACTTTGAGCAGCCTGAGGTAGTGACATCACAACTAGTCTGATTTCAGTCATTGATACACAAATGATACCAAACTTTAAATTTAGATATCTCCTTAACAGAATGCTTTTTTCACCATTTTGTTTCCTTTGAAGTCCTCTTTCATATAAGATGGACTTGCTTGACCCCTGAACTAATTCTTTAAATTACTTTAATTCCTGGTACTCCCAGTTAACTTTTAACCATATTTGTCTCTACAAAGGAGGGTATCATGTAATAGCTCGCCTTAAATTTGTATGAACCCCAAAAGAGCACTATCACCTGTCCCACTTCCACCTTCTTAATGACTCCCCACTCTACTCTGTGATAATTGCCTCAAATGCTTGGCAATGAAACACTCCCCGTAGACTGCCCTTCACACCCTCCTTAGGACCTCCCTCAACCCCTTTGGTTCCATCACAGAACTCTTCCAGAAAAGCCCACCCATCCCAAACATCCTATTTTTTCTTTAATTACAACAATATCTGACCCCCTCATACACCTCTACGATCTTATTTTCCCCATTATGTACTATTACTCTTTACTCCTCAACTGATCCAACCCCTTTGGCATATTTTGACCATCACTTTTGTGGTGCCCATAAACCTTATTAACTAAAAGAGCAGTTAGGGGAAAGGGTTAAACTGCTATGGATGTCACTTAAATCATAACCTGGTCTGAAATAAACTGCTTCCTCACATCAACTAAGTAAATAAAGAAGTTTCTCTTTAAGCCTACCCGCACCCGACACCTGAATTAATTCTAAAAATTCAAGTATGACAATTACCAACCCGACTTCCTGTTCAGTGTATTGTGTTTCCACTCAGAAACAATGGTTGTTTATCTGCCATTCCCATGCACATCACAGCCAAGTAGCCAGGGCTATTTGTGTTTATAAGATCACACAAAGCAGAGCTGAACAATCAAGGCACTTTTATGATTGAAATCACTCACCCGTGTAAAGTGTCTTAGTGGGAGAAGTTTGTTTTCAAACTAGTGGTAAAAATAGCTGTGTATCACAATTCCCAAGGTAATAATGTGCATTAAGTGTGAATAATTGACGGACCATTTCTCATAAGGAAAGATATTGCTTCATGTATACTCTCATCCACTTGCGCCATGAAAACTGGGGATAAGCACCGGCCTGGGCCTAATGGCTCAAATGGCTTTAGCTTAACTATCACATCAACTACAACAACAACATCTAAACTGCTCCTTTTCCTACCTATTCCCTACTCACCCCACTATCTCCTCTCCACCTCTGACATGCTCTAATCTCACTGGCACAATTTGACCATCGCTAAACCTCCCCAACCAATACACCCTCTGGAAATATTTAACCAAGTAACCAACCATCCACAATAACAGTACCTGTATTCTCAATCTTTAAAAAGAAAATTGTCAAAAATCTTGAAATAAATTCTCTCTTCTTCGATGTAACAGATTTAGAGGTACACTGGTTAAGGAGTCATGCTGGTATGCGAAAGATTAGACTTCTATTGCAAGCGCTGCATTGTGTCATGAGCAAGACACTTTACTCTACTTGCTCCAATCCACTCAGCTGTAAAATGAGTACCTGTGGGCTGTGGGGAATTTGGTGTTAAGGGCCATATGACAAACATGTTGCAGTGTCATTGCTCGGGGCCCCCAAATCTTTATTTTTGCTCGGGTTCCTGTAGGGGCTTACCCACCCTTTCTACCTTATTGTTGCGCCACTGTCTGCACTGCTGGGGAGATGACCTGCAATGGTCTGGCATCCTGTCCAGGTAGAGTCATGTACTCCCATCTGCTTAACGCAAGGAAACCGCAGATAAGCACCGGCCTGACGGACCTTAATGACTCGAGTATGGATAAAGTATTTCTCCCACTTTAAATTGCTGTTTTAACACCATTTATTTTATCCTCTCTTAAATTCCATTATGTTTGTTGAAGACATTTAACCTATCTGGCACTACCTTGCGGTCTCTGCATCCACAAGCTTGATCAATCTTATCACCATTTATGTGTACTGTATTTGGAAAAGTGGCCAGTTCAGCAGGAAAACAAAATTGAAGTCTTAAAAACACACCTCCTGGCATGGAAGTAAAACTTGAATTACTGAAAGGGATGGAACCAAGCATTACAGCTTTCTCCACAAATGTCTTAGATGTGTATTAAATGAAGATGATCTGGCCTATGAAGGTCTATAATGAAAATTTGAGACATGGTGCAAAAAGTGACACCATATTTTGCAGATCCGTGGCAGGAGATAGAAGCTGAATGACCATTTTTGAGAATGAGAGAATGTGAGCACCCACTGACAGCTCTCACGTGGGCACCTGAGGGCAGGTGAAGAAGGAGACAGCCTCGAGAGACTTGACAGAGGACTGTTAGCTGTGAGAGAAAGAAATGAGAGGTATAGGGTATAGCATCTTGGAAGAAACAAATGCAGCTGCAAGTGACCGGACAACATCGTGGTAGAGAATTAATGGCCCTATTCCCACACACGAAGAAGGAACTGATGATGATGGTGAAATAGTGTTCTTTAAAATCACGCACAAGATCAAAATTGGCTATGCATGCAGTCAAGTGCCACAGAGACTGTCTGAATTCTGTCTGAATTCAGGCCAAAGTGGACTGGCTCAGACTATGGGTAAAGAAATACTCGAACATGACAAATCCATTTCATATCCAATGCAAATTTTAATTAAATGCTTGGGCCAATTTTGAGTCCCAGTTTGCACCTGGCTCCCATGGTTAAAATTTTGCATTAGATTTATGTTTGCATAATGGTTTAAAAAAATATCATCATGTATATTTGCTTACAATTTATCTGAAATTATTTAAATTTCATATCTTAGTGTAAAAATTGTTTTTATAATTATTAATTCTATGTTTTCACAGAGGCAGTTCCAAATCAGCTGTTTTGGATGAAAAAAAAGGAGTGAAAGCTGCCGGAGAAGGTATGAATTCAGTAGAATAGTTATAATGAGTATCAGTGGTGTAGAGCTAAATTGTGAGCTAGGGGGAGTCTTCTCCCCAATGTTAAAGTTAGTTACATGCAACAATGTGTTCTCTGAACCCACCACCATCACTTCACTTACCCACACACACACGCACACACACACACACACTAGTTAGGGGCTGAGCCTTCCTCGGAAATAGCTAGGGGACCGAGTCCTCCCCCACCTTATACACCACTGATAAGGATATAAGTTTGATGTAAAATATATTAAGGCCTCTCCTACAGATTTAAAAAGGATGTAATGCTATCTTAAGATTGGTAAGTTCATTGGACTACACTCAACTTGAATATCACCATGGTGCAGTAGGGACTTGAACCAATCAGGTATTGTGCTCTCCGCCATCCTGTTTGATTTTCATGAGCTACGAGAGTCTAGCCTTTAATTACTTTTTCGTGAATCAAACCCATGACTTAAATATTAGGGTTATGATCAAGCATGTTTATCTTATATGATATCAAGTAAACAAATGGTAACGAAAATATTATTAAAAACTCCTTTTTCATAATTATTGGGAATATTCAAGTTTGAAATCTTTAATAGATTTGCAGACCAATAACAACAAACACCTTTGACATGTTGTTTGAAGATTGTGTGGTTTGTGCTATAACCTGCTAATCTCTTGAAATCAAATGAAAGATTGGATAAACTCCATCGGATTTACAGCTACACTACAGTATTTCCAGATTGATATCAATTGTGATATTATGTGAAGCTTACTGTAGGTGATTTCGGTATACAAATGCCCCTCACTGCACTCAATCTTGAGTTATTATATGCATAGGTGATTTCAGTATACAAATGCTCCTCGCTGCATACTATCTTGAGTTATATGCTTAGGTGATTTCAGTATACAAATGCCCCTCGCTGCATACAATCTTGAGTTAGGTAGGTGATTTCGGTATACAAATGCCCCTCACTGCATACAATCTTGAGTTATTATATGCATAGGTGATTTCAGTATACCAATGCCCCTCGCTGCATACATTCTTGAGTTAATATATAATTTGAAATTTTGAGTTCATGTACTGTTTTGTCTCTTGCTTTAAAGTAGTCTTATATTATTCATGGTTTGTTAAGAGGGGCACTCCTGGTGACACCCATATTGATCAGCCCAATGTTATTTAAACATAAGTTAAAACAAGCATGACCTACACATTTGGCAAATCACACAGATGCTCCTAAAATCTTGGACAAAATTCTTCTCGCACTTTTCCCCTTGTACTCTTTTTCCCAATGTTGCTTGAAACAAAAACGTTCCGGGATGGTCCTATTCTAGTCCAACATTGAGGTGGGGTACAAGGGGCTTAAGAACGCAACAACTGAATTTGTTGAAGATTGCCTGAGTGTATGTTTTCGCCTGGAAAGAAATACAAGTTAATATAATGTCAAATTGTATGTATTAGATCGCTTTATTTTGAACATTTTAAATGGGTAGGGGAAGTTATGATTAACTATACACTCTGCATTTGTTTTGCCTAGGTAGGGGGTGAGGGGGGGGGCAATGAAATACCAAAGATATTTCTTCAGTAAGTGACAATTTATTTCTCACGGCTTCAAACATATCGAGCATGTGAAAGGAGGGTTTTGTAGAAATCACGCCAAAACGCATTGAACAAAAAAATTGTGGTCGTGGTGAAAGGTTTATGTTTATAATCTTGTAGTAGAACTTTAATGTTTTTCTTTATTATTCCCGGAATCTGTGTGTAAATGACAATTTTGTATTATCTTATATACAATTGCAAACAATTCGGATTAAACCTCTCAATATAAAATATATAAACTATAAAAAAGGTGCACAACAAGCGGTCTTTGCAAAATATATGTTGCAGTTTACGGTTATCCACAAAAAGAAGATAAAAGACTAAATGATATCAACTTTTAAGAATATTTGTGGATCACTGGTCGTCGGTACGGAAAATACACGTTACATCTATAGTGGGTCGAGTGGTGCGTCGTACATAACCTTTAAATTGTTTATATTTAAGAGAAAAAGTGGATATTGAAAACACCTGTGGGTAATTATGTCATAGTTTATGTTTGAAATTTGTATACTTCTTTCGCGATGGTTAAGTATTTGAAACATCCAACATCTTACCTAAAATAGACCCGATTTAGTATTTCTACCCCTAACACACTTTAGATCGGTATCACACTTTCATATCAGCAGCGTCATAAAAGACAAATTGATGCTACTCCACCCAGCCATCCCCTGCCACATCCCTATAGAACATTTAGCAATTAATTGAGAAACAAAAGATATCGCTTAAACCCGAAACCGTCAAATGTGAAGTGCGAATAAAATAGTCAATGTGTAGTACATGTCATTGTATGTTAGTAGTATATCAATATTTCTATCGCGATTGCTAAATATTAACAACCATCAACAACTTGCATACATCTTTTTCATGTAGTATTGTTTGGACCCCACCCCCTATTCAATCCCCATCAGAGCATGAATCTTCAAAAAAGTAATAGACAATATGTTTCATAAACAGCACCACCACCCCCTCCCCATGTCCCCTTCACTGGGAACCACATTTACTGACAAGGAAGGGTGGTACCCATTTAATATTAAATGAGTGAATATAAATATAATTTCTTTCCAGGGTGAAGATTATTACCAAAAGTATAATTCATGAATTTAAAGAGTTACAAAAGTGAATATAGGCCTATGCAAAATTAATATCAGTTGTCGTATAGCTGTTGTAGTCTATATTTCGATAATTTCTATCTTTATACTTTTCAACAATGAAAATAAGAGAGGTATTATATACAAGCACATAGAAAATTAACCTAATTAATCAACAACTGACCTCATACTTGGAATACAACATTCATTTTTTTCATTTCGCGCCAAAACTTAAAACTCTCCTGTTCTGCATTATTTTATCCATTTCCATGATATGCCTGTGATAATCTTGTGAACTCATGCAATCTTGGAAAAAATGGTTCTCACACTTTTCCCCTTGTACCCCATTTCAATATTGCTTAAATTTAACTTTGTCCAAGATTGTGAGAGAAAAATAAAAATTCTTTTGAAAATTGCAATTCCATTTTCTGTACAGACCATGAATATGAGGAAACCAGCTTCCACAAAGAAAATGTCAAAAATGTCATAGAACCCAAGGCAGACGATGAATATGAAGAAACCAGCTTCCACAAAGAAAATGTCATAGAACCCAAGGCAGACAATGAATATGAGGAAACCAACTTCCACAAAAAAAATGTCAAAAATGTCATAGAACCCAAGGCAGACTATGAATATGGGGAAACTAGCTTCCACAAAGAAAATGTCATAGAATCCAAGGCAGACCATAAATATGAGGAAACCAGCTTCCACAAAGAAAATGTCATAGAAGCCAAGGCAGACGATGAATATGAGGAAACCAGCTTCCATAAAGAAAATGTTATAGAACCCAAGGCAGACGATGAATATGAGGAAACCAACTTCCACAAAGAAAATGTCAAAAATGTCATAGAACCCAAGGCAGACTATGAATATGAGGAAACCAGCTTCTACAAAGAAATGTCAGAGAATCCAAGGCAGACCATGAATATGAGGAAACCAGCTTCTACAAAAACAATGGCAAAAATGTAATAGAACCCAAGGCATCGCCAGTTCCTCAAGCAAAGAAACTTCCAAATAATGTGGTACTCTTTACTCTGCCTTCGACATCCCAAGACACGAATGATGATGGAGCTGCAGATGGTGCTATTGAAGGCGAGATATACAGCAACATGCCGGAGCCCCTCCAATCAAAGTGGAGAATCTTGCTGCGTACAATAAACAGAAAAAGATCTCCAAGGAAGTTGGGTTTGATTTCTAATTCAAGGTGAGAAAGCTTCAAAGGCGTACCCTTTCAACAAAAATGTATCACATGATATTTACATCTCTTAATGGGTGAAGTCAATGTTCTATGGTTAAAAACATGACAGATTTTGTAAAGAATTTTCCTCATGTAAATTTCCAACACTGCAAATGATTGACTGTGATGATGGGGCAAGATGGGGGAATTTCACACCAATAATTTTCAGAAGTATTACGTGCATCCCATTAATTTCTTTATGTGTTTTGCCCCAATCCTCTGGTCCATCCACTGTTGCAAGGAAAGGCTCACAATTCCAACTGCCCAGACATGGCCAGTGATGTCATGCTTCAGTGCATATATACATAAAAATGCATAGTATATATGCACTGAAGCATGACATCACTGGCCATGTCTGGGCAGTTGGAATTGTGACCCTTCCCTTATAAACAGTCAAAATGCATTTGAAAATGCATTTAGCATTTTGCCTGTCTCTAGTTGCATTGGTCAAATTTATTCTCAATAAGATTTCTATACGTGCCTTAAGTGTTGCTTTTATGATTAAAAATGTTTATATGTATGTATAGTTTTGCTCTTTCAATACTCTGGGAAAAGTTGGGCATTTTTTGTTAACCATGCATCCGCTCCCAAGATTATTCACTCAGGGCTATCGTACCAAGGTGACACATGAGGCATCCATGGGGGTTCTTAATAGTATACGTTTTGAAGCTTTTCTTCCAGCGGTGTCCCAGCTGAGACAGCCTTCATTCAGCTACTTTTCAACAGACCTCCACCAGGTTTCATGTGATTTGCCACTTTTCCTCTTGCCTTGTGGGGTCCATCGAAGTGCCACCTTTGGTAGAGCCTCAAGTTGCATTCGTAGCCCATGATCAAGCCACCTCCACCTTCACTTTTTAACTGCTAAAGAGAGTGGCTCCCAAGATCTCCCAGCTGCTGATAAATGTGGTGTGCCACTCCAAACAAATGCTTCACACCCCACCATTGTTGATGGGTATTATCATATACACTGTATAATTCTGCAGAGCCTGCCAGAGGGAAAACAGGCCGATTGGAGTGTCGCTGAGGATACTGCTCTGAAGAAAAAGAATCGTTTTAAGAACATCATCCCATGTAAGGTTTATTTATGAAGGAACTGTTGGTTAAAGCTTGATGAAATTTGGCATCAGGCTCTAATGACCTACATTCCCGGACAACAGTTTCTGTCATTTTATCTCTCCCTTTATCCCAAGTGTTTCGGTCTATAAATCTCAAATACTTCCCAAGTGTTTCGGTCCATAAATCTCAAGATCTTCCCAAGTGTCGCAGTCCAAGTATTAAGATGGTCACTGAGTGGAAAGTGGGTGTGATCTGAAACAGGGGCAAGTGGGATCCAGAAAGGGTTTTCTGATCTGAAATGTGGTCTATTGTCTAGTCTTAATTATTCATCATAACGGTACGTTGAGGTGGGATGTAAATCTTTTTGTCCTGCTCACTGCCATCTGAGAGTAATTTTTGCACTATTAGATTGTTTCACTTAAGTAAAACAAATCATTTGTAAATTCAGTCAGTACTTTTGTTCCACCAATGAACTGAGTGAAATAAAACTGATCATCTTAATGGTACTTTCATGAAAATCCCAGATGATTTTATGTTTTTCCCTCTCAAATAGATGGTTAAAACCCTATGATCTTCAAAACAACTGTCTCAAACAAGTAAAATCTATATAACTTATGTAAATGATGTTATGTAAAATATATGTTTTGGAATGAAAACTCAGAATTAGTGTTGTGCGATAAATGTTAAAAACAATATATCGATATGATGTTTCTTTGTCACGATGACGATGGGAAAAACTCATTTCGATACATATGATATACAGTAGGTCTAAAATAGGAAAATACGAAGTTTGTGTCAACCAATGTGGACAAAAGGAGTTTCAAGCCTAAATATTGCCTCTGTTATTAAACAGAAATCCTTCTAATTCTTTCTATGTACAATTCAAAGATAGAGATGGAACATGTGGGTCAAAATAAATTTTAAGGTAGATGATAAGCTGCTGTTATGGAGTGTTTTGAATGATTTGGGTAAATTGTTTAATGAGCACGGTTTTATCAATTTATATATATACAGTATATCGATTATCGCGGCAACTTTTCACGATAATATAGATACAAATTTAGGGCATATCTTCCGATCCCTACTCAAAATGTAAAGGTATTGCCTATATAGTTTACTGCATTGGATGTAGAAACAGTTGATAATGCATTAGTGATTGTTTTGTAAATATTTTATATCCAATAAATTCTTACCTTAGACAAGCTTCTTAATTTTTTTAGTATTTGTATGTGTAGATTATAAGGTGTACTGGTTTGTTATGTTCTTGGAGGTCGAGCCATAACTTTTCTTTACAAAGTGTGGAGAGCATGGGGGGAAGTAGGGGGTAGGGGCAGAAAAGCTTAAAACTTGTTTCCATGAAGTGAGGGAGGGATTTTTTTTGTTCAAATAAGGATTCGTTCCCCACCCCCAAGTTACAGCCTTGCTTGGCGGTTCAAAGTTACAAAAAGACAGGCAGAGGACCTCTTTCTTTCATAGGAGTCCTCTTAAAGGGCGGGGATAATCTGTAAGCACAGTGAGCTTAATACACTGATATTATGCAAGAAAATTTCTTGACTTTAATGACGTTTAAATTTTGCTCATTTTCATGGATAATTTTGCTCATTTTCATGGAAAAATTCTACTGAAAGCCCCAAAAATATAATCACGGAATTTTGGGATATGAAATGCTTAAACAAACAGAAACCAAATATCAGTTGTTCCTCATTTTCATCCATATTTCTGTACTTTTCTGTACTTTGTAAATTTCAGTGGGAGTGAGAGGAGAGGTCACCTTTGTTGGCTATAGTACAGACATAGTTTGTATAGTATATTAGATTTAAAACAATAAGTAAGATCTATGCATTCTATTGTTTCATTGTTTAAGATTTTGTCAACACTGATATTTCATTTTCTCAGTTTTTCAGGAAGGTAACATTGAGAGCGATCCTTGTAAGAATAAGTTTGGATATTTTTATACTTTATGGGAAATTATTTTATATGTTCGTTACCTATATGATATAGATAGAATATACTTTTCAGGGCTGTAGTCATGAATTTGAAAAAGAGAGAGGAGAGAGGGGGAAGGGGGTGGTTGGCTTCCTGTATAAAAGGACAACAAACTTTGACATTCCAGGTGCTTATTATTCTTTTAGATTTCAAAATGGCACTTTCTCAACAAATAAGGGTTCGTTCGCTTTCACAACCTGGCTATGGGCCTGCTTTTGTTTTTGCACTCTTTCAAAGATAAATTATTATACCTTGTAACCAGAACACTTTCTTTCTTTTATAGTGATATCCTTACATATATATATATATATATATATATATATATATATATATATATATATATATATATATATATATATATATATATATATATATATATATATATATATATATATATATATATATATATATATATATATATATATATATATATATATATATATATATATATATATATATATATATATATATATATATATATATATATATATATATATATATATATATATATATATATATATATATATATATATATATATTTGTATTGATGCTCCTGTTCAGGTTATTTCTTTTATCTATAAAATGGGGTTGCTATTCCGAACCCTCAAAAAACTACTTGATTTTCTGAACCCACAAACAAGGGCTAATCCTCTGAATCCTAAAATTCCTGTTCAGGGTTATTTCTTTGAACTCTAAAAAGGGGGTGCTATTCCGAACCCTAACAAAACTGGTTGTTTTTCTGAACCCTTAAACAAGAGCTAATCCTCTGAACCCTAAAATTGGGTCTGCTTTTCTGAAGCCTCAATAGGGAGTTACTCTTCTGCATTGTACAAACAATAGAGATGATATACATAATGTATGTGATCTGTATGACCTAGAGAATGCCTAGCCAGTCAGTGGCATTAACAGAAACAGTTAGATCCTTAAGTAAAACAATAGGAAATATTTTAGGAAGCATTTTTAAGGCAATAGAGAACTGCTGGGGCCACATTGGGGCACTGTAAGTGGTGCACCCTTAGTTTATGCACTAGAATTACTGAGTCTTTTATGTCACTGTATTGATGTCAATTAAGGTCAGTGATTTGGGGCACGAAAAGTTCAAATATCAGTAAATTTCATTGTTACTTTGATAATTGTAGTTATCAGTGCCGGCTTTTGCATTTGCTTTTTGACAAAATCACGGCTTCAATGGTGCAAGATGTTATATCACATTTTATTTTGCAGTAGATGATTCTTTTTTCCATATGGGGTAGGGTGCATACACATATATATATATATATATATATACTGCCCATGGTACTTAATTCAGATTTGATGTTTTATATTCGTTTCTTTTTCTTTTTAAATCAATAAACCTTTTTCATATTTTTTTTTTTTCTCCTGCAATTTCTAAAATTTTTTTTTGTATTTGAAAATATAAAGTTTAAATGTGTATTATCATATTATGGTGCATTTCAATTAGGCTGCAAGAGAATCATGAATGTATTACAATTTAAAGAATATTAAAAAATATATTAGAGGCTATTAAACCGTGTGATATTATCATTATTGGATTTAGTGTTTATATTATGGTCCGCTCCCAAATGTCAGCATTGGTCAAATTGTTTGTTTGTCTGCACTTTTGGGCACATGCCAGGGAGAGCACACTTAAATCACTTTTGACTTGTTTTCAGTGTAGACCCAAGAAATTGGCCAGGACGGGAAGTGGATAAACACAGGATTTACACCCCTGAAATGTTCAGAGAACCAGACGGGGAGACGGGGGGTGATCTACCATCGAGAACAACGGCTCTACATCCCCTCCAAAGGACATTGAGCACCACCCAACCATTGTCCATATTTCCCAGAGGTCGGGTGGGGGAGTAAGTGTGACGCAGAACAGTAAAAATCACTGGCTACAACACTGTTGGATTGGGACCTCCAGCATCTCAGTTGTACCTTCAGCCGACTGAGCTACCTACCTCCCTATTGTTCCAGACGGGTTAAGCAGGGGGTGTATTCTAAAAATTGTATGGTAAATTGTATCCAAATAAATCTTGTAGGCTCCCACATAACTAGACCAGGAAAGGTACTGGCACTAGTTTTTCAGAAAGGTGGTCAGGATTGTTCAAATATCATATCGTTCCAACCAACACAATCTCACGAAATGTATTCAATCAAAGACTGAAGCAGTAGGTACTTGTGATTTTAGTAGGGCAAACATGATTTTGGGAGGCAAAAAGACACACACATGGAATTTGAGTATCGCCTTTTTATAATTAAAAGGGAAGAATCTAAATGTGTGCAATGCATGGAACCCTACCCCTCTACTTTTTCTTCAGTTTTTACTGTCTTGTACTGCATAAAATGATCACATTCGACCACTGAACTAATCCTTGAAATCGTGCAAGAGATTACTTAAGAGGTCATAATTAAACATGCTCCTTATGTATTTTTATTTTTCTGACTCTTGGACCTAAACGGCCGAATTAGCACCTTTGCTTTTTGAACCTTAAATAATCAATTAAAATAACAAAAGAAAGATGTTCTGATGAAATTTTGCCACAGTTTAACACCTGGAAAGAAAAGATCCCACACAAGAAAAGCCATACAGTTGTTTACAGTACGCCATTAAAGTCACTAAGGGATTGCATGTCCTCTTCTACTTTTGATATATAAGTCCGGGAAATAACCAAGAATCATTTTCCAGATGTTTTCTTTATAGTTCTATAACCCCGGGAAATGAGCAAGAATCATTTTTCCGATGTCTTTCTCTATAGTTCAAAAGTTGACTTTTAGATATTTCATGTCATAAATATTCCAGTACGATAACAATGTTTTATCACTTATTGCTTCGAACTTGTTTTTCAAAATATTGTGCAATCAAAGAAAGACAAAGAGGAATTGTACAAACCCAAGATCTCCCTTGTATTCCCCACCCCTGGAATATTTCATTCGTTGTAACTGTACAATATGCAGTTTTTCTTCTTCCGGGAAATGCAAAACATTTAGAAAAAATGAAAACGTATTTCATGTGCGTGAACGTAAGGATCCAGCTACGTGAATCCTAATGAAATCCCAAGTTTCACCTTCGTCAATATCAATAATATCAATATCGATAATGTCGATATCAATGATATCAATATCAATAATATCAATATCAATAATATTAATATCAATATCAATATCATTAATATCAATATCAATAATATCAATATCAATAATATCAATACAATAATATTACTATCAATAATATCTATGTCAATAATATCAATATTAATATCAATATCAATATTATCAATAACAATCATTTCAATATCAATAATATCAATATCAATAATATCAATATCAATAATATCTATATCAATATTATCAATATCAATAATATCAATATCATTAATATCAATACCAATAATATCAACATCAATAATATCAATATCAATAATATTAATCAATCAATTAATCAATCAGTCACATTTATATAGCGCCAAACACCAAAACACTTTTGTACTAAGGCGCTTACAAGTAATGAAGCACAACTTCACAAAAAAAAAAACAGTTAGCGATGGTAGGCAACTTAAAAAGATGGTGTTTTAACAGTTTTTTGAATATAGCAAAGAATTGCAAAAGCTTGATGTGGTCAGGCAGGAGGTTCCAGGTGCGAGGAGCATAACATGCAAATGATCTATCGGCAAATGTTGTGTGTTGAGTACGGAGTTCAATAAATCTGGGTGCTGATGTAGATGTAGATCAAAGCTGTTTAGAACCAGTTTGAATTTGAAGCAAGTTGGAGATGTGTCTGGGACTTTGTTCATGAATGGATTTGTACACAAGGACAAGGATTTTAAAATCAATTCGTTGCCGAATGGGGAGCCAGTGTAGATCTATCAGATCAGCTGTAACATGGTCATATTTGCTTTTTTTGGTGATGAGGCAAGCTGAAGTGCGCTGAATATTCTAAAGACGCTTTAGGAGGATGTCACTTATACCAACTATTGCAGTAGTCAATATCAATAATATCTATATCAATAATATAAATATCAATAATATCTATATCAATGTCATTAATATCAATATCAATAATATCTATATCAATAATATAAATATCAATAATATCTATATCAATGTCATTAATATCAATATCAATAATATCTATATCAATAATATCAATATATATGTATATCAAGATCAATAATATTAATATCAATAATATCAATAAGTTAAGTTAAGTTTTTACACTTATATGGCGCATTATCTAAATAACTTATTCTAATGCGCCTTACAAAATATGCATATAAAGAAATTAAATACAAATGTGTAAATAAGATAAGCATGAAATATAAAGAAAACAAATATCATCAATATCAATATCAATATCAATAATAATAATAATATCAATAATATTAATATTAATATCATCAATATCAATATCATGAACATCAATATCAATATCATCAATATCAATATCAATAAATAATAATAATAGGAGGCCTAAATGAAAAATAATACAGAAAAAGAGTCAAGTTCAGCCCTGCTCCTCATGCCTCTTTCCGGACCCTATAAAATACAGAACTTGTACTATAAATATTATTCTATAGTTGAAAGCCATGTTACCTAATATTCGGGCATCTTGAAGAAAAAGAAAAAAAAGGACTGGAGGAGGTGTGTGGGCCGAGGAGGACGGGAACTGGGAATTTACCAAATGAAACGTACTTTTTGGTCGCTTGTTGGGGTTCATCACAAACTTTCATGTAAGAAAAAGGGGCGTAGGGGGAGGGGCGAGAAGGGAGGGCGTGGATGGAGGGGCGAGAAGGGAGGGCGTGGGAAAATGCGTAGAGGGAGAGGTGTAGATGGAGGGGTGCGGGAAGGGGCATAGAGGGAGAGGTATACAGAGAGGGGTGGAGGGATGGGTACAAGGGGACGTGAAGGGAGGTGCGTGGAGGGAGGTGCGTGGAGGGAGGTGCGTGGAGAGAGGGGCGTGGATGGAAGGGCAAGGAGGGAGGGCGTGGATGGAGGGCGCTGAGGGAAGGGCCCAGGAAGGTGCGTAGAGGGAGAGGTGTAGATGGAGGGGCGCGGTAAGGGCGTAGAGGCGTAGAGGGGAGGGGTGGAGGGAGGGCGTGGAGGGAAGGACATGGAGGGAGGGGCGTGGAGGGAAGGGCGTGGAAGGAGGGACGTGTAGGCAGGGGCGTGGATGGAGGGTCGTGGGGGGAGTTTGTGGAGGGAGGGTCGTGGAGGGAGGGTCGTGGAGGGAGGGTCGTGGAGGGAGGTTTGTGGAGGAAGGGGCGTGGAAGGAGGGGCGTAGAAGGAGGGGCGTAGATGGAGAGCGTGGAGGTAGGGGCGTGGAGGTAAGGGCGTGGTTTGTTAATATGACTACTTCATTGATGTATGTAAATTCTACTCTGCTGTTGTTTGGTTTTTTTCAGGGACAACTCGGCCGGTTTTTTTATGAATAATAATATCTAATGGAATCTTTCAATTGAAATGAAACACCTAGACCTGCCAGTTTTCACATCTACAGATTTGCAGTATGTTGGAGGGCCTGATGGTGAAAGAACATGCCTTGGACGAGGGATATTTGGCATCACAGAATTTATGAAGATAACTGACATATCGGGATCAGATCAGTATCTTACTGTGAAAACATTCCTGGGAGATAACGAAAACGACAACGCAAAGGTAATTATCAAAGTAATCGGAACTTTTGGGGTGATTATAAGAAATAAAGAGAAGCAGGAAAAGCAAAGGAAGCACTAAAAGTTTAAGACCGTTCTACGAATACTTCTTGCAACGTTGAAAATTCTGCCTTTCAACAACTTCAGATTGGCAGATTTATGTTTATAAACCCTTTGTTGCACCATCGTTTGATATGGATAAAAACTATTTCACTTATCCAGAATTGATATGTTATTTATCGTTCTTATTCTTCAACAGGAGTTCTTGGCTGAGATAGAAGCCCTGCGACAATTCAATGACGTTGGTGGATTTCCAAGGCTGTACGGAGCTACCTCACACCGCCCTGTCCCTTCAATAGGTAAAGGGTTTATTGGGGATGTTCGATTAAGAAAATCTCTCACTATGGGTAACGCCCTCCATCTTCCAGCTCACTCGCTCGCTTTTAGAATTAAAAAAAAAGCCTATCGTTATATTGACAGATGTATATAATATAAACCTTTCATGCTTACGACGTAGGCCTTGAATAGATCTAGGCCCTAATATAAAGTTCAATTAAAAAAAAACTAACGTACCTGCTGCGATTCGACTTATTCTTCCTCCCTCTACTTGAATAAAATTTTGCCATTTCGCAAAGAATATAATGCTTTCTAAAGAATGCTTTTGAGTGTAATCTAAAATATGCGTCCGAATGTATGCACATAAACTTCAGTTCTGTTTTTCTGTTGTAGCAACGCGTATTTTTACCTCTTGGGTGACGTAATACGCGCACAATAACGTAACAAGAGCAAAAATCGAGCGTCTTTTTGATTGTCGAAAAAGAGAAGAATTTGCAGAAACTATAGATGTGCCGCGCTCCTACGAACCTAGAAAGTCATAAACCCAAGTTGGTGCGGCAATCATGGCCTCACGCGCGATGTATATCGAGCGTTTACGTGCAAATTTTGCACGTGACGCCCGACTTGTTTCAGTGTCGGCAAGGAGCGTACATGCACAAATGGACGCTCAGCGCCTAATATGTGCACCGGTCATCCGCGTACGATACAGGAAACCATCCAATCACTAGTCAAAAATTGTAAGCAAATTTGAGCGCAAAACAAAATACGCTCTTGGTTTAGTGGGTTAACTCGGTTTGGCTAATCTTACATGAGGCCCGTACAACAGCAGTCAGATAACATCTGACTGTAGTATACGCTATTTACTACATGGCTGTGCTATTCACAGTCAGAAAATGCTATATACCTTATAACGTTGAAACTGCTGCATTGGCTTATCATAGAAGCGTAGATGAATTTCGTCTTCGCGCTAAAAAAATAGGCCTTTCCGTGACGATCGCAGGTCAACTTTTGACAATGCTTGTTATCGTCATGAATCACTTCTACGTAATACAACATAAATTGATATATGCAATGATACTATATTGAGACGTTCACTTTTTGTGCGTGAGTTTAATAAAGAAAACTGTGAAAAGTTGCGTTTTGTACAAGAGCCTTCGCTACTGACTAAGGCCTGGTTCCAAACAGCGCCTTGGATGGATGTCTCTACTTATTTAAAAAGTTGTCGAAGAAATAGAGCGTCGGTGAAGTCAACGTGCGTATAGCATTAAATCGAACACTGCGCGCATTTACTGAGGAAAATTTCCAAATAGCAGTGCCAGCGCTCTCGGGTGATACGCGCACTAATTGTGTACGCGTTTCCTAAAGTGAGAGATTTGCGAAGTGATCGGAATGTCATTTCTTCCGTAATTTAGATATTGCTTTTTTACGTACAAAATGTTCATCATTTCATTTGTAACTTAGTTTGAAAGATACTTTAAAGTTTCAAGACGCTATAAGTCAAAATTATAGCTTGTAAGTACTTTTGCCAATTTTGAGAAAATTTTCATTTCATGATTATGCTATTTGTTGTTGTCTGAGTGGTTTTCAACATTACAAGTGAATTATGCGTTGTCTCACTCAGTATGCAAGTATTGCCTTGCAAGTAGTGCCCCACTGAGTGAGGTGTTTATCTCACTAGTACAACAGTGCATAACATAACATAACAAGATTGACGGGCTCAGAAAGGTGAATCACCCCATAAAAAGCCCAATCTGACACCACCATCACCACAAAATCAAAATCAAAGACCCCAGAGTTAGTAAAGAACTTATCATTTTGACTTTGAAATTGTGAACAGAATTGGAGCTAAGTACCCACTCAGGCAAACCATTCCACCCATTAACAACTCTTTACGAAAAGCTAAACGCCGAATATTTATCCGTGAGAACTCTTTGGTCAACTTCAAACTGTTACCACGTGTCATATGAGTATTAGCTGAAACATGCAAGAAATAACAGGAAATCAAAGCATCACTACCATATATAATTTAAAAACCTGAATTACATCGCCACATACTCTTCTCAACTCTAAGCATGGTCAAACCAAGAATTTGCAACCTAAATTCATAAGAGAGAATCCTTACTTCGGGAATAAGTCTAGTGGCTCTTCGCTGGACCTGCTCAAAAATGAACTAATCCTTCTCATAAAAGGGACTCCAAGCCTGAATAGCATACTCAAGAATTGACCTTACTAACTGCTCGGCACTTAGCTTTTAGGCTAAATGCAATTGCTTTCAACAGATACTGGTTTAACTTCGGCCAAAAGAGCCAGCATAGCCAAGGTGAAGGCACCCAAAACGGTGACTTCCAGAAAACGGCAGGCAAAGTCTACTACAGATAACCCTGCTCATGAACGCAAGGATACCGTGTGAAACATTAGAACACCCCAAGGTGAGTCTAACGGTTAACGGTAAAGTAGCAAATGGGTAGATTTTAAATTTCGTGGTAATAGAAATAGTGTTTAAACGTAACAACAGCCGTGACTCTAGATTGAAACATCTGCAAAACAACACGCTGACAAAGGTATACATTGTCACCCGTGAAATGGACGTCCACGTGTATCCACCCTGAACCGCGTTTATCCTGCACCTACCTCAAATAAGGGTCTACTTACACCCACGTCACACAAGCATCGATATGCATCTACATCAATCAGGAGTCCTGATGTCACTACCTCAGACAACAAAACTCGTGCTGTCTTTACAGGGAAGAATCTTCGCACAGCCACCTTAAACAAAGAACAACAAGCATCCATCTTGGACAAAATAATGCCTGCACTACTGCCAAAAAGGAGTTTTTATGCAACTCCACGAACGACGTACCGACACCACCCTGGTCAAATATGAGTCTCCAGACAACTCGCAGAAGAAGTACCTCTCAAAAGAAGAGCTCACGTCGTGAAAGTGGCCAAATATAAGAAATAGGTAATAGTGAAATTTCAATATCATAGAATTATCTTCAAAAGCAATTTTGATAATATACTGCTGCTGACAATGGGAAATGTTTACTATCTAGTCACTAAATATTCTCACGTCGCGGAAGTAGCCAAATACAAGAAATGGGTAAGAGTGAACTTTGAATATCAAAGAATTATTTTCAAACACTATCTTCGTAATGTACTACTCATGAAATTTGGAAATATTGATTACCTATAGTCATTTAATATTCAATGTAGGCCTACATCACGGCATACTTTAAGCAGTAAACTGACAGGAAATTGATTCTCCAGCCCTTAAAAGTTCCCTAATAGTATTCTCATCCGTATAATCTGATACTGTTCAAGATGTTGTGGTCACATTCAATCCGTGACTTGCGTTTGGACATTATCTCTAATATTTTCTTTCGAAATGCCAGGATGTGAATGTGGATGAAATATGAATGGTAAACATGTTTCTCTTTTCTTCTTTTTTCTCTCTACAAATGACAAATCAAATAATGAAGTCACAACTTCAAGCAAAATACCTGCATATACTTCAGCTACCGGCAATATTCCCCGCGATGCCACATCTTTAACTGCTCATACAGGCACGTCAAGCAATTTGCTATCTAAATCTGCTTCCACCAAAGTAACAATGCATGCATTTAGTGATGTAAGTAGAAGAATGCCCGGTCGTCACGATGACCTCAGAAAGAACAAAAACCAAACAAAACGAAATTTTTAGCATGCACGGATAGCGATTTAATCCGCGCAAAAGCCGTCAGCCATGAGAACGCAAAATTGTTACTGTATTCAGGGTCAAACGTGCACAGATCCACATTATTCAATGAAAACCATGGCCAACTGAAAACAGAGTCCGTAAAGAAACACAATGACCTTCGGTTGACTTATGAGGGACCCACAAACAACCGATATACATACGGCAGGCAAGGCACAGCAAGACTTGGAAGTTTGCTGTCATATCAAGAAAACGGGCGCAGCACTTCGGTTGCCAGGCAGGCATGGCAAGAGCGAGTGGTCCACAGAAACACCAGCCAAGCAGCACGCGGATTGATGGACCTGCTTTACCATCATTTTTCATCCAACAGTCACTGGGTGTCACGCTCTCCAAATATTAACAGATTCGCTTGTCCTAGGACGATATCATGGTCGAAAATTTAGAGGACCGTGATGATTATTTTGCCTTCAATCAAAATATCGTCAGCTCATCATCTGCATATGGAGGCAGTGGGAAAACCGTCTATGCAATGAAGATACATCCAAGGTAAGCATATTAATTTGCAATCCATTTTAGTTCAATTCATTTACATATATAATATTGATCTCATTTCTTTGTTTTGGTCCCTCATTTCCTCTACCTTAAATGAAAATTATAGTGAACTGACATTGTGTAGGGGACGGGGGGTGTGAGGAGGGAGGGGGAGGAGGGCGTCGAGGTGGATTCCCTTTCCCCACCTTGTAATTGCACTCTCGGATCATCTTTTAACCTATTGAAATTGTTTTCATAATTTCTTAACGAAAACCTATATAGCTATAAATCAATTTTTTCCACATTTTGAAATATTGCTAATCTTTTCTCGTATACTTTATTTTGACCGTTTCTTTGCATATCTATTTGTTATACCATATCTGTGTGTGTGAAAAGAAAGAAAACTTTTGTGACTTTATTTAATAATTTCTTGCGAAATTGTTTCAATATAATCGAAAATTGGATTTGTCTGTATGCGCAAGCTCTGAATGAAAACGTAACGATTATAGTATGTTGTAATTTTGTTCATGTTTTAAATGATTTGCTACCGTATGTTTTTTGCATGGATATAGAACAGTTGAACCAAAAAATCAGGCATGAATATTCTTTTGATTCATTTTACTTTTCAGATATTGAGCCCAGCCTGACGATTTAAAGAAGGAGCATATTTTGGTTAGTATTTTACAACGAAGAGATCTGTTTCTTTCTTAAGATGGCTCCACCCGGCCCTTGCTCAGAAATTATTGGACATTAAAGATATTAACTGACTTTTAATTAACATAAAGAGACCTAAAACAAATTATGAACCTAATGATTATAATTGATTTTAATTTATTTTCGAGAAAACTATCTATCTATACTTTCAATTAATATATAATTATCAAAACAAATTGCGACACATTTCTTTGTATTTTGTTGTATACGTTTAATCAGTGGCGTAGGAACCGGGGGCAGGGGTCTTAGGCCCCCTATTAGTTTTTATTGGGGCCAAGTACCATTTTGGCTCTCCAATAATTAACATGTTTTCTTCGAGAAATCTTCAATTTCCGGGAAATCTCAAACTGTCAGGAAATTTTCTTCATTTTCGTGAAATTTGCCTCATTTTTCGGGAGATATCTACCAATTTGAGGAAAGTTTCTTCATCTTCGGGAAATTTTCTTTAATTTTCGGGGAATATGGCAAAATTTCACCAAACTTTTAAATAATTTTAACCTCCTCCATTAAAAAATAGGTTTTACCCACCCCCTCCCTTCTTTTGTAGTCGCTCCAGAGTTTCACACTCAAATTTATTGACATCAAAAGCCCACAAGATGCAATATTAAATTTGTTGATACCATAAGCCTTTATTTAGGTATTAGAAGTCATGCAATGAAAAAAAAAAAACCTTTATTACAATCTTCAGAATTAAAAAACTTTACTCATTATTTGGACAATAGTGTTCTATATAGTTGAATAACATTTTTTTGACTTTGTACTTGACATTGAACAAAAAAACAAAACAACAATAAGTCTGCCTTTTGCACTGTATAGTCGATTGAACACAGCAGCGTTGAACTAGTTGACCATCGTGCCAACGGCACAAGGGCCCCTTGTTCCGAGCCTCCGAGGGCACCTCCCTTTCCTCTAATTTAGTATCTTTGTGACCTCTCCATCTATTTGATGGCACCAAATATCACGGCTCCCTATAAAGGGGCGTAACTTGACTTCGATCCCCGGGGGAGGGAGATTGGGGTGTAACACAAATTTACCCGAATAAATTTTGCATTTTTCCGACTAATTTAAAAACGATATACAATACAAAATTTAGAACAGACCCCACCCCCTCTCTCCCTACCTCGCTCCCGTAACGTCGCCAGAGATTTTGGCTTGGGCCACATAATACTCGAGTGCCAAACGCGGCAGTGAGTAAAACTGTGTGCCCGCTTAAGGCCCATGGCGAGGTCTAGAGAAGTAGCATTGGGGAAGTCTATGGGCGAAGCCCCCTGAAGGTTCCAAGATTTCTTATTTTTGCCCCAAAAGTTCAAAAATGTAATTGATAAAAAGAAAGCAAATTTAGATTCTCATGTTAAAATCTACTCAGAAAAGCATTTGGGTTACCATTTCTAAACAGGCAGAGGAGAAAGTTCCCTGATCAGTACTCCTGAGCAGTAATCCTGAGCAGTACTCCTGAGCAGTACTCCCGAGCATTAATCCTGATCATTACTTCGAGCAGTAATCCTGAGCAGCAGTGGCGTGGTGGGTTATGTTCACTGGTGAGGCAAGTTGATTTTGCCTCCTACCCCCCCTCCACACACACACACATACGAAAAGGAGTGTATATTAAATCATGCAATTATCCTTAGGCTGCTGGTTACATTAGCGGCTCGCCATAGGGGTGAGGGGAGGGGGGGAGAAGGTACTACCCCCAAAGATTTGCTAATTGTTGTTATTTTGTATTGAATGTATAATTAACCATACAGATGATTTTTTCCTACAGCCGCCCATGGCTGGTTCCATTCTTGCTCGACGGATAGTATTTTGTTCCAAATATTTTCACGATCAATCAGGGTTTTCATGGGGTAGAGGGTTTCACAAAATGTAGGTGTATGTTTAAAATGTGTTCTTATACTTTCATTAAAAAATATCGATTATCATCAGCACTATTCCGACTTCTTAGATCAACAAAACAATTCAAAGGTCATCATTCAAATCGCATTAAATGCTTCTCTGTGTGTTAAAGCTGTACTTAATAATTTAGTAACCTCGACGGATGTGATTTTGATCACATTTATAATAGTGTAATTTCCATCTTAATTAAATATAATAATCCTCTGCTTCTGAAAAATGAGACTATTGGAATAAGCGACAAAAGCATGGTTTTCATGGGGTAGAGGGTTTCATGGGGTAGAGGATTTTCACGGGGTAGAGGGTTTATATGGGTTAAAAGGGTTTTCACGAGGTAGAGAGTTTTCATGGGGTAGAGGGTTTTAATGGGGTAGAGGGTTTTCATGGGGTAGAGGGTTTTTATGGGGTAGAGGGTTTTCATGGGGTAGAGGGTTTTAATGGGGTAGAGGGTTTTCATGGGGTAGAGGGTTTTCATGGGGTAGAGGGTTTTATGGGGTAGAGGGTTTTAATGGGTAGAGGGTTTTTATGGCGTAAAGGGCTTTCATGGGGTAGAGGTTTTGTCCGTCAATTTGATTCCAAATTATTTTTTTTACTTTTCTCAAGTTTCTTCATCAATTTGTTCCTGTTGTCCTCTACCATGCATGCAAACACAACCGTTTTTTTCATTATCTGATTATAATGTAAAGTGTAGACTTGCACGTAGGGAACGCCGCCATGCAGCCATCAATCATAATTTATCATAATGTAGCTTTATGAGCCACTTCTTGTTTTCTTCTTGTTCACTTCTTATTTTCAGTAAAACCATTCTTAATAGAAAAGAAAATACTTGATATCAGTGGCAAAGTAACATGTCCAAACATTTTTTATGCTTTAAAAATGCTTTATTTTTCGAAATTGATCAAAATTTGGCCAAATCTGCATGAAAACGGCAATTGAATTTGGGATAATCCAAGTGACACCTTTTTGTCTTTCTTTTTTGCCCTCATAACTTAAGAACCGTGTCACCTATTGACATGATTCTTTGATTAATTGTTCCTATAACCACCATCTTTCATTTAATCCTATTTATAAACAGTTACATGCCACTTTGAATTTCACTATAGCCTCCTAGTCATTGCACCCACCACAAAACTAAGTCATCGCTGAGAACCAATCTGGCAGTCATTTACAACCAACCTCGTTTGGCTTATATGACCTGACTGTTAAGGTGCCATTAAACCCAAACAAACAAAGAAACAAACAAACAAACTGAATACAAGTCATACAGGAAAGTTGAAACTCTTGGATTATTAAAATAATGAATAATTGCTCAAAAATAAAATAGATTTCAAATGAGACTTTTAGAAAACATAAAAATATATAACAAAAACAAAATCAATAAAAGCAATCAAGTCTTCTTGCATTGTTATGGGTTGGGCTATAACATCATTGATGTCTTGTTTTTACTGGTTTTCATTCATTCATATAGCTTTTTCGGTGATTATACATGTACATTGCAGTGCAACGAAACAACCTAGGAACCACTTAAAAAAAAAATCTTGGAAGAGCAAAAAAAAGATTTTTAAAGTATCCAGTTTTTCGGGTTGCTCCCGGACTGTTGATTATTATCACATCCCTCTCTTGTCTTTTATACACTATAGTAAACGGTTTTAAAGACGTGTAACTTACGTGTTTAATCAGACTGTGAATACAATCCAACTGCAACGATATGCAGAAACATGAATCAGGGTTAGCTGCTTAGCTGATTGAATCCATGAGGCTGTGACTTTTAAAACAGCGTCTATGACATAAACGTTAAGCTAAAATCGACAGACATAAGAAAATATATGCCGGTAAACACACAAAAAAACGAATTATTCCCACAAGAATACACTCATTTCTTCGAAAAGTGTGTGCGTGGGGAGGGGAGGAAGGGGGAGGTGGACGTGGCACAAAAATTATAATGCAGAACGTGGCAGTGGCGAAATGAGAGTTTTTTCTGTACACCTGTGAAAATAACCTATTTTATGCTCTGAGTTTGTGTACTCAAAAAGCAAAACAGGATTCAGTGTTTAATTAATGTAAGCCATTTTCAATAGTAGGAATCTAGTGGAACGCCCCCTCCCCCTCCCTCCTATTTCCCCACCTCTTTCGTGTTGCCACTAATGCTCATGCGACAAAACAAACTGCATGTTACAATTCAAAACTTGAAGTTTTTCAGCATCTTGTTGTTCAACCCAAGAACGCGTGATGGAGCATCCATCAGTCATAATTTCCTTGACATTCCCAAATCCAAACATTGGAAAAGGGGCCCGATGTGAAAAGTTGAGGAAGGAAATATTTAAGATAAATACACTAAATGTCTCTTATAAAGCTAAATTGTTAAAACAGCTTTGTCCAGTATTGTAGCTTAGAGCTTGCACGCTCAAAAAGTATCGATTCTCTAACCGAGAGAGAGAGTTGAACACACAATTACAATGACGAGGTCGTCGCCTGCGTATTCGGTTATGATAGTACAAATGCTATCACGAAACGCTTAATACAACCCGGACGAGAATAGAGGTACGACGTACGGACAGACATAACATCGACAACCAAGTCAATGTCCACGGCCTTTGATAACCAGTTGTGGTGCACTGGCGGTTCTCTAACCTTTCATCCAGTCGTTTTTATATAATTCTTTAAGTTCCCTTTGCATATTTTGATACCTTCAAATACATTAAGCATGTGTGCGTTCTATATACAACTTGTATCGTGTAAAGATTCTTCCAATAAAAGGTATGGTATACATGGTACATATGTTCATTTTGTATTGCAAGATTGTATACAATAAAAGCATTTACAACTTCTTTATTCTGTTTTCAGTTTTTTTGTGGAAAGACAAGTCAAATTTCTTCAAGTCAGGTCAAGTCACAAGTCACTTGCTCGCATGTCAAGTCAAGTCACAAGTCAAAAAAGGTGACTTGAGTCCGACTCGAGTCCAAGTCAGCGACTCGACTCAACAACTCTGATAAGCTCTGATAAAGATTACGGGCTATATTAATTGCAGAGTTCTATGCATGCCCTTTTCTAAAATAAAGTGTCCCTTGGGATCACTTATTATATCGACAGACTGGGGGACATGATTTTCATAGGCGGCGGAAACTATTTCATAATGGTGGTTGGGGAGGGGGAAGCTTCTAACTCGTAGTTAATGGTGGTTGGGGAGGGGGAAGCTTCTAACTCGTAGTTCCGCAGAAGAAAACAAATATCAAAGACTTTACCACCCGCCTCTCCCCATGCAAAAACTAGTGCTTTATACAAATACCTCAATAAGAGCCTATTTTTGTATCCACAGTTTCTCAACACCACCGTCATGGTTTTGGCTGGTTTTAAAATTGTAAATGTATTTTAACCCTCTAGCTGCTCGGAAATGGAACTTTTGTCACTAAGCTAATATAATCTCAAATCAGACACTTTCTTCTCTTATTATTGAAGGCCTGGCCCCCAATAATATAGGTCTCCTACGGTCCCCCTCTTTGAAAAATTATTAGTTTTTTATATATTTTTTATAATAGTCGTCATGTGCTAAGAAGGGTGAGTGGGTGGCATCACTCGATTATATCACACCTTTTACACCGGTCAGCCGGTCAAGCGAATTTCTATGGGATGTAATGTAATAACGTGTGCGACAATCTTTTTCTTTTGTTATTAGATTCCTGTTTCTTTTGTTACTAGATTCCTGTTTCTTTTGTTACTAGATTCTGTATGGGGACATTCCAGATTACGCGTGCGTGAAACGGGTGTATTCACCGGCTTGGTTTATTTGTTACGCTATTTCTTATTCAGCTCAGTTGCCCGGTTGCATAGTTTCAAGAAGTACCAAGCATTTATAAAATTCTGAAAGGGAAAATTTATCTTCATTTCAAGAACGAACACAAGGAAAGCTCAGGCACTGTTACATGTAATTTTAGAACTAAGAAAGGACGGGTGTTATGTCTCGCCCCAAAGATATTTTGTTGACAACATGTGAGTTCAGGAACTGACGATGTGAATTTGTATCCTAAGTCACTGTGGACAGACTGGCGCTTGCAGATTTGTATTTTGTTGGTGAGTTTCACGGACGAATGATCCCTTAAACTAATGATTAAATAATAGTTATTCGTTTTGTGATTAGCATATTTAATTAAGTAAAGAAGAAAAATCTGAAATTCGCAAATGATAGGAAGGGCATGCAGGGGCCATTTATACAGGTCTTTTTCAAGGATTTGGATATTTGGTGGAGAAAGGGGGATATTTGGTGACTCAACAAACTGTAAACCGTACCAGAATAAGCTCCAAGTTGAATGATCACAAAATCTGCCAAAATATTAAAGGGCGTTTAAAAGTGAGAAATTATCGCAGAAATGTTACAAAGTAGTGGAAAATTTGATGTCGCTGGTAGGTCAGTTTATATTGTAGTGGGTTATAAATGAATTTAGTTCATGACATAGCACTATATCTTTTAGAGAGGAGCATATTTGCAGTTGACTTAGTGAAATTCACACGAAAAAAATGACTTGACTTTCGGATTTTTGGGAGCCGCAACAGGCAATATCTTCCATTTCTCATGCAGGAGCCTACACCTTGTACACTGACATTTATTCCGTGATAGGATAATGTATATCCTATCACGGAATAAATGCCAGTGTACAAGGTGTAGGCTCCTGCAGGAGAAATGGAAGATATTGCCAAGCAACGTCAGATGTCAAATTAGAAATACGAAATTAATCTTTTATCGATTATTGCCATTCAAGTAACTTTCCAAATTTAGGGCTGCCTATACTGACGTACACGATTCATATTTAAACTGAAACGATGTATAAGCGGGGAAAATAAAGATAGGCAGATGTGAGTGTCTTTTTTTAGTAGAAAAAAAGTCCAAATTGTACAGATATATGGCTACTTGGCCAGTGTATTTTTTTAGTAGGAAAAAAGTTCAAATTGTACAGATGCAAGGCTACGGCCTCAAATGTTAGTCTTTAAGAAAACTTTAAGAAATGAATTGTGCATGTATTTGGCAATTCCAGTCTTTTTTAGGGTAATATTTGTGTTGCCCTTTACTTCAGTGAAAAGAATAGATAATCTAAAAGGAAAAGTTTTTCAATGTTTAATCTTTGAAATTCTTTCCTAAAGGGCACAGTCCTTTAAAAATGACCACTTTTCTCTTCTGAAAAACGGCACCTTTTAAACTATAGGGGGTAGCCCGCCGCCTCTGTTATCTACCTACTGTGGTGTAGCGGTTATCATACCTGTCCACAGACCACGAGGTCCTGGGTTCAAGCCTGGGTTGGATAGACACGCCAGTGTACCACAACTGGTTATCAAAGGCCGTGGACATTGACTTGGTTGTCGATGTTATGTCTGTCCGTATGTCGTACCTGTGTTCTCGTCCTGGTTGTATTAAGCGTTTCGTGATAGCATTGTTACTATCATAACCGAATACGCAGGCGACGACCCCGTCATTGTAATTGTGTATTCACTCGTCGTCGTCGTCGTTGCCGCCCCCTCTGTAAGAAATGGAAGGTACGGTACTCATTAGTAAGACGGTTTGTAGCTTTCACTGCTCCTCTTTTGACTAATATATTTTGAGCTTTTAAGGAATATTACAGCAAGGGATTATCTATGAGCTACCCCCACGTTTTGTTCTCAAATCATAAGAGCCATTCATGTTGATCAAAAATGCTGATATTTACATATAATTAACACTTAGCCTAACATATCTTGAAATCCACTTTTAGAACGATTGGTTGGGTAAAAAAAGTAACGCGTAGAAATCTTCAAAACAAAATAGTTCGTTCAAAAATTGATCTCTATTTTCTCGAAATTGATCGTAGGGCAGTTTTTGTAGTTTTCATATTTTCCGCCCATTTAAAAAGATATTCTGATGTGTGTAAACTTTCCCAGACTACAACCATTTGAAGTTGGGATACACATTAAAAGTATACCCCTGGGTGGATACACGAATATTGCGTATAGTCCATATAGGAACATTGCATACCTTTCTGCTTCCAGTGAATGCAATAAGGATTAATGGGTGGGATTCGCTTAAATTTTCGCACCATTTGGAATTTTGCACGACTTGGAATTTTGCACTACTTGGATTTTTGCACCACTTGAATTTTTGCGCCACCTGGATTTTTGCGCCACTTGGATTTTGATTTTCGCGCCACTTGGATTTTCGCGCCACTTGGATTTTCCCGCCACTTGGATTTTCCCGCCACTTGGATTTTCACGCCACTTGGATTTTCACGCCATTTGGATTTCCACGCCACTTGAATTTTCACGCCACTTGAATTTTCACGCCACTTGAATTTTCACGCCACTTGAATTTCACGCCACTTGGATTTTCACGCCACTTGGATTTTCACGCCACTTGGATTTTCACGCCACTTGGATTTTCACGCCACTTGGATTTTCACGCCACTTGGATTTTTACGCCATATGGATTTTCACGCCACTTCGATTTTTACGCCACTTGGATTTTCGCGCCACTTGCATTTTCGCAACAGATATTGAACGATGATTAGAAGGTTAATTGAAGAGTTGCAGCGGCACAAATGTGTAAGAAATTCATCTACCACAAAGCACTGGCGTAACATAAGGGTGGCAGGGGGTAGACGCCCCGGCCAGGGCCCTATAAAGGGGCCTGCGCTAAAAATATATTATACCTACATACCATAGGGGCCCGAAGGGCCTCGCCACGGCCCATTGGGCCCTAGCTACGCCACTGCCACAAATTAAATATCATTTTTGTGTAAGCCTTTCAGATTTCAGTACAGCCATTCTATCGAAAATCATGGAGAACCAACAATTTATTAACAGGAAACCATCTGAAAATGTTCGTCGTTAATCTGAATATTTCGTACTGCCAGTTCTCGCATCAGCATAACCAAGCTGTGTCACAGTGCACCGTGCAGTGTGTATGGCGCTCTTATAATATTACTATATTTATATTTATAGTTATAAATAGGCCATGTTGTGTACATCTCCTTTAGTGCCCAACCGCCGTTTTTGGCCATTTTCGGCGATTCAGTAAAAAAAAATGACCACCATTGACGTTTGAAGTCGCTCACGCACTGTAAATATAAATATTGCGTGGATAAATTGTTTACAGAACCAATTAATCTCTGAACCATAAGCGCAGCTGGTATGTAAAATGTGTTTCATGGCAAGGAGGAAAGTGGACATATCTGCATGATTTTTAAGCAGATGTACACGATATGGCTACCTGATCATTTCGGATTTCGCTGAACCTCTATTCTTCTAATTATTGTGATAAAGTTTGTTGTATACATTTATAGGCCTATTTCTTGCTTACTTTCAAAAAAGATGGCGTATCAGTGTCTTGAGCTTTGTTTTTATAAGATAGATTGATTACAGTTTGAGAAAACTATTAGACACGCATATTGCTCCAAATGGAATTAAAACAAATCTATCAACAAATATACCACTACTACATTAAACATCGCATGTCTTTTAATTGTATTTTGCAGTGAATGGATCAATGGAACAATTAGCTTGGATTTTTCGCGCCACCTGCAGTTTATGCGCCTTGGATTACTTGGAATATCGCGCCACTTGGGATTTTTCGCGTCAATTGGCTTTCTGCACCATTTTTGGAACAAATGGGTTTCCCAATATCTGGATTCCTAGTTTAACCATTGCAGCTGATTGATGGTTCATCTATTACAAAGTAAGGTAGCCTAATATGTAATTTTTTTATTTTTTTTATTACAGCCATTTTGTCTTAAATCATGCAGAAACATCAGAGAATTTTTACCACTCAGGAATATTTCTAACTAAATTGATCAAGTTTTGGCATCCTCTTAACAAACAAATTGTGAACCCGTGTGAACGGAAAGTGATATATTGCCCTACATACAGGGAGGTATTGAATATTCATTTAATGACGTTTCAGTATTCAATAGTTTTTTTCTCCAAAAGGAAAGCTGATTAACTCACTAATTGGTACAAAATTATGAGTAGTTAACTCCCATGTGAATGCTGCTAAGAAATGTCTTGTAGAAACATGAAGCCTTCACTTCCTCCTGCACTCTACAACAGGCCTGGGTGTCAGTATAGTCAAATGTGTGTGGAAGCTCTTGGGTCAGATAACATTCTGACCATACGCTCTAGTATACGCTATATAGCCACTACACGGCTGCTATACACGAGTGTATAGTGCGTTGTCTCACTCAGTAAATGTGAATGAAAGGGAAGTTTAAAAAAAACTAATTTGTATAGTAATTTCTCTTGGGGACTTCAAGTGCACTTGGGGTCATAGGTTATGTTGTAGTGAACCCCAACTGAAAATATCTGTTGATGTCATTTGGAACCAATAATTTACCGTATATTTGTCTCAAAAGAGTAATTTATTTAAGGGCCTACTTGTTTCAAAATACAGCATGACCTTCGCAATGCATCGTGTCGAATATGGATATTCATAAACACAAATACGCCATGACATATATAATACATTTTATGGCCTCCCTGTATGCTGGGCAATAATCACTTTCTGTCACAGACCTTGCCAGTGCTAGTACTTCCTAATTGGTCTGTGTGTGGCGCTTTTATGATATTACTTATCTTAAGTGGCTCATTGTAGTAACATAACCAATATAGCTAGATTTCGTTGAACCTTTCTTCAATAGTCTGGAATAATGGGTATATGGTTTGTTGTGTTTCATTCATTTATAATTACTTCTTACTTAAAGATAGTTAAAAAAGCAAAATGCATACGAGACATTGGGTTCATAGGGCCCGGTGCGTACCCCCGGTTTTACATGGCGCAAAGGGATAAGAGCGTAAGGACTCCCGCCTGGACGGGACGCCAGTTTATCGCAGGTTAACTCCTCAGCAATGCTGGTACTCATTTTATGGTCTGAGTGGCTCATTTTAGTTATAGGCTACCTGATTATTTCAGATTTTGCTGAACTTTTATTCTCTAAATTATTGTGATAAAGTTTGTTATATTTCATATCTTAATATTTCGTGCTTACTTTCAAAAAAGATGATATATTAGTGTCTTGAGCGTGTGTTTTTTTTCTTTTTAGAAAATAGAATGATAACAGTTTAAGGACTAGAATTATAGCACTCTGCAGAGCTATTACATTCGCCCCTGCTCATTCCTTACCGGAATACAATCTACCTCGGAAACCCTCACCAACCAAGTTATAACCCCAAACTTCTTATTTCCATTAACATTCTTAACACTTGAGGATCATCGCTTGTGATCATTGTTTACATTTTAATTCAGTCTTAGGCATTCATTGTTTGAGCTCTATGCAAGGTAGATTCACATTCTATCAGTTTCATTCATGGCAGAAACCAATTGTTTTGATTTCATTGATACCAGAAACCACTTTCCTTGATTTTCTTTAGTCCAGAAAAATAATTTGTATGGCTGTTCTTTTATGGCATAAGTTCATTGTTCAGCACATTCCATTCGAAATTTTCAACTAAGTGGTGATAAATCCCTCAAATATCCCCACCCCTCCATTTTTGCCCTTCCCCTATTCCAATACGTCACAAATTTTAATCTCTCCAATTCCTTAAGCAGGAACAAAACCACATACCAAATTTGATCCAAATCCATTTATCAGTTCTTGAGATATATTGGTGACAAACAAAATGTCCCCACCCCCATTTGCACTCTTCCCCACTTTCAAATGTCTAAAATTTTACCTCTCGGGCACAATTTAACCCTCGTTGTCGTGGTACCGTTAAGCCATCATCAAACAAACAAACAGTTCTTGGGATATATTAATGACATACAAATCGCCAAATAGAGGCAAGAACGTGTCCCCACCCCTCCAATTTACCCTTCCCCAGTTTCAATGTGTCTCAAATTTTAATCACTTTGTCCTTAACTTTAGCAGAACAAACGAAACACCATATTTAATCTAAATCCAATCATCAGTTGCTGAGATAGCTTAATAACTGACAAAAGACAAAACTCGCTTTAAAATAAACAAACCTCTCCATTTGCACTCTTATCCAGTTCCAATATGTCCCAAATTTTTTGCACTTTGTCATTAGGCAATAACAACCAATTAGGTTATTAGGCCTACGTATTGCTCCAAACGTATTGGCTGAACAATACTACCACTACCATGTAAAACATTGCATGTCTTTTTAATTGTATTTTGCAGTGAATGGATTAATGGAATACATAATTTGCTTGGGATTTTCGCGCCACTTGGATTTTTCGCGCCACTTGGGATTTTTTGTGCCACTTGGATTTTTCACGCCACTTGGATTTTTCACGCCACTTGGATTTTTGCGCCACTTGGATTTTCGCGCCACTTGGGATTTTTCGCGTCAATGGATTGCAGCTGATTGATGATTCATCTACCACAAAGTAAGACTTCGTTGTCTATTGTTTTGTCCAAGTTTTTGTATTTTTATTTCAGCCATTCTATCTTAGATCATGGAGAACTTGAGAATTTTCACCACTAAGGAATATTTCTAACTGAATCGATCCAGTTTTAGCATCACCTTGAACAAATAAATTGTGAACCTGTGTAACAGACCTTGTCTGTGCTGATTGGTCTGTGTGTGGCGCTCTTACGATTATTACTAATCCAAGTTGCTCATTGTAGTAACATAACCAATATAGATAGGTTTAGTTGAACCTTACTTCAATAAAATATTGGAATAAAGGGTATATAGTTTGTTGTGTTTTATTCATTTTATAATCATTGCTTACTTTCATATAGGTAAAAATGTAAACCTTTGTTGTGTTTTATTCATTTTATAATCATTGTTTACTTTCATATAGTTAAAAAGTTTAACCCATACTGAGCCATTTGGGTTCATAGGGCCCGGTATGTACCCCCGGTGTACATAGCGCAAGCGAATAAGAGCATAATGACTTAGCCTGGACGGGAAGCCAGCATATCGCAGGTTAACTTACCAGCAATGCTGGCACTCGTTTTCATAGCCTTGAGTGGACAGGTGAAGCTGAAACAAACGGGATAAAGTGCCTTGACCGAAGGCACAACACAGCTGCTCGCCCGGGAATCGAACTTGGTAATTATCTTACGATCATGTGTTTCTCAACAACTAAGCACCATTCTCTCAAATAAGTTGATACAAATTAGTGTTGTGAGTATTCTTTTTTATGAAGACATTAAGTGTATAATAGCATCAATTATTATCAAACATGTTACCAAAAAATCAATAAACAAGCTTAAACCCTAAATAAAATAATATGAAAGCATTCAGAGCAAAATCTATTACCTTGAGATGCTTTTTTTGTTATAGTAGAAGCTTTGTTTAAATTCTTCAATCCTAGGCTATAGTTAGCTCTTTAACGTGGAGGTAGAAATATTAGAAATATTGCCACATATATTGACAAACCAATACATATCCACTCCGGAAGTGATTTCATTAGTATGTGTCAGATTTATTGAAGTGGCAAGCAATTTTGTAGGACGAGATTCAGTGAAGATATTAGTAACTACACAACCTGACGTATTTTGTTAGCAATCTATGTATGTATACCGAAAGTGTAAATTTTTTTAACATTATTTTATTGTAGCAGTGTAAGCCCTATTATTTGAGGTATGAAATAATGAGTAGGCCTATTACAAAAGGGATCGTATTTCCTCTAAAAGTTTCTTGATTTATTGCATTCTTACCTATACTATGCCTATGTATATTTATCAATGAATAGTTTATTTGTTTAGTTACAGCTGAAAATTAATTTTCTATCGCTGTCTCTCCTCCGTTGTGTACAACGCTGGATATATTAGGGTTGATTTATTATTATCTTCGCCAACGAACTTGAGTTGGACGGAGGTTCTGTTTTCGCCTCTGTTTGTTTTGTTTATTTGTTGTTTGTCTGTCATCAAGATTTTGTCTCTCATCAGATATCTCCATAACTGATAATTGAATTTTAATGAAATTTGGGGTGTGGTTTGTTCCTGTTTCAGAAAGAAGTGGTTAAACTTTGAGACTTATTGGAATAGGGGAAGCGCAAAAATTATTGAGTGGTGGAATGTTTTAGGATCTGTGATAGTCGAAAACTTTTCATTGGATTCCAATGGAATGTCGTAAACAATGAATTCATACACTGGAAACAATTTAAAACAATCAATTTTCTGGACTGAAAATCGATGAAGTATGGCATCTTTATCGTCCGTTCGTCCGCAACCATTGTGCGCCCGACCTGATGCATTGTTTAACTATTCGGTAACAAAATGTTTCTGCCTTTCCATTTTTGTTTTCATGAAAAAAGTATATATTGGAAACTTATTTTCAAAGAACTTATAACAAATGCATTCTAGACTTGAAGAGCAGTTAAAAGTATTTATTCTGGCATGAAAAAAAACTTGTCGAACTAGAGAGCTGACGACTCAATATAATTTATAATTAAGTGTCTTGGAAATGAGAATAGGAAACAAACAATAAGTCTTCACTTAAATGAGGTGGAAACATGATAATCTTATAATTAATTGTTATGACTTACGATAATCTCCAAATTAATTAGCAATGAATTTTCATTTCGTAAATAGATCAGACCTATGTGGTCTATACGAGGACGAAAATTGAGTATGTTTTATTAGGAGTATCAGATTTAAGTTATTGGGAGTTGGGGGTGTAATAGAGAGTGGAGGCTATATTGAATGGCAAAAGGTGAGCTGAGGCATAGTAGGAAGATGGTAGGTGAATGGAGGATGGCAGGTAAATGAGACATATCGGGGAATGGAGGATGGTAGGTGAATGAATGGAAGATGGTAGGTGAATGCATGGTGGTAGATGAGTGGAGGACGATAGGTGAATAGATCATGGTAGATGAATGGAGGATGGCAGGTGAAGGGGGTATGGTAAGGGATGAATGGAGGATGGCAGGTGAAGGGGGTATGGTAAGTAAATGGGCATATTGGATTGATAGTGAGAGGTGGGACTAGCGCAAAGAATGTTGGGTGGAACATGGCATAATAGTTGGTAGGAATTGGGGTGAAGATAGAGGACACGGTGGGATGAAATGTGGGACAGGGCGGGATGGCATGTGGAACAGGGTGGCATGTGGGGCAGAGGATGTCATGGCACGTATTACAGGGTGGGATGGCATGTCGGACAAGGTAGCATGGTATGTGAAACAAGCTCGTCATGACATATATGACTAGCTGGGATGGCATGTGGGACAGGGTGGGATGACATATTGGCCAGGGTGGGATGATGTGTGGGCCAGGGCGGCATGGCATGTGGGACAAGATGGCATGACATCTGGATTTCAGGTGGGAAGGTATATGGAGCAGGGTGGCCCGCATGTTGGATAGGATGGGATGGCCTGTGGGCAAAGTGGGTGATTTATGGGACAGGATAGCAAGGCATATGGCACTTTAGAAAAAAGTTGAATATTTTGAGCGAAAAGTTAATAAATTGAGGAAAAAGAAGGATACATTGAGTAAAAATTTAAAAGATTTTAAGAATATTTTGAAGAAAAAGAGCCATTTGAGGAACAGGTCGGATATTTTGAGGAAAACTGCAAATTTTGAGAAAAAGTCTAGATACATTCAGCAAAAAATTAAGGCATTTTGAGGAAAAGTGTGTTTGTGATATTCGATATTTTGAGGAAAAATTTGAGAATTTGAGAAACAAAGTTGAAAATTGGGTAACTCTTGCACTAATTTGAAAATTCGGTTTTTGAAAATTTTGTGATCCTTTCTAGAGTTTGCTGGTACAGCTGAACTAAGACGGATTGCTAATTTGCATAAATTTTGAATTTCAGCCGGGGAAAATTCCCATATACCACTGTGACATACGCCACTGACATACGCCACTGTGACATACGCCACTGTGACATACGCCTCTGTGACATACGCCACTGTGGCATACGCCACTGACATACGCCATTGTGACATACGCCACTCTGACATACGCCACTGTGACATACGCCTCTGTGACATACGCCACTGTGACATACGCCACTGTGACATACGCCACTGTGACATACGCCACTGACATACGCCAATGTGACATACCCTACTATGAAATACGCCACTGTGACATAAGCCTCTGTGACATAAGCCACTGTGACATACGCCACTGTGACATACGCCACTGTGTCATACGCCACTGTAACATAGGCCACTGTAACATACGCCATTGTGACATACGCCACTGTGACATACGCCATTGTGACATACGCCACTGACATACGCCACTGTGACATAAGCCACTGTGACATAAACCACTGTGACATACGCCACTGTGACATACGCCACTGTGATATACGCCACTGTGACATACGCCACTGTGACATACGCCACTGTGACATACGCCACTGTGACATACGCCACTGACATACGCCACTGTGAATGTACTCGAGTACCATTAAATATACTGACGCACCTCTAACAAACCATTTTACATACTAACGTACCACTTAAGTGTACTGACGCGCCCCTAACGAACCACATACATGTAATGTACTGACGTACCAATTAGTATACTGACGCACCATTTAATGTACTGCCGTACCCTTGACACCACGTAATGTACTAATGCACTCCTGGCAGAATTGACGTTTTGAAGCATCATACTGTCAAATAGCGTCCTGACGCCCATTTAACGTACTTACTGACCACTTTAGACGCATTAAATAATGTATTTACGCACCCCTGACACTCACCATTTAGTGTACTGCCGTACCTTTGACGAACCAGCTAATATACTCCTGGCCCTGACGGAGAAATATTGAAAATAAATGCTGATGCACTTCATGTATAATGGCACTTAGAAATATCAAAAAGATATAATGACACTTACAACGCATCGAGAAGGAATAATATTGTCATGGATGTGCGGCGCCAGTAGTTGAAGAGAAGTGTCAGCACGTATGGGTAGCGATGAACCGACAAAAAGGGAGCTGATGCTTTAGGTTTGTTACAAAAGATCATTGAATATTCATGAGCGATCGACGTAAATGATGTGAGATTACGATGAATATGGAAATGGAATGTCGATAGCTGATGTTATCACGCCGTAATTTGTGACGGAACAAATCCACTGATTTCGCCAGCACTCCCAGAAGGTGTGGGTGATAATTGCCTTCAAATGCTTAAGATTTCTGATGTGTAATTTGGTGTGTTCATGTGTGGGTGTGGGTGTACTTCTTTGTAGGGAGGAGGTAAGTGCTTCACCCGAACTCTCTTCGACAGGTTTCCCCAAGTTGTAAAGGAGGAGTTAATCTTTGCAACTATCAGTTAGGGAGCAACCCCAAAACTGGGGACTTTGAAATACCCAAAAATTGGGTACTTTTATGTATTACGTCATCGTATGAGCCTACACATTTGACTAACCTACAATAAACATATGGAGTTTCTCATTTTCCGCTTCGTATTGTCTAAAATTTTAATGGATAACCTGAAATTTGGGAAACGGATAGTAAATAGATATTCAAAACTTTTGCCGCTGCTTTTTAAAATTCATCGTCGCCTTTTTGAGAAAATAAACAAAACAGACTGACCATAATCTTTGTTCATGTTCTCAAAAAGCGACGATGAATTTTAAAAAGCAGTTGCAAAATGTTTTTAATTTCTATTTGCTATCCGTCTCCCAAATTTCAGGATATCCATTGAAATATTGGACAATCCGGAGCGGGAAATGAGAAACCCCATGTGTTTAGTGTGGGCTAGTCAAATGTGTAGGGCGCATGCGATGACGTAATACATAAAAGTACCCAATGGGTATTTCAAAGTACCCAGTTTTTCGGGTTGCTCCCGAACTGACTATTATCACTTTACTGGTTAATGTGTCAGATAGAGATGTGTCAGTTAGAGATGGAAATCACACAGACAAGAATAACCTGGATGCTTGAGCAACAAATGGAAGCACAGTCCTTGATATGGAATTGCATCATTGAAGTTAATTAATGTATTAAATGGTTTTTTACCTTTGACGAACCAGTTAATGTACTTGTGGCCCTGACGGATGAATATTGAAAACAAATGCTGATGCATTTGATGTATGGTGGCAGGTAGAAATATCAAGAAGATATAATGACGCTTTCAACGCATCGAAAAGAAATGATATTGTCATGGATGTTCGGCGCCAGTGTGAGCAAGTATGGGTAGCGATGAAGCGACAAAAAGGAAGCTGATGCTTTAGGTTTGTCACAGATGATCATTGAATATTCATGAGTGATGGACGTAAATGATGTGAGATTACAATGAACATGGAATTGGAATGTCGATAGCTGATGTTTATCACTCCGTTGTTTATTACTCCGTCGTAATTTGTGACGGGACAAATCCACTGACTTTGCCCGCACTCTAAGAAGAGGTGGGTGATTATTGCCTTCAAATGCTTGAGATTTCAGTCTTGATGTGCAATTTGGTGTGTTCATGTGTGGGTGTGTGTTCTTCTTTGCAAGGAGGAGGTAAGTGCTCCACCCGAATTTCTTTGACAGCCGTCTCCCAAGTTAAAAAGGAGGGGTTACTTTTTACCACAATTATCACTTCACTGGTTAATGTGTCAGATAGAGGTGTGTCAGTTAGAGATGAAAATAACCCTGACAAGAATAACCTGGATGCTGCAGCAACAAATGGAAGCACTTGTCCCTGATATGCAATTGCATTATTGGACTTGATTAATGTATTCAATGATTTAATTTTTTACATTTGACGAACCAGTTAATATATTTGTGGCCCGGACGGATAGATATTGAATATAAATGCCGATGCACTTGATGTATAGTGGCAGTTAAAAATATCAAGAAGATATAATGACGTTTCCAGCGCATCGAGAAGAAATGATATGGTCATGGATATGCGGCGCCAGTAGTTGAAGGAAAGTGTGAGCAAGTATGGGGTAGCGATGAACCGACAAAAAGGGAGCTGATACTTTAGGTTTGTCACAGAAGATCATTGAATATTTATAATTTGAACATGGCATTGGAATCAAATGTTTGAGATTTTAGATGTGAAATCCACTTTGGCACTCTAAGTAATAATTGCCTTCAAATGCTTGAGATTTTAGATGTGCACTTTGGTAAGTAACAACAGTCTCCTCCAAGTTGTAAAGGTAAGGCTCTTTGCCATAAGTATTACTTCACTGGTTAATGTGTCAGATAGAGGTGTGTCAGTTAAAGATGAAAATAACCCCGACAAGAATAACCTGGATGCTGCAGCAAGAAATGGAAGCACAGTCCCTGATATAGAGTTAAATTATTGAACTTGAATTATGTATTTAATAATTGTTTTACCCTTATTTCTTGCAGTTAGTTTTTACCTTTTCATTCAAACCCGGAAAGTAAAGCAAGAGCCAATTGTAATCAAAAACTATATAAAATAGAAGGGCAATATTCTAATGCTACGCTTTTTTTTTTTTATTCGTAGCCTAAGAGGTCTGGTTTCAAACCGTCGGTCCAAAATATTGAGATGTGTTTTTGTAACTATATCACAACTTGAATTCCGCACAAATCAACAAATCTAATATTTCAGCATTTTGTCTATGGATTTGCCGAACTTGTCTTGCTTTTATTTCCCATTCAATTAATGTAAAAGCTATCTACTCACTCTAGTGGGTTAACTTATTCAAAATATTTCCAGGATGCACCGAGGAGTGGATTATCTTTTCTTTCAATCCAACAGCTTTAAACTCCCGGGCAGATAAATGTCTTTTCACATTCTTTTTTTTTTTAGCAGCCCGTGTCAAATAACCTATTCATTTTTTTCTTATTACCAGATCACAACTTTCTTGACAGCAACATTTGATGCACCCTTTAATGTTTTGACGCACCTCAGCTTTGACGCACAATTCAATTGTTTTGACACCATTTGACGCACCATTCGACGTTTACGCACCAATCGACGTTTACGCACCGTTCGACGTTTACGCACCGTTCGACGTTTACGCACCGTTCGACGTTTACGCACCGTTCGACAATTACGCACCATTCGACGTTTAAGCACCATTCGACGTTTACGCACCATTCGTCGTTTACGCACCATTCGTCGTTTACGCACCATTCGTCGTTTACGCACCATTTGACGTTTACGCACCATTCGACGTTTACGCACCATTCGACGTTTACGCATCATTCGACGTTTACGCACCATTCGACGTTTACGCACCATTCGACGTTTACGCACCAATCGACGCTGACGCACCATTCGACGCTGACGCACGATTCGATTTTGACGCATAATTCGACGCATCTTTCGATGTTTTGACACACCATTTGACGCACCTTTCGATGATTTGAAGCACCAAACCTTTCATCAATATTTTCACACCTTTCAATATTTCCGCACCTTTGATGTTTCCGCACCTTTCGATGTTTCCGCGCTCCTTTCGATGTTTCCGCGCTCCTTTTGATGTTTTCGCGCTCCTTTCGATGTTTTCGCGCTCCTTTCGATGTTATCGCGCTCCTTTCGATGTTTTCGCGCTCCTTTCGATGTTTTCGCGCTCCTTTCGATGTTTTTCGCAAGTGCTTTCGATGTTTTTCGCAAGTGCTTTCAATGTTTTCGCACGTGCTTTCAATATTTTCGCACGTGCTTTCAATGTTTTCGCACGTGCTTTCAATGTTTTCGCACGTGCTTTCAATGTTTTCGCACGTGCTTTCAATGTTTTCGCACGTGCTTTCAATGTTTTCGCACGTGCTTTCAATGTTTTCGCACGTGCTTTCAATGTTTTCGCACGTGCTTTCAATGTTTTCGCACGTGCTTTCAATGTTTTCGCACGTGCTTTCAATGTTTTCGCACGTGCTTTCAATGTTTTCGCACGTGCTTTCAATGTTTTTTCGCACGTGCTTTCAATGTTTTCGCACGTGCTTTCAATGTTTTCGCACGTGCTTTCAATGTTTTCGCACGTGCTTTCAATGTTTTCGCACGTGCTTTCACGTGCTTTCCAATTTTTCGCACGTGCTTTCAATGTTTTCGCACGTGCTTTCAATGTTTTCGCACGTGCTTTCAATGTTTTCGCACGTGCTTTCAATGTTTTCGCACGTGCTTTCAATGTTTTCGCACGTGCTTTCAATGTTTTTCGCACGTGCTTTCAATGTTTTCGCACGTGCTTTCAATGTTTTCGCACGTGCTTTCAATGTTTTCGCACGTGCTTTCAATGTTTTCGCACGTGCTTTCAATGTTTTTTCGCACGTGCTTTCAATGTTTTCGCACGTGCTTTCAATGTTTTCGCACGTGCTTTCAATGTTTTCGCACGTGCTTTCAATCTTTTTCGCACGTGCTTTCAATCTTTTTCGCACGTGCTTTCAATGTTTTCGCACGTGCTTTCAATCTTTTCGCACGTGCTTTCAATCTTTTCGCACGTGCTTTCAATCGCACGTGCTTTCAATCTTTTCGCACGTGCTTTCAATCTTTTCGCACGTGCTTTCAATCTTTTCGCACGTGCTTTCAATCTTTTCGCACGTGCTTCAATCTTTTCGCACGTGCTTTCAATCTTTTTCGCACGTGCTTTCAATGTTTTTCGCACGTGCTTTCAATGTTTTCGCACGTGCTTTCAATGTTTTCGCACGTGCTTTCAATGTTTTCGCACGTGCTTTCAATGTTTTCGCACGTGTTTTTTCAATGTTTTCGCACGTGCTTTCAATGTTTTTCGCACGTGCTTTCAATGTTTTCGCACGTGCTTTCAATGTTTTCGCACGTGCTTTCAATGTTTTTTGTTTTCGCACGTGCTTTCAATGTTTTCGCACGTGCTTTCAATGTTTTCGCACGTGCTTTCAATGTTTTCGCACGTGCTTTCAATGTTTTCGCACGTGCTTTCAATGTTTTCGCACGTGCTTTCAATGTTTTCGCACGTGCTTTCATGTTTTCGCACGTGCTTTCAGTGTTTTCGCACGTGCTTTCAATGTTTTCGCACGTGCTTTCAGTGTTTTCGCACGTGCTTTCAATGTTTTCGCACGTGCTTTCAGTGTTTTCGCACGTGCTTTCAAGTGTTTTCGCACGTGCTTTCAGTGTTTTCGCACGTGCTTTCAGTGTTTTCGCACGTGCTTTCAGTGTTTTCGCACGTGCTTTCAGTGTTTTCGCACGTGCTTTCAGTGTTTTCGCACGTGCTTTCAGTGTTTTCGCACGTGCTTTCAGTGTTTTCGCACGTGCTTTCAGTGTTTTCGCACGTGCTTTCAGTGTTTTCGCACGTGCTTTCAGTGTTTTCGCACGTGCTTTCAGTGTTTTCGCACGTGCTTTCAGTGTTTTCGCACGTGCTTTCAGTGTTTTCGCACGTGCTTTCAGTGTTTTCGCACGTGCTTTCAGTGTTTTCGCACGTGCTTTCAGTGTTTTCGCACGTGCTTTCAGTGTTTTCGCACGTGCTTTCTTTTTCGTGCTTTCAGTGTTTTCGCACGTGCTTTCAGTGTTTTCGCACGTGCTTTCAGTGTTTTCGCACGTGCTTTCAAGTGTTTTTTCGCACGTGCTTTCAGTGTTTTTCGCACGTGCTTTCAAGTGTTTTCGCACGTGCTTTCAGTGTTTTCGCACGTGCTTTCAGTGTTTTCGCACGTGCTTTCAGTGTTTTTCGCACGTGCTTTCAGTGTTTTTTTTTCACGTGCTTTCAGTGTTTTCGCACGTGCTTTCAGTGTTTTCGCACGTGCTTTCAGTGTTTTCGCACGTGCTTTCAGTGTTTTCGCACGTGCTTTCAGTGTTTTCGCACGTGCTTTCAGTGTTTTCGCACGTGCTTTCAGTGTTTTCGCACGTGCTTTCAGTGTTTTCGCACGTGCTTTCAGTGTTTTCGCACGTGCTTTCAGTGTTTTCGCACGTGCTTTCAGTGTTTTCGCACGTGCTTTCAGTGTTTTCGCACGTGCTTTCAGTGTTTTCGCACGTGCTTTCAGTGTTTTCGCACGTGTTTTCGCACGTCTTTTAGTGTTTTCGCACGTGCTTTCAGTGTTTTCGCACGTGCTTTCAGTGTTTTCGCACGTGCTTTCAGTGTTTTCGCACGTGCTTTCAGTGTTTTCGCACGTGCTTTCAGTGTTTTCGCACGTGCTTTCAGTGTTTTCGCACGTGCTTTCAGTGTTTTCGCACGTGCTTTCAGTGTTTTCGCACGTGCTTTCAGTGTTTTCGCACGTGCTTTCAGTGTTTTCGCACGTGCTTTCAGTGTTTTCGCACGTGCTTTCAGTGTTTTCGCACGTGCTTTCAGTGTTTTCGCACGTGCTTTCAGTGTTTTCGCACGTGCTTTCAGTGTTTTCGCACGTGCTTTCAGTGTTTTCGCACGTGCTTTCAGTGTTTTCGCACGTGCTTTCAGTGTTTTCGCACGTGCTTTCAGTGTTTTCGCACGTGCTTTCAGTGTTTTTTTCGCACGTGCACGTTTCAGTGTTTTCGCACGTGCTTTCAGTGTTTTCGCACGTGCTTTCAATGTTTTCGCACGTGCTTTCAATGTAGCCGCACGTGCTTTCAATGTAGCCGCACGTGCTTTCAATGTAGCCGCACGTGCTTTCAATGTAGCCGCACGTGCTTTCAATGTAGCCGCACGTGCTTTCAATGTAGCCGCACGTGCTTTCAATGTAGCCGCACGTCCTTTCAATGTAGCCGCACGTCCTTTCAATGTAGCCGCACGTGCTTTCAATGTAGCCGCACGTGCTTTCAATGTAGCCGCACGTACTTTCAATGTAGCCGCACGTCCTTTCAATGTAGCCGCACGTCCTTTCAATGTAGCCGCACGTCCTTTCAATGTAGCCGCACGTCCTTTCAATGTAGCCGCACGTCCTTTCAATGTAGCCGCACGTCCTTTCAATGTAGCCGCACGTACTTTCAATGTAGCCGCACGTACTTTCAATGTTTTCACACCTTTCAATGTTTTCACACCTTTCAATGTTTTCACACCTTAAAATGTTTTCGCACCTTTCAATGTAGCCTTTAATTGTCGTAAAGTTAAGGCCTATTTTAGATTGTCACATTAGTATATTAATTGTAGGTTTTAATTTCCTGATGCGTAAATATTCGCATATTCCCAACTCATTTATGCCTATTTATGTATATTAATGTATATTCAAATTCAACTAAAGAATTTTGACTGTAGAGAGTAGTACAGCCATACACTCTCTAGCTGTCCTATCATTCCAAATGAGCATGTTGCACAATGTGAATACTACTATGACAATACCATTCATGGAACATATACATGATTAGGGATGTAACGGAAGCAAGCTCGGTGCATCCCTATACATGATATTCTGTAAATAGAAATATACAATGACCTCTGAAGAATGCCTTTACAATGAAAAGATTTCTGAAGGTGACACATATGTGGGGGTTTATGCTTTAAAAATAATATTAATCCATAAAATATACATGATATTCTGTAAATAGAAATAAACAATGATTTTTGAAGAATGCCTTTACAATGAAAAGATTTCTGAAGGTGACACATATGTGGGTTTATGCTTTGAAAATAATATTAATCCATAACAATCTGATTCAAATCCACAGAAGAAAGACTAAAGACACCGCTGATAGAGCATCGTAAATCCGTCATCAGCAGGAAAAAGTAAAGGTGAGAAAAATAATTGTCACTTTTCACTCTTCTGTGTAGGCGTATTGTACGGAGCGATAAGTTCAGATGGACATGGGAAAACATAAAAATTTGATGCATGATGATGCATGCGTATTGTGTACGGAGCGATAAGTTTAGAAGCACAAGGGAAAACATATGATTTTGATGCATGCTGCTTGCATCTCTTTGAGTCTGGGTCTGCAAATCGATCAGTGGCGTAGCAAGGATTTTCATATTTTTCATATGGGCGTAGGAAAGGAGGGCTGTGGGGTGGTTGGTCCTGTTTCACTGGGGAAATTTGCCACTCTTCTCCCCCCCACCCGAAAAAAATATATGTATAATTGAAAAAGAAAAAAATCAAAATGTAAAACGTTAATCACAGATCTAAATTGGCATGCACCATTTAGATGCCAGGTAAATTCATCGATTTTATTAGTTGACTGTAATAATTCATGATTTCCCTTATAGGCAGCCCTTGTAGAGGCACGAGCCCGAGAAATCCTGTGTTTCTCGCTATTTTGTTACAGCAGACAATTTCTTAAAATCTTGTCAAAACTTTCAAGAGCGAAGCGATACATTTCTCGTGATTTTGGAAGCATTCATTGCGTGACATCAAGTGTTTGAAATCGAGTGGTAAAGACCTGGTACGAGTCCAGGCGCAAAGCGGTTTTACATGAATTTCACTACAGAATATTGCTTAAAGCCCCGCGCTTTTGGTAGCAAAACAATGTTTAACATTTATGTCAATTCCAGGGTCGAAGTCCTGGTAGGCAAGGGGGCGAAACTCTGTGCCTTTGGTGATTTTGGTAGCAAACAATCATTTTAAATTGTCTTAATTCCAGGTTTGATGTCATGGTAGGCGCGCCTAGCGGGTGCGCCTAAATGCAGGGGGCGAAGCCCCCAGAAGCTTTAAGCGTTTTTTGGGAGGAAGTATTGCACAGAAAATTGCTTTAAATTGCGTCTAATCCAGAGCGAGGCTCTACTCTTTTGGTGATTTTGGTAAGGAAACAATGCTTAAACAAATATTTGAATTTTCAAAATGGCCATTTGAACTATCAAATGTGAGTGGAAAAGTTGTAGCCATGATCCATGAAAGTATTTTCATGATTTTCCCCTAGCAATTTTTTTTTCCCCAGACGTATTTCAAATTTGAAATATGTAACATTGCAAGGCTTTAACGTTAGGATAGTAAAAGGACTTGGGAAATAGCACAAAATGGCGGCAAATTTGCCAATTAAAAGGAACATTTATGTTCAAATTAATAGGCATGCGACCGGACTGTTTGGTATCAGAAATTGCTTAAAATCGTGTCATTTCCACACTAACTAACAGGAATATACATTTCTTATTATAGGTAGGATCCCATTGACTACACAATGTTGTCTTAAATTGGGAGTTCAGGGATGATTTTCATGTTTTAGATTGCTTGAGAAGCTTTGAGAGAAAACATAAAACATGAACGTTAAATGTTTTGTAAGTAATACAAATTGCAGAAGTTGAGAAATAAAAGTAAATAAAGATATAATCTCATGACAATTTTTGCGCCCTTGTGAGCATTGGGTGCCCTTCTAAGCTTCACTGGCAGGCAGTGTCGCCCTGGCCCCTGCCACCACGCCACTACGAGAGGGTACGACAAGATAAAGCGACATGTACAAATCTCAACAGAGGAAATAAAATATTGGGTGCCCCCCTCCGCTACGCCACTGCAATGGATTATATGATTCCAAAAGTTTTTAAATCATATGCTGTGTTGTCATAACTGTATTTGATTGGTCATTAATTTCTTTTGTTCCCTTACAGCCTCAAAATTACCAGCATGTCATGTGTATATGAAGACCTCGTCGCAATATTCAAGTTTAAAACTGGAAGCTTTTGTGATCCACTGCAAGTGCAAAACAACGCAAAGGACCATACTCAAGGTACAGCCGGAGAAGAACTTTAGAAAGAAAACAAAACTGACCATAGTGAACATTAATGTTGTCAGGAGCGGCAAGTGATCGTTTGAAAGAGAAACAGTAACAAATGAGAGCTTTATATCAATTTTTGGGTGAACTTGACAAACACCAAGACACAATAGACACCTGCGCCGGTTACACTTGCAACAAAGCTTGTTTTGAAGGAACATATTTTCTATAACACCAAGAAAATGAGTATGCATCTCAAAACAATTAAAACAACTATGATGGATCAAACTCTAGATATAGAGAGAGTGAGGAGAGTGAGGACACAGATCAAATGATTGATAAAGGCAGCAGATGAAATAGAGAGGAAGATGATTGAAACCCCTCAAGATGCAAATGTTTTTCATCTGAAAATGGAAACAATAAAAGTTCAATTGATAATATACAAATGTCCTTTGTTTAAGTACTTTTTAGATATTAAAGGTATCGGACGTGTAGAGGCAACGTTGCATAGGGACAACATTTGCTTTAAAATCATGGAAGTAGCACAAATCTTCTCATCAAAATTGCTTAAAACTTTACCATTTTACATCGTTTTAAACAGTTACACTTACAGTCAGCAAACTGACTGGAAGACCTTTGATATTTCTACGTTAATCCTTTGTGTCCGTCATGATACTTTTAAGGGGTGTAGCAAACGGTATTTTTATGTTTATCTGTCATATTCTTTTAAGGGATGCTGCAAATTTTGGCAAATTATTTTAGGCCTTTACCATATCATTTATCAAGTTCAGCAGGAAACTAGCCTTCTCATTATTTTCAGTGATTGGGATGTAACAGTTAAAAAAAGAATGAAAGAAATACGTCACAATTTGTGCATAGAAATTTGCATAATGCAAATCAATTAAACCATAGCTTTTAAAATTTAAAAGCTGCTACTTTTTATAACAAGCATGAAATTCTTAAGTACAGAAAGTTTTTACATTTCTACAATTCAAATTAAAAAAAACTTCTAGGCCTAAGCCCAAGCACAGTTTGAGGATATTTTGATATATGCTAAATTTGTGATGAACGGATAGACAGCTGACACCTTTCAATATCCTTCAGCATGCGACGGTGGTACATGATTTAAAACAAAAGTATTCATTTTAAAAACAAAGAGGAATGCCCGTTGATACATTATAATTTCTGATTAATTTTGATGACAATTTTTGTATTTTAACTCATCATTAATGTTATACACATATATAACTTTTAAGAACCCTAACATCCCCCTCCCACCTCCCACCTAAAAAAACAAACATGCAAAGACTTTCTTACATTGACTTTTTACAAACAAAAATAATAATATGAGAAAGACAATATCAAATGGGACTGGAGAAGTGGTCAAAAATTCAAAGTAATTATTTCTTTGGTAATTGCTACTTCTGACTTCACAATTTTACCAATAGACTTTGTATTGAATTCAAGTTTACATATTTTCTAAGATTTTTGGGATGATTTTATTGGGTATCTTGAAGTGTCCTCAAGCAGACTCTAAAAAGCGAGCGTCATTTATCACCTGAAAAAGTCACAAAACGGGTTTAAATAATTTTCCATGCAATACGTTCAGTCTATTCTATTTTAAGGAGCCTGTAAAATACCCGAGCTAATATACGTCCAGCAGCCGTTTTGTTCATATTTTTTGATAAACATGTACAGGCGATTAACTGCGAGAGCATTTTGTGATATAGTGTAAGATTTTGCGATGTGTAATTTTATTCCTTAGAATCTGCTATCTTAACGACAAAATTATACTGTTACAACTATTTGAATCTTTAAAATGACTTGCTTCGCGCCTAAACGCCTAACTTTCTTCTCGATTTTCTGCAAAAAGCGGCTAGGCAAACATGTAAAAGGGAGTACGGTTTGTCTAGCAATTATAATTCTTGCCGGGCGAAGAAGTGTTTTCGCACAGGTATTCGAAATTGGAAAATTATAGCACTACATTGGGCTTTGACAAAGCAAAGCATCATGTTAAATATAACAAAATGGCGATACCCATGTCAAGACAAGTTCCTAATTTAAGGAACCTTTTGGTTCTTTATGTTAGAACCTCAACCGGACTGACATTTCAATCGTTGCTATAGTGAGGGTATGACGTTACTGCAGTTGGATTTATATAGCAGTCGAATAAATATACAATACTTATCCTCACAGTCGGTTTGATTTTCTGAAATTCTTTCATGAAAGACGAAACATTTCTGACTGGCAAATGTCCCTTAAAAGCAAGCTTCAAAACAAAATATATGTGGACAAAACTTACATTACATACATATCCAAATTTCAGGTTGGATGTTGCAATTTTAACTGTGTATTCTGACACACGAAAAGGCTATTCGCACAAGTGGTCATTGTATAGGCATGTGTGAGTTGTTTATATTAGTGAGGTGAAAGTGGTGAGGTCTTCAATAAATGGTTTATCAAACACAAATCAAAACACGCAATAAAGTTATCTTTATAGTTGGAAATACTTGGACATTCATTTTCCCTGTTCAACTGCTTTGGTAAAGGAGCACCAGACCAGAAAGTGAGAGAGCTCATTTTTTGCAAATTTCACAGATGTATTATCCACAACAGACTGACAGATCGATAAACTTCATGCCTCCATAGCCCACATGCGACAAAGGGCAAAGGTCACTTGCACATTCCTATTAACCAGAAAATTGCTACACCGTTGCGTGCTAGATAAGCATTTGATTCCCCCTAAAACTACGCCCCCACTTTCGGTCTAGTGCTCCGGAGTGTCACTGAGTATGCACTAGACATTACATTTAGGAGTCTTTATATTAAACACATTACCTCTAGAGAAAAAAAATCACGAAAATTCATATTCACTTTTGGTGAACGATGCACGCAAGGAGCTACCTTCTATGGCACCTTTTTTGTTTATGCTAAATGACGTTGCATTGTGTATTAAAACGGAAATTAAACAATGATAGGTTTGACACGTAAATTTGGAATCCCTTAAATTTGTTTGCTTTAGTTTGGTGTCGGGAGTCATCACTTTTATGTTAATTGGTATTTACTTTATGGTTAATAAGATTCAAACTCTTTCGTGAGATGCATTAAGTTGTTCAAAAGACTTATTCAGCTCTTTCTTGTCAACTTGTTTCTTTTTTAGAAAACAAATATTCCAGTCTTGCAATTGCAGTCTTGTTTCCTTGCATAATGAACCCTAACATTCCCAATGGGATCTTGCGGATTATAAAACTGAAGAAAAACGATTAATGAAAAATGATGAAGCTGCTTTCTTGATTTTATAGTCTGTTTGCAGTAACAAAAGAAACAGGAAGCAAATTATCCAACTATAAAAACATACATGTTTCTATGTTATATAAAATATATAAAACAATAACAATATATCAGTATATGTTACTTGAAAGCTATATGCTAAACTGAAAATCGTTAAAATATCGTTTTTCAATAATGTTTGAAAGATTGTGATATCGATATTGTACTTTGATACATGAAATTGATGAGATTCATGAGATTAAATATGTTTACACTCTTTAAATACATTGAAAACATTGTAACTGATTTCAAACATTGAAGCAAATTCTTATCATAATTAACCAATGGACTAAAAGAATGATTTCTGTCGGAAATTCGTCAAACAAAGTTTTCAATGTCTCATTTATATTTACAACAACAGAAACATTTTGCAGGACTACCAATTGAAAGAGCAACGGGGTGTGTGGCTCCAGGAAAAATGGAACGGGGGTGGCAGAGGAGGGCCTTTAGTTGTGAACACAAAATGTATTTGTCAAAAAGATGAATTTGTTAAAGCTGGTGGACAGCATGCATGTGATGGTATTAAACTTAGATAAGATATTTTCAATTTGTTTCATGTTATAACATTTGCTTCAGCGTTAATGGTCAGTGTGCTTGTCGATTTTTAGGCGGGTACATAAATCATGGACTCGGGGCCTGGACCCGCGCCCGTATGGAGTGCTGCTTATGTCACCTGACTACATACATGTAACCTAGAGAACCTGGGAGCCAGAGCGCTTGAGAGTGACTTCCAAATCTGCGAACAAAATTGGAAGCAAAACATTGATCGAATATGCCGAGGGTAATCTCTAAATTCAATGTACGAAGACGTAGGAAGCGGGAATAGGAGAAAAACTGCCCCCATTGAGATAAATTTTACTTTCCCAGTTACATAGTTGTACCCAGTTGGTATAGTATAAAGTAGGGGAATGATTTTGTTTGGAAATTGGTCAAATTGAAGAAAAAGTACTCTGCAAACAGTAAACGTGAGAAGCCTACCTCTTAAGACTAGATTTTCCAATAAGCAAT